>OY744482.1:21784938-22384938 GCA_963556165.1 Tipula helvola | reverse complement strand
CACAGTATCCGGATTATTCGACGACAAACCAAAAACTTTCTTATCCCAACAATGGCACTGTGTTATGATGGACAAACGAACTCTGGATAAATAACGCACAACCACTTCGATCATCAACAACAATATTTTGCCCAAATGGGTAGACCAATTAATTTGCCGTGACACGCAAATCTATATTGACCACTTTTACTTACTTCAAAAGATATTTGTTTATTGATCAATAATTTCAAACTCTGTTTGCTCTACGAATTTAAATAAGTGTAACGGAATGTGAAGCCAGAGCATCACATTCCATTAACAGAATCATTAGCCAGTGGGTTGACGCGGTTATAGTAGCCGGCTAGGCTTCAGGGCTAGGCGTGGGGTATTGTCAACTCTTGCTAATGCTTGAATAAACCGCTAAAAAATGATGGAAAAGAAATGAAGAATCAAAATCGAAATAAAAACTGGAAACATTTTAAGATAAGGAACACGCTTGGCTTGCTTGGCACGAAATAATAAATCAGAAAGAACCTATCCCACAAGGGAAAAGGACTTACCCTTTTCAAAAGTCCCACCTCTCCGGGCTGGGCGAAAAAGGAAAACTAGTAATTGGGTCATCAGCACGAGGGGAAAAAAATAAGAAAATTCTAGTCCTCACTCATTTTGACTAATCAAACGGTCGACTATTCATTCATCAGCATTTCTCTAGATAACAGTCAACTCGTCAAACAAAATAAACAACAAAAAAAAATTACTAAATAAATCTGAAATGACCTAGCTAATAGTTGATACCATAACCCTATGAAACCATCCAATGCCGATTAAATGAGAACAGAGAGAGTGCGAAGAGCTGTAATAAAAGTTTATATAATAATAATAGCAATATACCATATAATAAAAGTTAAGAAAGAGAAAAGCAAAAAAAAATTAAAATAATTATCAAGAAAAAAAATTAAGGAAAAATTGTTCGGCTTGTTACTTTGAAGTTCTAATGTAAATTTACTGATTATAAACCCGATCGGAATAAACCAATGGAATAATCCTAAAATGTGCGAGTTGAAACAATGACAAAAAAAAAATATAACGGACGAAAAAAAAATCGTTCTATGAATATTACTTTACTGTAAGATCTCAATAATTATGAAAAAAAAACATAAGAAAATAAAAAATATATATATGATAATAAAATACTCAAATGTCTTATCTTCACTGCTAAACTGCTCCTTCACCCATTTATGGTTAATACTTGGTCCATATAAATTGTTGCGATCTTCGGTTTACTTGTCCGTATACTGTATTCAATCCAAGGTTCATCAATATACTCCGTTTTCTCTGTTTTACCGTAGATACTTTAAATTAAGCCATGATTCTCGAAACAACGAAACAATTCACAAGCTCCAATTTTCTTGTTTTCCTGTAGATGCTCCAAATCAAACCACGATTCTCGAAACAAGAAATAATCCGCAACGCTCCAATTTTATTGTTTTACCGTAGATATTCCAAATTCGACCACAACTCTCGAAACAACGCAATAATCCGCAACGCTCCAATCAAACCTCTCCAAAAACCAACAAACACATGAAGGATTCAATTTATCATTTATTAATTATTCAACATATAATAAACTGTCATTACATTGTTTATCGACAGAATACAAAACAAAAATGTCGTTTTTCTTATTTATAAAATTTTCCTTCTGATAAGTTTTAAATTTTCTTTTATATTTTTTTTTTTGTTACATATTTTTACAGTTTATTAATTAATAATTCTTTTATTATACAAGGCACAACAACAAAACTAAACAAATTCCACCAATTTTTAAAGATAACAAGGAATATTTGTTTGTATTTTTTCCCGTTATTTCTTTTCTTATTCATATAGCCAATGCACTTCATAAAAAGAAAAACTGCAAAACTAACTTTTCCTTTTCGAGGAATTAAAAAACTCCACAATTAATTCAAACACTCTTAATTAAGTGTTATTTTTTTTTCTTTTCAGCTTCAAATTACTTATTATTATTTTTTTTTTTTTTTTCTGGCATGATCAACGCGTTTCAAATTCAAAATTCAACTCACCAAAAAACTTCTCGACCTTTCAAAAATCGAATCATACCACCAAAAAAAACAATAATAAAAAAAAAAACGCGACAACTATCTACTCGTTTCCATTACCTCTCCCTCACTCTCTCTCTCCTCACCAACACAACTGACACCTATTATCCGATAGCGTAGATAATACCTACAAAGTGACCTGTATTAACATTTTTCTTTGGGTGACCACATTGAATGGATACGAGGCCACCAAACATCGTAACAAACGTGGGGACGTCCCACACCCGAGAAAGTCTCATTAGCCGGGCCTACATACTTCGTTAACAAAAAAAATTAAAAAAAAATTATGACCGAATATCCTTGGCGTGAAAAGTGCCTAATGATTTTCCCTCTAAATTTTTGACATGATAAGCCACATTACCCACTTTTGTCACAATGATTGCCGGCAAATATTTAGCGGACAATTTTGCTGAAAACTTGTTTGATGCATCGCTTTGTGCAAAGGACCGGACGAAAACAGATTGACCCGGCAAAAAATTACGGGTCCGACTACGCAAGTTATAATATCTAGCACCTTTGTCGTATGCAACTTTTAGGTAGTGGATTATTTTATCCCTAATCATATTTAGGCGATCCGGTTTAGATATAATCTGAATTTCATTAGCGTCACCGTCAAACAACAACCGACGCAGTTTGTATTCCGAGCCATGCAGCGACATGTGTTGCCCAAATACCACATAATGAGGGGAGAACTGCGTGGAACTATGAATCACGTTTCGTAAAGCTACCACTATTTCCGGTAAATACTTATCCCATTCCTGATGTTCCCGATCTTCAAGATACGTTCGAATTGCAGCAAGTATCGTTCTATTTACCCGTTCCGACGCGTTACTCTGCGGGGAATAAACCGGAGTTCGAATATGAGAAATGGCATATTTACTGAGCAATTCTTGGAATGTTCGGGATATAAACTGCTTCCCATTATCAGAAGTAATGACTTCCGGTACCGAATATGTCAAAAACACTTCGTTCTCCAGAAAAGTGCACAATAATTGAGCGGAAGCCTCTCTCAAAGGTTTCAATATAACATATTTGGAAAAATTATCCAATACTATACAAATGTATGAGTTTCCACGTTTGGACCGTGGATACGGACCCAAAAAATCTACATATAACTTCTGAAAAGGTCGAGTTGCGCCAACCTGCGATCCCATAGTTGGACGAGTAGAGAAATTTACCGGCTTATTCATTTTGCATTTAACACATCCTGCAATATATTGTTTAACCTGTACCGACATGCGAGACCAATAAAATTGTCTTTGCAGTCTCTCTATTGTTTTGGAAACTCCTACATGAGCTGAGGATGGAGCAACATGAGCTTGTTGAATCAAACCAGGAGTTAATGACATTGGCACCACCAATTTCCATTCAGGTATATCCGTGTCATCATAACGATGGCCGTAACTGGGGCATATTAACAGCTTATTATCTCTAATTCGGAAATTGTGATCACAGTTTTGAAGTTGCTTAATTTTATCAATTTGATTTAAGTATTCCTTGTCAAAAAATGCATTAGAATCCAGATCAATCTGTAACACCGGCACATCATTAGATTTAATTAATTTGTTTGCTTCTGAATTTATCAAATGAACTGAACCTATCTTCTCGTCGTGTACATTGGCCAACTCATCGCAAAAACCCCGAGACAATGCGTCCGGTACTACGTTAACGGATCCCTTACGATAACCTATATGAAAATCAAAAGCTTGAAGCTTAAGGCTCCATCTGGCAAGCCTGCCCGATAAATCCTTCTGACTCATCAACCACCGCAGACTAGAATGATCTGTATATATAGTGAATGAGTATCCCTCAATGTAAGGTCTAAATTTCTGTACGCTTAATACCGCGGCATAGCATTCCAGTTCTGTAACGGAATAATTTTTCTGCGCAGAATTTAGTTTATACGATATATACTCAATGGGATGCTCACCACCTTCTGAGTCTAGTTGGAACAATACGCTGCCAATACCTACGGCACTAGCATCGCACTGAATATAAAATGGGCGTCCATAATCGGGATGTGCCAAAACGGGTGCAGTGGTAAGAGCTTCTTTCAAAGCTTGAAATGATAACTCAGCTGAATCAGACCATTTAAACTTATTCTTCTTGCTGGTTAGATCTGTCAAAGGTGCGGCCACAGAAGAAAAATTCCGAATGAACCGTCGGTACCAACCACACAGCCCCAGAAAGCGTCGAACTTGCTTCGGTGTTTTTGGTTGTGGGAAGTCCGAGATCGCCTTACACTTTTCTGGGTTTGTGCGGATGGAACCATTGCCTACCAAATAACCCAGGTATTGCACCTCTCTCAGCACAAACTGACTTTTGATTGTATTAATAGTCAAACCTGCTTGATGCAAAAGCCGAGCCACCTCTTTAAGCAACACAAAATGCTCCTCCAAAGATGAGGTAGTGACGAGTAGATCGTCTAAATACACGAAAATTCGGTCGTGCAATTGGTATGGAATTACACGATCCATTAACCTACAGAGAGTCTGTGGAGAATTACATAGGCCGAATGGCATAACTCGAAACTGATATAGGGGCCGTCCGGGAACCGTAAACGCCGTTTTATCCCTGGACTGAGGATCGAGCTGGATCTGCCAAAAGGCATCTTTAAGATCTATCGCCGAAATAAATCGGGTTTTGTCCAGCCGACCCAACAATCCTGAAATAATCGGAAGCGGATACGCGTCCCGCACGGTCACCCTATTTAACTCACGCGCATCCAAGCAAAGCCGCGCCTTGCCATTCTTCTTTCGTACCAATGTAATGGGGGAGCACCACGAACTTTGGCTCTCTTCAATTACCCCAAGAGACAGCATTCTGTCCAACTCTTCATACATAACCTTCTGAATAGCCGGAGACACGGAATAAAATCTCTGCTTAACCGGTTTGGCATCTCCGATATCAATATGATGCATAAGTAAATTAGTACTCCCCAACCCGAGTTTAGAACTACAAGGGAATGAATTAATAATGACTTGAAGTGCCTGTTGATCTACTTCAGATAATGTATGGAATTTTGATGTGTTTTCTGCATTATTTGTGTCGATAGTTGAAACAATTGAAGAAATCTTAGGAGTTATTCCAAAGCGATTCCAAAAATCGATGCCTAAATACAAGGTTTGTTCAAGGGACGGAACTAAGTATACTTTCATGCGATGGGACTGATGATTAAAAGTGATGCAAGCATTGATATATCCAAAAACTCGCTGGGACTGACCACTAGCAGTACTAATTATGGCTGGGAAATGATGAAATTGAGCTGAAGGATCGGATATGAATTTCTCTGATCCCCGACCGAGTACACTAATACTTGCTCCGCTATCTAACAATCCTTTAAAAGGCATATCATTTACCAACACCTGGGCATAAGGTCGATCATCATCTCCGTCAGATGAGATCAATGAAGAAACTAAACCACTTCGAATTTGTTTACGATTTTCCCAATATTTTATTGCCCTAGATAATCTTGGAGACATAACACGACTACTAATTGGAGCCAAATATTGCTGATCAGACTCACGCGAAGACAAAGTCGGATCCAAACATGAAGTGTATTTAGGCTTGATTGGTGATGATGATGATGAATGTGGATCTACTAATGGATTAAAAACTGATGAATAAATAGGGTAGGTGAGCTCTACATGGTCTTTTTCTCCGCTATTGACAGAGGTCGAAAAAGTTCTGGATCGGTATTGCTTGCCGTATGTACCTGGTTTGATCTGGGTTGTATCGTGGTGGGTGGTCCCTGCATCCCAGTTCTCCAAGAACCACTCTTCTGGTTTTCCGCGCATCGACGACATTGTGGTGTTGTCGTATCTTTCAAACCACAACGAAAACAAAACAACCCCCTTTGAGCCAATCGACAATCTTGGAACGTGTGTCCAATGTCTGAGCAATTAAAACAAATCACATTACTTGACTTATTATTCCCTCTGTTAACTGGACGAGAATCACTAACGGCCACTTTCCTCTCGAAACGCCCAGTATCTCTTACTGGCGTTTTACTAGCTGACTGCAGTTCTGATATTGGACGATCCGAAAATACTTCAGTCGGTGGGTTTGTCTCATGTAATGACAATCTTCCTATATCCTCATACGCACCCTCTGACAGTTCACTAATTGCTCGCCGCGAATAAGCTGAAGAATCAGATAGCATCTTAAATCGTTTGAAAGACTCCTCCCATGCAGTACAGCTCTTAATAAGTTCATTTATACTATAGAACTGCCGATCCGTTAAATGGTACTGTAATGCCGGTTTCATATTTGTCATTAAAATCTGAATGAGCTCCTCATCACGATAAGCGGTTCGACACTGCAAGGTAAGAGTCCAAACATGATTGTAAAATTCCAGAAAACTCTCGCCTGCTTGTTGCTTACGCGACTCCACCATTCGCCGAATTTCATAATTGGTTCGTCTGTCCTGAAATCTTTCCACCATAGCTCGCCGCAAATCAAACCAAGACGCATACGGGTTATGTTTCCGGTACGTCCAGTACCACTGTAGAGCTACCTCCCGAAGTATCGTGTGAATTTCGGATAATAAATTTTCTGAAGAAAGTCCCATGGATGATGTTACCGTGTCTAATTGAAACAAAAACATGTCTATTGTGATTCCTGAAGGTGATCCGTTATAACTGATGCCACTGCGAGACAATGGTCGACGGTCAAAGGTATTATTAGATGGATATTGAGACCTATGATCACTAAAAGGAATCCCTGCCCTCTGACTATTTATCGGATTAGGGGGTTCTGTAAAATCCACTGTACTATTAATTGAGGTTGGTGGTAGATTTGCAAAAACTTGGTTAAGAGGGTCAACCTGCTCTAACGATGCGCGCGCCTCAGAGGCATGCGGTGCTCCCACCGAAGTTACTGGAGCTGAACGAGTCAATGGATGTACCTGCTGGTTCTCATTTAGTTGAAAATGTACGTGCGGTGGCTGTGCGGATGGGGTGGATGTTGTGGTACTTGATTTCACGATCTCATCGATAATCGATATAACTTCCTCATTCACTGGTAGATTCTCCGTATCCACTACTTTCACAGCTGCTAACGATGTTATCGATTCATCCCCTGTGGCCTCACCGGTTTTGAATTTTTGAGCCACTTGTAGTAATGACGTGCATGCAGTTAAAAGCTCGCCCATGTTTTCTTTCCCCGTTTTTGACGTAGAGATTCGCCTTAATCGATAATACACATGTGCTAAACGCGCTATACAGGCATCACATTCTAAAATATTCGCACCATCTGTGAATCCAGTTTGTAAAACATCTTGCAATAATTTCAATTTACCAGCGCAAATGTTTATTTCACGTTGCGGTGCCTTAGATGCAGCGGTATGCGGTCGTGATGGAATAGTGTTAGGATCTTTCTGTTCAGCGGCTAAAGCGTTATCCAATTTTTCCAATAATATATGCACTGAACCCCGCAATTGACGTACCTCGCATTCAACCAATAACTCGTCCAACTCCAGATACTGACTTTGTACCTGATATTCCATAACGATTTAAGATATATGTATAAACTAATCAAAAAAAAAATATATATATCAACCCTAACCCCGATTATTAATAAAATAATAAGTATATAAATATGAATAATAAAAAAAAAAATAATATACCCAAACCAAAAAAAATTAAATGCCGATTTTTATCTTAAAAAAAAACAAGTTTATAAAAGAAAAGTATTCGTAAAATATACAATAAATCAAAAGAATAAATGATATGAGAAGCCAAAACAAGTGATTTCCGGAATTCCCCTCGTGCTGAGGAAAACAAAAAAAAATAATAATAAAAAAAAACATGTTCCGTACAAGCCAAGACGTCTCCGACATGAGATAACAAGATAACAAAAGAAAACTATGACTGTTGACTACGTGAGGCACCACTGAGCATCGGGACCATGAACTGCACCCAATCAGACACCACAAGGTGGAAACAATGAGTTCATGATCTCCACGCTCAGGGCGCATGAAACTTAGAAGCGTGCACTCCGAGGGATCTAACAACGTAAACGTTGGAGCCGACCGGAATTGCCTCACTCCTAAGTAGTGCGGACAAAACTAAAAATGAGTCTAATTAACTAAAGGAAAACTTTGCATAAAAATGTAAGACGAAATTCGGACCCATAAGGGAATGAGCCTCCATCACAATCGAACACCACATGATGGAAATGATGGAAACTCATCACCACACGGACCGAATTCGGGAGTGAACATCTACATCTGTACGCACTCTAACAGCCTGAGGCCGGTTACGGAGCAGATGCAGACGACCACCGGACTAAATAAAGCTCTGGCGCGTGCATACATGCGAAATCAAACAGCAAACTCGCTGGATACAGCAATGGATGCATACACCAAGAAGCAAGAAATAATTATAAAAAAAAAAGCAAATACGAAAAAAAAAAAATTTGAAAAATTAAAGCCGTAATTGTTTGGGCGCCACTGTAACGGAATGTGAAGCCAGAGCATCACATTCCATTAACAGAATCATTAGCCAGTGGGTTGACGCGGTTATAGTAGCCGGCTAGGCTTCAGGGCTAGGCGTGGGGTATTGTCAACTCTTGCTAATGCTTGAATAAACCGCTAAAAAATGATGGAAAAGAAATGAAGAATCAAAATCGAAATAAAAACTGGAAACATTTTAAGATAAGGAACACGCTTGGCTTGCTTGGCACGAAATAATAAATCAGAAAGAACCTATCCCACAAGGGAAAAGGACTTACCCTTTTCAAAAGTCCCACCTCTCCGGGCTGGGCGAAAAAGGAAAACTAGTAATTGGGTCATCAGCACGAGGGGAAAAAAATAAGAAAATTCTAGTCCTCACTCATTTTGACTAATCAAACGGTCGACTATTCATTCATCAGCATTTCTCTAGATAACAGTCAACTCGTCAAACAAAATAAACAACAAAAAAAAATTACTAAATAAATCTGAAATGACCTAGCTAATAGTTGATACCATAACCCTATGAAACCATCCAATGCCGATTAAATGAGAACAGAGAGAGTGCGAAGAGCTGTAATAAAAGTTTATATAATAATAATAGCAATATACCATATAATAAAAGTTAAGAAAGAGAAAAGCAAAAAAAAATTAAAATAATTATCAAGAAAAAAAATTAAGGAAAAATTGTTCGGCTTGTTACTTTGAAGTTCTAATGTAAATTTACTGATTATAAACCCGATCGGAATAAACCAATGGAATAATCCTAAAATGTGCGAGTTGAAACAATGACAAAAAAAAAATATAACGGACGAAAAAAAAATCGTTCTATGAATATTACTTTACTGTAAGATCTCAATAATTATGAAAAAAAAACATAAGAAAATAAAAAATATATATATGATAATAAAATACTCAAATGTCTTATCTTCACTGCTAAACTGCTCCTTCACCCATTTATGGTTAATACTTGGTCCATATAAATTGTTGCGATCTTCGGTTTACTTGTCCGTATACTGTATTCAATCCAAGGTTCATCAATATACTCCGTTTTCTCTGTTTTACCGTAGATACTTTAAATTAAGCCATGATTCTCGAAACAACGAAACAATTCACAAGCTCCAATTTTCTTGTTTTCCTGTAGATGCTCCAAATCAAACCACGATTCTCGAAACAAGAAATAATCCGCAACGCTCCAATTTTATTGTTTTACCGTAGATATTCCAAATTCGACCACAACTCTCGAAACAACGCAATAATCCGCAACGCTCCAATCAAACCTCTCCAAAAACCAACAAACACATGAAGGATTCAATTTATCATTTATTAATTATTCAACATATAATAAACTGTCATTACATTGTTTATCGACAGAATACAAAACAAAAATGTCGTTTTTCTTATTTATAAAATTTTCCTTCTGATAAGTTTTAAATTTTCTTTTATATTTTTTTTTTTGTTACATATTTTTACAGTTTATTAATTAATAATTCTTTTATTATACAAGGCACAACAACAAAACTAAACAAATTCCACCAATTTTTAAAGATAACAAGGAATATTTGTTTGTATTTTTTCCCGTTATTTCTTTTCTTATTCATATAGCCAATGCACTTCATAAAAAGAAAAACTGCAAAACTAACTTTTCCTTTTCGAGGAATTAAAAAACTCCACAATTAATTCAAACACTCTTAATTAAGTGTTATTTTTTTTTCTTTTCAGCTTCAAATTACTTATTATTATTTTTTTTTTTTTTTTCTGGCATGATCAACGCGTTTCAAATTCAAAATTCAACTCACCAAAAAACTTCTCGACCTTTCAAAAATCGAATCATACCACCAAAAAAAACAATAATAAAAAAAAAAACGCGACAACTATCTACTCGTTTCCATTACCTCTCCCTCACTCTCTCTCTCCTCACCAACACAACTGACACCTATTATCCGATAGCGTAGATAATACCTACAAAGTGACCTGTATTAACATTTTTCTTTGGGTGACCACATTGAATGGATACGAGGCCACCAAACATCGTAACAAAGAACACAGCTAGTTATTATTATTCAATTTAATTGATAAATGAAAATATTTTAACATAATTAAAACTATTCAAACGTGAAAATAAATTTTAAGAATTTCAAGAACTTTCGGGAATTTTAATTTAATTTAAAATTTATGAATTTTTTGAATCATTTAACGTTTTATAATTTGCAAATGGTAAAACCTTCTCCTTCCGAAGCTTCTAAATAAATTTTGATGAAACCTGTTGTGATTGGATTTAAAACAAAATTTACCACCTTACGAATTTATATGGACAGAATTTTATAATTCAAAATAGCGAATTCAATATGGCCGACGTACTCTACAGTTACGAACTGTTTCATAATTATTCAAAAAATTTATAAAACCATATCGCTTACGAATCTGAGGTCAAAACCATTTAATTCAAAATCGCGGATCCAATATGGCCGCCCTAAGGTAAAAAATCGTTGATTTAATATAATTTTTTGAAATTTTGGGGTTAATGTTCTTCAACTAAATATTTTGTACATAAATTATCTGAATCACTCCAAAAACACTTTTGCCGAGCAAATTTAGCAACGCCGCAAAACAGCTATCAATATCCTATTCTGTGTTTAAAGAACCCTTCTGAATTAAAACGGGCGTCGCCACAACCAAAACCCGTTTGTACATAAAACGTTGAATATAAAATAAAAAATTTAATATTTACCGAAATCTCAAAAGCTCAAGTATAAATAGTATTGAGTATATAAAAGGATTGAAATCGTTTCGAATAATACAATTTTTCAGAAATAATAATTTTCAATTTTTTATCAAAAGTTTTCCTTCTACGTATATTGTTTTTCTTTTTTCAGCTATTTGTATGCCATTTTTTCAGAGGGATGAAAAGCCAATTTTCATTTTGCTGCTTTCTTTTCTTGTTGTTTCCATTCAAAAAAAAAAAAGAAAAGCTTCTACATTTATAAATAAAAAATAAAACACTCAACAAATGACTTTACTCTCTTTACTATCCGTATGCTTTGTAGCTGTGTAAAGGATGTGTGGTTTGAGGCGGGCGGGTAAATTGGATGGTTGGAACATTTTATTTATATTGATTGGAATATGGAGTAAAGGGAAAATGAATTTTGTATAAAATAAGAGAGTAAAAATAATGATTCTATGAATATAAGTTTGCGACGTGATCTATGGTGCTGCCAGACATTTATGATAATCTTTTTTTTTTTTGTTATTTTTTTGTTATGGCACAATTTTATTGATCTTAGCGTGTTTGGAATAGATAAAATTATTGAGTTTGTACTAGTTGTTTTATGTGTTTTATGTTGCTAGACTGTTAGACTACTATTTGTTCAAGTTTCGTCTAAATATGCTTGTATATACAGTCGTTGTCAAAATTATTTGTGTCACGCAAAAATTGTATAATGTATTTCGCAAAAGTTAAAACTTGGGCTAAAGACTTTATAAAATAACTAAAATTTTTTTTTGTATATTTATTGTTAATTATTGATATTTCATTTAGTAAAAAATAAAATTAAAAAACAAATGGACAACATTTTTTTGCCTCATATTTTTGGGACAAAATTATTTGTGCAGTATGAAAAAAATCAAAATAAAATAGTAAATTAATTAAATTTAAGATTATTTTTGTGTAATTACATAATGATAAAGTCACTAATGTTGTCTATGCCAATGATCGGTTTTGGTTTAGTCTCTATATGATTTCGCATCTGGGTCAACAATTTGTTCTTAACGTTATGTAGAATCTTATACCACTCGGTTTTCTTGGCACCCTGCTACAAATTTTTGGTCTTGTTAGATCATGAATATCTTCCACTTTAACTTAAACATCTGCAGGCGTAAATCGAAACCCTTCACTGGCCGAGTCAAATAATTATGTTCAAGATTTTTGTATAATTTCGTGGTAATGATGCTTCTTATGGTAGCATCATTGCGCTGAAGAGCAATTTAAGGACCAACTAATTTATCGTTAACTAGGAATGTTACCTAATTCAATAAACCAAAATTGAACTATGGCTTTGAACAGTTGTAGTTTTTAGGGCTCACACACAAACAGAATATGATCTACCGTCAGGAAACAAAACGTGAACGGCTTTATAAGATAAGCCCATTGCAATATGGAGAACTGGTTTATACCCAAATTAGTGCGTTTTTGTCTTAATTTGATAATATCGGAAATATTTTTATTATTACATAAACATCGAGCATGAATTAGTGTGGATACTGCATCGGATAGATTCCATTAGGCAACACATAAAAGGTTAGACGCCTCTATAAACAGAACTGTTCAAGGAGCATGTTCAATTTCGGTTTAATTTATGAAGCAACATCCCTGGTTGATAATAAGTCAGTCAGTCTTCAATATTTCCTTCAGCATAGTTTTGCCCCCTTACTTAAGAAGAGTCATTACCACGAAATTATACAAAAATCTTGATATCAATCAGGTTTTGCTCTTGATATATTATTGAAGTTTTAGAGAAAACGTATCAAAAAGCGTAGAAGTAATTATTTTGTATCTTGTAAACTTAGCAGTTAGCACTCTACGATAAAATGTTAAGTCACTTTAACACTGAAACTTTAACACACTTAAACTTCAATAACTCGATAAGGAGTGGCCGCACAAAAATTGTCCTAGTATCATTTTGCAAGGTTTCTAAATTCTCTATAAAATGGCCGATTTGGATTTTTGTATGAAATATCGAGCAAGTTCGTCTACAGTTTCAAACAGCAGCAAAGTTTTATTTTTTTTAGACATCTTTTGTTTCACTCAAAAAAGTCATAAAAAAACAAAAGAAAATAAAACGGTTTCCAGTATCGAAAAGGAAACAAAATTTTCTTCAACTAGAAACAAAATTTGTTTTCTGAAAGGTGTTATTTCACCAAGATACGAGCGTTCAAATCTGGGTATTTTTTCAAAGAAAATTTCTGTTCTGTTTTTTAATTGGCGCAGTGTATGTAATCATGTTTGAATTTAACTTGATTAAGTTATTTTCCGTGGTTCAACCATCGAGTGATCAATGGAATTCGCAACATTCTCTAAAAACACGGATTCGATACAATTGCGTAAAGCACAACCAATATTTTATTCGCTCCACAAAAAACAGGCTACTATTGTAAAGGGGCAGAAAACCTGCAAATTTTGTATGCACTTTTAGCAAGCCTTCCTATAGGACGGGGTTATTTGGAAAATGAAATATGAAAAATCAGGTGCTGAGCTGATGAAACTTTAATTTAGGCAAGCATGTATGTATAACAAATGTTCATCATGATACACTACCCCTCTCCCAGTATTGAGAGCCAAACCGATTTTAGTGGTTCACCGTTTAGCACACTTGTTTTGATGCTATGGATTGGTTTTTTGATGTCTCATTATATGGGTCAAAATATACCTACATAAGTTTTGTCCAGGATCTTTGGTTAGAAACAACTTCTTTATTGTTTTTTTGGTGCTTATAAATCGAATATAGCCCGAAACCATAAAATTAACTATTATTGTGATCTAGCAAGTTTTGGTTCTTTTAGCAGCTATGGTGCTAAAAATTGAGGCATGGTAATCCAGGTAAAAACCAGTTATACAAGCGGAAATCGCGCAGCATAATGTTTTTATCAGCAGAGGTTTGTCAAACGCGCTAACAAGTATGATCCAGGGTGCCGGTTTCGTGGGAACTTCATAACAAAGACTGTAAACTAAGAACCCAAAGAATTAAATATCCCACTGTATTTGACGATGTGGTCAGCGGACGGGATTTCGAATCGTCCAACAAGTTTTGAGAGCAACTTAAAGGAATTTATTTTAATAGATACAAGAGCTAACTTATCTGTCATTCCACCTGATTTATGTAAACATTTAAATATGATTCCACTATACAATCTTTATGCAGCTAACGGAACACCTATTAAGGCATAATGGCACATGTATTTTATCATTAAATATAGGCCTTCGACGCAATTTTACTTGGTCTTTCATAGTGGCAGATGTTTTCACACCAATAATCGGAGCAGACGTTTATGTCCAATTTATTAGTGGATACGAAGTGAAAAATAATTGTTGATCCATTAACATCTCTATTCAGCATTGGCTCTTGTTATCTTGTAGTAAACAAATCGATCATATACAGTGGTGTGCAATGAAATAGCACACTCTAAAATTTTTTTACAAATTCTTCATTAACTAAAAAACTGTTTATCAATTTTCAATTATTTTTTTTTATTTACATAGTATAAATATAAACTTAGCATTAAATATCAAAAAATTATATTTAATTAATAAAAGGAATAAGAAAAAAAATAAGTAAACATTTTATTTTATAAATAGGCTGTTCATTGAAATAGCACAGTCAATATCAAAATTCATTTTCAGCCTTATTTGTGTATGATTTAACCTAATAACGTTTTTATTGAATAGTATTGTTCGTATGACCTTCTTTTCGAACCACTTCCCTGAATCGGCACACCCCTAGGGCCCACCAGCTCCTGGCATTTGTGAATGGTCACTTATGCCAAATTCGACAAATTTGAATTCCAAAATTTCTGTTTATTTTTGTGTTTCTCATTGTTAATAGCTACTTTTACTTGATTTCAACAATTTTCGATCGGATTCAGATGAGGTGACTGACTCGGCTATTGTGTGGCCCCCACTTTGTAATCGTTAAGCTAATATTTTGCTTCTCTCAAGGTAATCTTTGTATCGTTATCTTGCTGAATACACCAGCCTGGTGGTTTATAGTCTTCGGTATAAACCGAGCATTAGATTAGTTACTAATATGAATGTAAACAACCCCCAGCATTCCATTTTCCGAGCAATAAATTAAAATGTTCTGAGCCAAAAAACAACTCGCTATGTCACAATGGACAACCACCATGCTTAATCGTCTTTTTCGCATGTTAGGGCGAAAGTTTGTACTGGGCTGAGATCGTTCATAATGTCGACCTGCAGTACCAAACAAATTGACTTTTATTTTGATAATTCCTCTACTTTTTTGACTTCAAAATTTTGTTTGTATAAAAAAGAAACGGCTCATGCCTTTTAATTTATTCCGAGCATCTGTTTGGGAGTTATATGCTCTGAATAAATATGATTTAAGAACTTTTTTAATTCGTTAAAGGTGATAGAAGAAATTTGCATTGCAGATCGGACAATTTAAGTGCCCAGTAGGCTGGTATTTTCAGCATACAACGGCCAGTCATACCTCAATTAGCGCAAACGACGGGATAAATTAAGTAAATTACAACGGCCGGATCAGTCGCCTGATCTGAATCCGATCGTAAATTTTTGGAATCGAGTAAAAGTAGCTATTAACAATGAGAAACACAAAAATAAACAGAAATTTTGGAACTCAAATTTGTCGAATTTGGAATAAGTGACCGTTCACAAATGCCAGGAGCTGGTGGGCCCTAGGAGTGTGCCGATTCATGGAAGTGGTTCGAAAAGATGGTCACACGAACAATACTATTCAATAAAAACGTTATTAGGTTAAATCATACACAAATAAGGCTGAAAATGAATTTTGATATTGACTGTGCTATTTCAATGAACAGCCTATTTATAAAATAAAATGTTTACTTATTTTTTTTCTTATTCCTTTTATTAATTAAATATAATTTTTTGATATTTAATGCTAAGTTTATATTTATACTATGTAAATAAAAAAAAATAATTGAAAATTGATAAACAGTTTTTTAGTTAATGAAGAATTTGTAAAAAAATTTTAGAGTGTGCTATTTCATTGCACACCACTGTATATGGATATCATATAGTTACTTAAAAGGTTTGAGAGCATCAGCAGAGAAGCATTACACACTGTCTAGAATCCAAGGGACCACCAGTATCATGCAAGACACGAAGACTACCATCGGATAAACTCGAGTGCAAGAAATCATTTTAAAGACATGATGGCACGAGGAATTTGCCGCACCAGTTAGTCCATTTGCTTTAAGTTGGAGGAACTTGCAGAATTACACATATAAATCGTGATATTTTGTTGATTTTTCGAGATTATGTCAAAATTTCGATATTTCTTCGATTGCCTAGTATATTCGAAATTATTCAAGAATGTTGAGAACTTTCTAGAATATTCAAAATACTTTTAAAATTCGACATTTTTGAAATTATATTCGAAACTTATGATGCTTTATTTATAAGTCGTGTGATGACTATAAGTTGGATTATATATTAACCGTCTTAATCAGAACACTGTCACAAAGAGCCCAACGGAATGATTCTATGATGCTTAAATCTGTTACGTTCCTCCACCCAAGAATTGTTCATTTGCAGGCCGTTACATTATTCATAACACCATTTCACTCACGCCAAGATCACGCACTGATAATCCGACAATATTGATCAAATCAATATTAACCCGTAAAGTGCGTCGTGGAAAAAGTTGCATGGAAAGAGTGGTGTGTTCCAACGGACCGCAATTTTACATTAATTATTTTTTATTCAATTAGAACGATACTAAAAATTTCGATTAGGAAGATACTAAAAATTCCAGAAAACTAAACGGAGTGGGGATAATTTCTGTTTTTTTAAAAGTAGAGCACAACGCTCTTTACGGGTTAAAATATAGAATTGGGAGACTACATAGGCAAATGTTTAAGTCATAAAAGTCTTTCTTGATATGCTTTTTTCCGTCCAGCAGCAGTTTCAGGAAATTTAATTAACCTTTCAGTAGAAACTCGTCTCTTCTTACGTTCTTCATTGTACTTCCTCATTATTTACTACGTAGACATTTTAAACGTATTTACCCCATGCAACACGGTTCCCAAAAAAACGGTATCTGAAACAATAAAAGTGACCCCTTGCGTTTGGTCCAGTTTTAAATCTGCTCAAATTATTTTAACATTTAGACTTTCTTTAAACAAGAACTTTCCTTGATATCTTAAAAATTGGGAAAGGGCACGGATAGATTAGGCGATTAATCGGCCATCCGATTAATCGTGAACTATTAATCAATTAATCGAAAATTTATTTTCATTTTGTGGTTGGCTTAATTCGTTGAGTTAGTATGACATCGACGAATGTACTGGAGCGAATTGCGGATTTAATGCTTCGTCAACCTTGCAGACACAGATCAAAGGAATTGTATCGCTTCTACTGATAGATGTACCACAAATGTTTCAAGTGATGTCAGAAGTCTAAAAATGACAATAAAATTGATTTTTTTTTTTCATTTATTTTAAACAAAATATTTTTTCTGGATTGCTTTTCCGGTAATTTATAAATTTTTTTCGGGATTTTATTTTTCTGGATTTTTACTTTTCAACTTTTCTAGGTTTTAAAATTTTTGGATATTTTTTTGACGCAAATGCACCTATCTCCATTCCAATAAATTAAGTGAACAAAAATTTCATGAAAATTTAGTCTTTCGAAATTGGGCCTTTCGACACATTCGGCCTTTCGACATTCGGCCTTTCGACACATTCGGCCTTTCGACACATTCGGATTTTCGTAATTCGGCCTTCCGGTCTTTTAACATCGAACGGAATATTTGTGTTGCATCATTTCAACAAAAATTTTATATTGTGAACGATTTGTAACTCACTACCACAAACAAAAAAAACCAATCAAAATAGTTAAAATTTTGTTCATCTAGTAGGCTTATGCCTCAATTCCATTGTGAAAAATTGACTGAGCTGACTTCAGTTGGGAAAAGACAAAAAAAAAATAATCCAGCAGAATGACAAAGACAAAGTATGTTGTTATTGTTTTTTTTATAGCAAAATTTGATTGACACATTTTGACAGCAAACAAAAACATAACCAAAAATTATTAAACAAAATTAGGTATTAGTGTAAATTCTATTATTTTCACGTTTCAAAATAATCTAAAAAATTAATTATCATTATTACCCACATCAGAATTATTTTTTTCAAAGATTATCCGTCATAAAAAACAAAATTAAAAAAATCTTTCCCGTAACAATGCCACACTATTGTTTATTAGTATTTTGACAGCAAACAAACACATAACCTACAATTAATTAACAAATTAAGCATTATGTGTTAATTCAATTATTTCAAGTTTCAAAATTATCTAAAAAATTATTTATTATTATTACTCATATCAGAATTATTTTTTTCGAACATTATCCATCATAAAATACAAAATTAATAAAATCTTTCCCATAACAATGCCACACTATTATTTTATATGTTTTGACAGCAAACAACAACATAACCTAGAATTAATTAACAAATTAAGTACATATTATGTGTTAATTCAATTATTTCTAGTCTCAAAATTATCTAAATAATTAATTATTATTATTACTCATATCAGAATGATTTTTTTTCGAATATTTTGGTCTTAAAAGACAAAATTAAAAAAATCTTTCCCATAAAAGTGCCATACTATTAAAATTAATAATGTGTGAGAGAAATATTTTTCATCGGTACACAATTTTTATGTCCTTGTATTAGTTGGACTGCCATAAAATATTCTCGATTTGAACTTTTTATGTAATTTTGATATCAGTCCACTAACACAGACACACCTTTTTTGTAAGTAACATTTTGACTGACTCCGTTGGGCATCTCGTTCATACAACCACCGATTTTATATTTTTATCTCAAGTTATTTTGACTGACAAACTTTGTTTCACAATGGAATTGAGGCTTTATAATAAAATGTTACTTATTCCATGGAAAAAATTGACTGACAATAAATAAAAACGAAAAGAGAAAAATAATTTGATGCCCCATATAAGAGATAAAGCCAACGTGTTTTTTATTTTATAGCAAAATTGTTTTGCTATAAAATAAAAAACAAAAAATAGCGTTGTCTTTGTCTCTTATATGGAGTATCAGATTATATTTCTCTTCTCGATTTTTTTGACTGTCAGTCAATTTTTCCCATGGAATTGAGGCATTAGATGAATAACAAGAGTTGACGCAACATAGGTGCAGTGTTGTGATGCGCTCGCTGTATACATGGTGTGAACAGGCTGATTAAGCACGAAAGAGGAAATCGACCCAATGCACCAGAGTTATTTATTGTATAGTGAATGTGTAGTGCTGACTGCTGCCAACGTTGAGCGGCGTGAAAACGTTGTAGTTGTGATTGGGTGAGCTTAGACGCCAATGTATGTAGTTGATACATTGTGGCGGAGAACGAATAAGTGAGTCGCTACAAAGTTAATGAATATCGCCAATTATGATAGAACGTGGCAATTTCTTCACCGATTTTTAATCAGCCTCACAACAGATAAATCTCAACAGCTGCCTGGTTCACAGAAACCTCAACAAACAGTAGCTTTTACGATATTGCCTGAGGAGGTTTTTTGTGGATCTGGGAACTGTTGATTTTTCTCATATTGACATATTTATTACATGTATGTCTGCCGGAAAATTTAATCACAATCAAATGAAAATAAAAAAAGTTGGTGACGGCACACGCAGCATTAGTGAAACTTCTAACGGCAGTGTAGGGTCCCGGAATTAGAAAAATCATTTTAGAATCTCATTTCCATCGCGCATGACAATTTTTTTCATAATTACCAAGTTCTATCCTAATCGGCCGTACTCCAGAACTTCACCTAAAAAACATTTTAGAATCCAATTTGCAAAAAAAAAATAAAAGTCATTTTAGAATGCCTTTCACATCGCGTATGTCAAGTTTCACTCAAATCTGTTAAGAAATAACCAAGTTTCATCCAAATTGGCCAAATTCCAGAACTTCCTTCATTCGGTTTAAAAATGAATAATTAATCGTGTTTCATTTTATTCGGAAACCGATTAATCATCCTGCCCTATTACAGACGAAACACGATTACCAAAAAATTATTCACGCGACCTTCTGCCAGAACCTCATATAACCATATACGGAAGGAAGAATTCTTGATCAAACAAGCTTATAAACAAAAATTGGATATCTGAACAAAAACAATTCATTTCAATTCAAACACGATAAATACCTGTATTCTGATAATCATCATTAAAAATTATGGAATTTGTAGTATCCTTGCGAGGCAAATTTTTGTTAGCTGTCTGGTGGTTAATAGCATTATGTACATAATCTAGTTTAGTCAGAAATTTAGTCGAGAAAATCGACATGAGATGTTTCATTTTATATATGTAAGGTTCTGAATACATTTCGAACGTACTTGAAGATTCTTATTTGAATTAAATCAGATTCATTTGTTTCTTATTTAAATCAAACACGACCTGAAGAGTCGTACTTTGAAGAATCAAATACGTTCGAATAGTAGTCATAAATATCCCCCTGGATAAACTTTGCAGGTTGTCTGGTTTCAGGAATTCCTATTGGAATTTAAGAATCTAATATGAAATAGAGGAGCAGCAAAATCGAAAACACGTATGATGTTCAACAGTGCCGCGATAGTAATATAAAATTTAACATGAACTGGGAATTTTTGTAACGCAATTTTTCCATCAAAAATACATTTTCGTGTGATTATTTGAATCTATAGTGCGTAGCTGTTATGTCTGTCTATATTTTAAGTAAACATTTAAGTAACATAATGAATAGCAAATAAGATTATTAGGTAAATAACTTGGACGCTTCGTCACTAGAAGATAAGAAATTTAGAGATCTTAGAACACGGAAAAAAAAAATTTAGGACTGAACTAAACCAATTCATTTTTCCTAGTAACATAGTTGTTTACATTAATTTGTTTTCTCAAAGTCTTACGTAAGTAAAGCACTGTTCAACTATCTGGATCAACCTTAAATATACTTTTCCAAAGAATTTATCTACTACTCGTATGTACATGCAATAAATATATTTAATTCCTTAAATTTTTTGTTGTGCAAATTTTTAAGTCAAAATCAATAAAATTTCCAAACAAAATTTTCTTTTCCAAACGACCGACAGTGCAAAAAATAAATAAAACAGAATATGTACTAATAAAACTATGAAGTTATCTTCTCTGCCCAGTTCAACAAATGCCAGTTATATACATAATACCCACTTATAAAAAAAGAAAGGGAATGAAAAAGAAAATCCACAAAAAAAATTAGAAAATTGCTTTTTGCACATAAATTACATCATAAATTTTTATTTGTATTTCCAAGTGCCCAAACCACATACACACACACAATTTATTTAGTACGAGTATTAATATATTGACTGTATCTTAAATAAAATATTTTCCAAATAGTCACAGTTTTCCTCATATTTTAAGGACATTATATAGATGACAAAATATTTTCTAAGCAACTGAGCTCAGAAAATGCCTCATATATTGAATTTGTATCTCTCTCTGCTCTGTCTCTATCTCTATTTCTCTAAATAGAAGATGATATATTTATATAACTTGTAATTAATTAATTAATTACGATTACGAGTAACATCTAGTACTTAAGTGTGTATTACGTAAATCTAATCTAATATTGCTTAGACATGAATCGATTTTCGTTGGTTACGGGCGAGGGGCGAGAGAAGACTCAACAAAATTAAATAGATATAATTATAGAATTTCTAAATGTAAATATTTTGAAAAGAAAATTGTAAGCGATTGAAAACTATATGTGCGTGTGTTTATAAACGAGAAATCAATAAAAAATTGTAAACATTTAATTATTTAAATTATGTATACAAAATAAAACATAAATGATAGATACATGTTTAATGTGTTTAGATGGTGTCTGCCCCTCGATTAGTTATTTATAACTTAACTATATTTATTTATAGTAGTTAGGAAAACGGGGTGTTAAATTTATAACTTGATTTCAGGTCGTATTGGCTGCTTTTTTCGGAATCCCAGATTTGTTGCTCAATTATGTAAAATGTTTTTAAAATATTTATCTAGAGATGCATTACTAGTATGTGACAAGAAAGAGTATTTCTTTCGAAAACGTTCAATTAAATAGTAATTGCGAATAAATTCCTGATGTACAGAAGCAAATGTGATGGGCACACAGCCAATACATAAAGGAGTTGGTAGTACAGTCTTCAAGTATTTCATTTGTTATATTGATACCGTATCAGAAAGAGCCTTCCGCGAATGGTTCGTTCTGTCTCTTCTAATTGCTTAATACAGTCTAAGTCACTAAAATTCATTAGAACCATTAAAAATACAACTGTTAGTACAGAATCGCAAATTTTGAGTGACATTATTTTATATTAGTAAATAATATCACGAAAAATGGTAATTTCATCAGAATCTACCCCGTGGAAAAATTGAATGGACCTAGCTACCATCTGGGAATCACTGTTAAAAAGATACAAAATCGAACGAGGAGAACTGTCAAGAGTTAAAAAAATTGACAAACTTTTTAATTCATGAATGTATGTATGTGTAGAAAAAGTGTCTTGCTGAGTTTTACTTTACAAAGTAGATTTTAGGTGCGTTAAGCATGTCTAAGAAAATCGACATCTCAATATTTTCACCGATCGGCAAACATCTCACTAAGATATTTTGGTAGGCCTACTTTCATCAGGTCAATCCGCTTAAAAGGTTATTGTGATTTACCTAGTTAATTTTAAACCTAGTTCAGACTAGGGATTAGTAATCTAGATTTAAGAGGTAATCCTAATTTTATTTTGGTCTGAACGACTGTGATTAAAGTAATCTTGATTAGTTGGAAGATTAACTTAATTATCAAAAATTTAATAGATTTTTATGTAAACTCGATTAAATTAATGACAGTGCTTGACATTTTGCGATTTTTGAGTGAAACAACTTTTTATTCTAAACACATAGGCTCAATTTTTATTTTTTTTTGACATATGAAAGAATTTTATTGCTATTTACGAAAATCAAAATAAAAATAATGGATGCCACATCAAATTATTTTGAAGAAATTGAGAGTGTAATTACCATTACCATCGGACAAGAAGCATTTCAACTACGTCCTCTCAAGATTGAGAAGAGACATTGAAAATGCCTTCGGACATCTGGAAGCTCGTTCGGAAAATAGGAAGAGGTTTAGAAGTTTCCGTGGAACATGCATCCTTAATTAAAAAAGCATGTTTGTGGTATGATCACCAGGAACGCTACAATATTTAATCGTTATTATCCATTATAGCCTGAACGTCAAAAAGAGTAATTTAGATTAAAAGTAAACTTGTTTAGGAAAATCTGGATTACTAACCCATAGTCTGAATAACTGAACAAGCTATTAGATTGTACGAAAATGTGAAAAATTTTGTCTTAATCTCAAGATTTTCACCGATCGGCAAACATGTCACTATGGTATTTCGGTAGGCCTGTGTTTACTTTAAACATGCTAACCCGTTTAAGTTATTGCGTTTATTTATTTAATTGACCAATTATTGCGGTCGACATAGGCAAATTTATCGATAATGCAGTATTATTTGATACGTGAAAACTGAGTACGGGATTACTTCGAAAGATGCCAGCTTTAACAAATTTATGGTAAATAAATAAAAAATAAAATTAATTTTTTTTATAATTCATGTCTAGTTGTCAATTTTATTCGTGTTTTTTGATTTTGTTTACATTTTTGTTTCAATACAACAAAAAAATATTTTAAAAAAACTAGTAATTCAGCGACCTCAAAAACATAAACCTGTACATATATTTAAATAATTAAAATATGCTTTTGACATCTATAAATAGTATTAAAAATGAATAGTTTTGTAACGGACCTGTGGAGCTTTGGAGCTCCGTATAGCTGCCAAAATATTGAATTTGGAGCTTTGTGCCCATGAAAACTTTTGTTCAGGATGACAAAATATACAACATATCAAAAATTCAGAAAATTTGACCGAAACCCAATTTCCATAAGATTATTGCGGGGTCCTTTGGTGTAAGCTGAAATTTTCTCTGTTTTATTGTAGTGGTATCTATAGATCATGTTAAACACGTTCACGACCGAGGTGCTCAGACTAGGGGTGGCCATAAACACCAGTTAACCAGATGATAAATTTGCATGAAATGAACTGATTGAAGCCTAATGGTAGAATAAATGTTTTATTTGTGTATTATGTGGGATTTGTGGCTTTATTAATAGTATGACGCATATACGAGTTACCGGTTTATAGAAAAAAAAATTAAGAAAATCTGTCTATGGAGAAAACTAAAGGACGCATACATGCGTCCTATGGTCGTGCACGTGTTAAATGTCATATTTTCTACAACCGCCAGAGCTACCATCTTTCGGAAAACTTCGAAAACACAAGCAACTTTCACATAATGCCACTAGGTGTCACTAAATATTTGCTGTCAAAAATTGTATGCCATTTTTATGTTGCATTTTGTAAATATAAACAAAAATATTTTCATGTCATTAAAGTGACTATTGTTAGTACGCACTGAGATATATACATGGATACGGCATATTCAAAAATTCATGGTACAAGAAAAAAAAAAACGAAGAAGAAAAAAAGCTTGCGTCTGTGTGACAGAGAACGTATTTATTTTCCTTGTCTTGAATTGGTTTCGAATTTTCCGAAATGAAATCATACAAACGTAACCTTCGTACCGCTATAATTACATAGTAGGCTATGACCTTCGAGTCAATAAATGCGTTGTTTTTTTTTTCAATACACTAAATTGTTCTTTCACATTTTTGTTTTTACAAATGTTTAGTAAACAAGTTTGTTTATGTTCGAAAGTTTGACGTTTCACAAATTTTTTTTGTTGTTTTTATTTTTTTTCCAGGTGTGTATTAAAAATTTCAAGGGAAAATAGTGAAAAATAATTTAAATATTTTCCGAAGATAAGTAGTGCAATGTATGAATAGTTCAAATAATGCTTCAATTAGTTAATCAGTCTCAAAATCTTTGTATGTTTAACGAGTCAAGCGCAAGTTTAATATTAACAAAATTATTTTCGAATCCAGTACGGCTTTTTTTCGGAATTAGCTTTTTAGAGTGTGAGGCATATATAAAATGAGCGGTACAACTAAAAAAAAAACTTGTACCATTCGTTTTTGCTGTTTACTATGATAAATATTTTGCATGTCGTCTCCATGTATATATCTCAGTGTTAGTACGTGATAAATAAATTGATTTTGCCTGTCCCATTTTGAAAAACGTCAGTTACTACGTTTATACTCGGGGGCGAGTCGAACTTGTAGTTAACTTTGGATCAACTTCGAGTTATCTTTTTTACCGTTCATACTGCAGAGTTAAAACTGCAATTGAGTTAAAATGGGGTTGAAACCGAGTTAACATTGCTTACTCCTACCAAAGAATAGCCAGAAGCGACATAACGCGGTTTTTATTTAGAGAAAATTGGACTCAAAATTAACATGTAAAATATAAGGTAAGAGCAAAAATTTCTTGGTCCACGTAATGTCGTTACTGGTTGTTTGTTATTCTGTGCTTCTACCGCCATTATTTTTTAAAAAACAAACAAAATATGAAAATTAAATTAAAAATCAAGCGAACGTCAAATATGAAAAAATCCAAAATGGATATACGCTTGCCTCGCATTCGAAAAAAATTAAAAATAATGTTCTTGTTTTCTTTGAATTAATTTTTGTTGTTGGTTTTTAACTCGACTCCGTTTTTATTGCATTTTGTTAGAGTTAAGTTAACTCGAATCCACATTTTTTTAGGATCGAGTCGAATTAACTATAAGATGACTCGACTCTAAGATAATCTAGGTTGAACCGTAAGTATAAACGTACTAAGTAATATTTTTTTGATTGTGTAGTGACATCTAGTGGCAAACGCGCTGTACTACTTTCTTGATCGTGCTGCCTCTTTCGGAAAAAAACTCTACTTTTTCAATGATCAGGCAGCACGATCATCGATTTTTTTTAACCATGTCGAACGAAATTTAAAATTATCTTACTTCGAAAAATAAAAAACGTAGCACCACTATGCACTGCTAAGATATGGCATTGCTCATATAAACCACACAAAAGAAATGAGCCAAAAATTAAAAACAATGGTTGGTCGAAGCAGCGAAAGTTGATGTATAATTTATTGTATTGTACAAGGCGTTGGAGGGTTAAATCAAAAGTTTCAACGATTAAAACAACATTTTTCACATTTTCGAATAATTTACGATTAACTAGGTAAATCCCAATAACTTTTTAAACGAGTTAGCATGATTAAAGTAGACGCATAGGCTTACCAAAATTTGATAGTGAGATTTTCTTATTCATTTTAATATATTTTATTCGCGTATTATATAAAGTTCAGTCGCATTAATTGACTCAGATAATTGATTGTTAATTATTACAGCCAGAAAAAGAAAATTTAGTACCCAAAAAATGAAATTCCGCCATTTTCACAGCAATTATAATTTTTTATAATTAAAAATAGAACTGTATTGTAAATTTATTTACATAAGATCGGGTGTTTTACTTAAAATAAAGCATGGAAATTATTGCGGGAAAATTAAATACAGTTTCCGTTCCGTTATTTAGTGGATTTAGCACTCAACTCGCTGAATGAATTCAGCGGATATTTGAACGTCCTTTTTGCTAGCTGCCAAAACTGTTTGTAAAATATAAAGCTTGTCGAATACACTGTACTCTATAGCTGGTATAAGAATTCATTAATCAATAAAAATACTTACATGACAAAAAAAAAATTTGAACAGAGCAATTTATCAAATCCAACATACAATTCACTCATCCCTAAGGTATTCGTGTGTCTTATATATATACATATATACCTATTTAAACAAATCACTTGACGTTATGTCGTGTACAAAAAGAAAAATGAAAAACAAATTTTTCTTGTAATTTATGTAAATTTATAATATTTGCATATAGTAGTATATGTATGTCTGTATACGTATGAGCATACAGAATAAAATACTTAAACGACGGGGGAAGTATAGCGTGACTTCACATTATCGTGTTTTTCTATTTTCTTTTTTTTTTTGTCAAATTGTATGTTATGTTATGAGCTTTTTTCTTCCGATCCCAGTTATTATGCTTTTAATTAAGATTTTTTTATTCAAACTTTTTATTATTCAAATGACAACTGATTTCTATTTTAAAATTCTTTCATATCCATATGTAATGTATGTCTAACGTACGTAAAGTTTGCTGAATCGTTCAAATTTTTAAAACGAATTTTATATGGGGGTTGACTGTATACAATACAAAATTGAATTTAGTTCCCTTTCAATTTTTCTTTTACAAGAAACTTAACACATTAAAAATTGTTTTAGCTTGAGAACGCAAACGACGGGAAAAAATATGATTGGTGTGAAAAATCGTGACACAAACATAAAAAATAAAAGAAAAATTAAATTAAACTTTAAAAGCTTTTTAAATATTTTTAGGTGGGTATAACAATTTAATGTATGTACAATTATTATAAAAAGAAGTGAAAGTATTTGCCCTAATTGTAACACTTACAGTTTTGAATATATTTGGTGAAACATGCAACCGCTTTATACAAATAATCGTTTATTATCATTATTTGGTGATGTATTCACAATATTATACTATGGTGTTTGCAGTATTGCATTCAGATGAAGAAGAGAGCAAAAAAAATTGCCTTTTTCTAAAATATGTGCATTTTATAAAGTTAAGGTAAATTTTAAGTTTATCCAGAGGCTATAAGGCCTAAGTTGTTAGTTAATACAACATATATTTTACTTTTGAATTATTCTTAAATTTTAGCAAAGACACAATTTTTCATATTTTCGAATAATCTAAGATTAACTAGGTAAACCCCAATAACTTTTTAAACGGGTTGGCATGACTAAAGTACACACATAGGCCTGCCGACGACATGTTTGCCTATCGTTGAAAATCTCGAAATATCGATTTTCTTAGGCATTAAATAGATCTTCTTTTAGAATCTTTGTTGACACAAATTCTAAAGCAATTGATTTTGAAGACAGTGAATTAAATATAAAATTGATGAATCTATAAATCAATTTACAGATTGTATTCAACAAGCGGCAGATATCTCTGTTCCTACTATTTCTTCTTCATCAAATTATCAACTTATACTCTCGGATGAAGTGCTATCTCTGATCAAACTGCGTAATGTTGAACGTGCCCGTTTTACAATAATATTGTAAAGCTATTGAATCAGGCTATAAGGCAAGAAAATCTATGAAATTGTTAATGCCAAATGGTAAAATAAACTTGAACGGCTCGTTAAAAGATTTAAACCTTACTGGCAAGCAATGAAACATTTAAAATAAAAATATTCTGCGATTTCACCATTAAACAATCCTCAAGACAATTTTTTTTCCAAAAATCACATGAAATCTCATCTGGTGTTACAGAATCCGATGATATGCGTCAAAATATTCAGTGTATTAGCGATTCCATTGAACCCGATGTTTCTAACTTTAATGTATCAATTCAAGAGGTTAAATATATTATAAATTCCAGCCGCCCATTCAAACCTACAGGTCCAGATAAAATTCTAAACATTCTCATAAAACACCTCCCGGAATCTGGGTTTGTCTACCTAACCCAATTATTTTCCAGCTGTTTTAAGCTTTTCTGTTTCCCCAAATCGTGGAAAATGGCCAAGATGATGGTGGTTCTGAAACCTGAAAAAGCCCCGTCAGATGTCAATAGCTACCGAGCTATCAATCTATTGGATTGTTAAAGCAAAATCTTTGAATGCGTTATCAAAAACAGGCTCAAAGATCTTGGTTTAATTTTCGTCATCAGCTCAATACATCAGATTGATCGTATTATTCAACATGTCATGTTCACAAGGGTAATTAGTCCCATCTTATTTTGTATTTTTCGGAATAATGTACCTTAGTTCGAAGGAAATTGCTCTTTTATGCTGACGACACAGCCGAATATACCTCGGATACTTACTCTCACATATAATTGATAGACTAAATACATATTTGAATTTGCTTGCACTTTATTTTCAAAATTGGAGTCTTAAGCTTCTAAACTTCCCCAGACAAATTCAAATCATTAATGGTTACTCGGTACTCTGGACGAAACAGGTTAAATATTTGGGTATCCTCCTGGCTCAAAAGTCACTTTTCAAAATCATCTTAATTTTGTAGTCAGTAAAATCTCAAAATTATTTTTTACATTATATCCATTGCTAAATAAAAATAATAAATTTTTATTTCAATCAGTAATTCTCAGTGTATTTTTGTATGGTTCATCATTATGGTGGTATGCGGCGGCTAACACTCATAGAAAAAAGTTACAAGTTTTGCAAAATAAAGTAATGTCAAAATGATCAATACAACAAGTATAATAGTAAGATTCCATTTATCGAAAATACCTTGAATAATAAGTTACATAATCATTTAAATAATCGTAATTAGTTAAGTTCCAAATGTCGAATGATTTTAGAATGTTGAACTCAATTTCTAATCTTCTAAACTTAAACTCTTCAAGAAGCACAGTCATAGGATAAAAAACAAAATGTAATTGAGAAACATTAAAAGTCTAAGCAGTATTTGTAACAAAATTTACAAAAATTCAAAATTGTAATTTCAAGGGTTAAACCAACTTCAATTTTAATTAAACAAACAATAATAAAAATATTGGTTGCTGTAAATAACCGGGGGTGGCTTCCAAGTGTTATTTGAGTTTTCTTTGAAGTCTCATGTATGCATAGATATGTATAATAAGCGTAAAATTTCAACATTCCTTACTTGAAACTCAAAAAAAATTCGATCGCAAACATTTTCTTAACAAAAAATTATAAAAGATAAAAGGTCAGTCACGCCAATGATTTTTGCGGTTAATTATAGTAAAATTATAATTATATTGTGCGGTTAAAAATACACAGCCGGTTATGCAATTAAAAAAAACATTTTCTTTGCCAATTAATTTATAAATTGCATTATGATTTTTTTTCTCCCTCTCGCTTTCTCTTATACTTTATTATATACATACATCGTGATCTCGATTTCACATATATTTATTATACAACAACCAAATGTTTTTTTATGTGAGGCGGATAGGTACTCGGAGATTGGCTTGTTTACTCTGTTTCCAATAGTTCTGTTTATTGTTTTTGCTGCAAAATTTATGGCGATAGCAAGAAGAACCTATCAAATCAATCGGGTTTAAATAAATCTATAAAATCAAATACTACCGTCAATGCCATGGAGCAAGTGATACTTTAAGGTATCATATTGTGAAAATTTATGATTCTCTTATTGAAATTTCAACTAATAAGGAAAAAATAAACTTGAAAACACGTCATACGGCACAGTGTTTATCATTAAAAATATGCAATTATCAATTTCTATATTCCATTGTAATTTGGCATAAATTTTTACTACAAATTGATTTATAGTTAGCAAATTATTGCAAAATCCAGCCATGCCTTTCTTCGTTAAAGGACTTAACCAATTTTTGAGAAAATATCGAAGCAGTAATGAGTTTAAAGAAATTCTTGGTGTTGCATTGAAAATGACCTAACTAATTAATTAAACGTGGAACCTATGCTTTTCCTGCTATAGATGAGAAAAGAACAATTCGAAAAATCCGAAATTTCAATTATGAAAGCATATAGATGAACCAATCTTGGAACCAAAAACGGATTCGAAGCACTTCGGTGATATTTATTTACGATATTGGAGAACAATCAGATGAGCCGTTACTGTAAAACTATAAAGATAAAACACTTGAAACTTTCAGACGAACAAAAAAGTGAATTTGACATTAAATGGTGTTGATTTGTTTGTCGAAATTAAAATTGTGCAGGAGTCTATAAAAAAAATGGAACCTGAAAATATTCTTAATTATATATTGGAAAACAATATGCAGCCTACGGTCCCAAATATGTGCGTATACTTTTACGCATTTTATTACCATTATGTACCAATGCCCGTTGTATCCGGAGAAAGATAGTTATCAAAGTTAAAAATTATTTAAAATTATCTAAGGTCAACGATGTTAGATTAACGACTTGGAAATTTAGCTTTAATATCAATAGAACAGCTGATGGTTGACAATTTGAATATTATTATTATTTTCTTTATTTCATAGTAATCCAAAGTACACCCTGCGCCATTGAAATGTTCGGTTTGAATTTTTAAAGTAAATTTTGGAAATACCACCGTTTGCTTCAAAAGTAGATGGCAAAAATGATAGATTCTGATTATCAAAACAATTTTTATACTATTCCGAATATATTCAAATAAAAAGAACGGTAATCCGACATTTTAAACCTACATAACGTCGGATAAGGAATATTACCGCCCTACCTCGTAACAATTTGGTAGGTCTTTACAGTGTTTTTAACAAAGTTTTTTCGATTGAAAAATAGTTTTTTGTTGACAATGGTAATTTTTATTCAAAATAAGAATTAACAGAAATAAAATAATTCATCTCAACCAAAATATTTTGAGAAAAATTGAACTTTTTAAAATCAACGATTAATAACCCAGCCCTTGGCTTTTATGATGGCCTAAAACCCTATCAGCATTGAATTCTAAAGTTTTATTAAATAATATATTGTTATTTCTTCAAACCAGACTTTTTCTATAAGTTTTTTCGGCCCTTTGGCACTATTCAGCTTGTAATTTGTAATCTTCTTTCCCATGAAGGACCAAATAATTTCAACAATATTGAGGTTAGGACTATTTCCTGTCCAGGATAACGACTCAATCACCAAGCTATTTTTAAATTCGGCTACCTAAACAAAATAGACATTAAAATTAACCATTCTTACTTCACAAATAACATCAATAACTCACGGAGAGTGATCGTCCTGGAAGAGTGGAATACCGATGTATTGAGTCAGGTCCTCAATAGTCACGATTCAGGTTTCGATAATTTTTTTATATTTTCCTCCGCTTTCTGAACTATCGAGAAGGCTTAGTGATCAAACTCCAAAGGCTGTTATGGCTCTCCAGGCCATAACATATGGTGAATTTTTCACTGTCGGCGAAATACATTCTGTTAAATACCGTTTGCCTTTTCGTCGCCGAACCCTTGTCCTTACATCGGGTCCAAAGATATTGAATTTGGATTTATCCGAGAATATGAACCAACGCCAGTCCTTGGGCATTCAGTTTTTTCATTCTATTGCTAATTTGAGGCTTGCAGCTGCCATTTTTGCTGTCAGTAATGATTTTCTCGCAGGTCGACAAGCATATAAACCAAGTTCCTTTTAATAGTATGAACTGAAATAGTGTCGGTTGTTGCTATTAGAAGCTAACTTCTCAGCTCCAAAGCCGTAGCAAACCTTTGCTTAAGATCTAAATATCTGAAATTCGATTTGTTGAAACAGAAGTTCTCCTCTTTGCATCAGAGCCAAATTATCGTTTGTTTTTGGGAATAGTGCCTTAAAAACTTTCTAAGTGCTGTTTGCTTACACTAAATTACTCTTGCAATTTGTGAATGTGTGTACTTTTTGCCTTTGCTTGCAAAATTTTGGCTTTTTCGTTAGCATTTAACTTAGAGCGACACTTTGTAAAATTAACTCTTTGACTACTTGATTGAAACCGAATGAATATTTCACCCTTAGTTTGGTTTTAAATACCTAATAAGGCGTGAAATATGCTGAAAAATAAAAAAACAAAAAAAAAATAGCGAATCTAGGAGAGAATTGCATGAAATAGTAAATAATCGAAATCGAACATTTCAATGGCGCAGGGTGTACATATCTGTGGTGGCCACAACCGACAAGTCATACCCACAAAGTTAAGTCGACTTAAGATAAAAATTATTTTCAATTTTCGACGTTTTCTATTTCTCCCCTAACTTCACTAAATTTGACGTGAAGTGGTAATACCTATGGTTGCAAGACGTAGTAGGTTTAGTTGGCATAGGTTGGCATAAGTTTCTTTTTCGACAGCAAAGCTCATTGTTATTGTAACCTACACAAATAAAAAAAACATCAAAATAACAACCAAAAAGTACTAATGCATAGATGTTTTTTGGTTGTTATTTTTACATTAGTACTAAAATACAAAATTTCACCTACGAAATTATTGAACCACCCTATATTGTAAACACATTTTTATTTTGACGTTTGTTGAATGTTTTAATTATACGACATGTAGAATATTATTTGTCCATTTTGAACAGGTTTAAAGATTGAGCATGACCATCTGTAACAGATAAAATGTGATTCGTGATAATTAAATCGCATTTTGGCGAGCTGTGCGCCAAAATTTGTGGTGATTACCCAAATGCCTAGATCGCAAATATTACAAAATGCCAACATAGCGGCTGATGTTGCCAAATGCATATATGCCAAAATGGCGGCTTAAAGTTATAAATAAAATATTAATTATAGATATTTTTAAAGTATTCTAATGAATTTTAAATTAATAAATTTAGAATATAGTCGGAAATCACGTCCTTGAGTCTTGACACAACTCTCTTTCTTCGTGCGAATCTCAAGCATTTTTCAAGCAGCAATTCTACTCAGCCTTAAACTTGTCATTCATTTACAACCAGTTTCAAAATTGTATCAAACGTCAAAAAGTAGAAATACATAACCAAACGAAATACCCACACAACCATACAAAAAAATATTTCCCGTTGTTAAAATTACAACGAGATTTGCAGTCGAAACTAAGACTAATGAGTGTTGTTTGATTGTTACTTTTACACTAGTACTAAAATATAAAATTTCCCCTACGAAATTATTGAACCCTATATTGTCAATATCTTTTTATTTTGACGTTTATAGATCGCATGTTTAAATGTCAAATTTTCTACAACCGTCAGAGCTACCATCTTTCGGAAAACTCCGAAAACACAAGCAACTTTCACATAATGCCACTAGGTGTCACTAAATATTTGCTGTCAAAAATTGTATGACATTTTTATGTATGTGTAAAAATAAACAAAAATGTTTTCGTGTCATAAAAGTGACTATTATTAGTATGTGATAAATAAATTGATTTTGGCTATCCCTTTTTGAAAACCTTCAGTAATATTTTTTTGATTGTGTAGTGACATCTAGTGACAAACGATCTGTACTACTTTGATTATGCTTCCTCTTTCGGAAAACATGATCTATTGAATGTTTTGATTAATACGACATGTAGAATATTATTTGTCTATTTTGAATAGGTTTGAGGAATTTTAGGATTGGGCATGACCATCTGTAACAGATAAAATGTGATTCGTGATAATAAAATCGTATTTTGGCGAGCTGCGCGCCAAAATGTTTGGTGATTACCTAAATGCCTAGGTCGAAAATATTATAAAATGCCACATGGCGGCTGATGATGCCAAATGCGTATATGCCAAAATAGCGGCTCAAAGTTATAAATAAAATAATATGTACCTAATTATGTATATTTTTAAATTCAAAAGAATTTTAATAAATTTTGAATTAATAAATTCAGAATATAGTCGTATCGTTCAGAAATCACGTCCTTGACACAACTCTTTTTCTTCGTGCGAATCTCAAGCATTTTTCAAGCAGCAATTCTACTCAACCTTAAATTTGTCATTCATTTACAACCAGTTTCAAAATTGTATCAAACGTCAAAAAGTAGAAATACATATCCAAACGAAATACCCACACAACCATATAAAAAAATATTTCCCGTTGTTAAAATTACAACGAGATTTGCGGTCGAAACTACAACTAATTCTCTAGAAAAATTATCAAATTTGGCTTAACCTACTATGACTTGTAGCCACAAAATTATACTATATATTAAAAGATTGAATCGAAAAAATTGTTTAGATCTTTAAATTATGTACCATAAAACAAAGTAAAGTCCTATAGATCAGTGGTTCCCAACCACCGGTCCGCGGACCGCTGCCGGTCCGCGAAAAAATTACAACGGTCCGCAAAACGTTTGCCTAATTCTTTCGTGAAACACCAAGCCAATAAACTGACATATGTATGAAGAAGAATTACAGTTCATTGAACTCAGTTCAGATTTAATTTTAAAATCATTATTCGCAAAAATGAGGCTACATAGCTCAGTTTTTGATACAAATAAAGGAAGAATACCCAGTATTCCAAAAGGCTGCAAAATTAATATTACCATTTGCAACGATATATGTATATATGTATGTGAATCGGCATTTTCTGCTATGTTATATTTTTTTGTATGTATGTATGTATATGGAATTGAAATTAAAAAGTATGAAATTTTACTTAACGTGTACTTAAAATATATATTTATTTAAAATATTGACACCGCGAAATTCACCGGTCCGCGGTCATGTTTGGGTTGGGAACCACTGCTATAGATAATACGTCTGTGGTGCAGCAGAGAAAAAAGAAAAAAAACAAACACTTAAAATTAACTACTATAAATAATTCTCAAATTGACAAAAAATAAGTAAAATTAAAAATTAGCTACAAAAAATTGTACTGCACTTTGCAAGATCAATTTCTGTTCTGTTGATATTATCAATATCTAATCTAATATATAATTACCCAATTCGTTCACTGACTCCGGAACGCTTTTCTTATAAGTATTTCTAATTTTCATGTCGAATTAATTATTATGACTGAGTAGCATAAGTGATAATGATAAAGATGGTGACCTGTAAAACTGGTAATCAACATTTAGGCTAATTATTTCATTCGATATTTTGTCTTCCGTGTCATATCAGTTTTTTGTGCTCGTTTCTCCGACCGATCTTAGTGATCATGCATACCTACTAATTCGTTGTATGGCCGCTAATAAACGAATGATTATTACCAAACAGGTAAAACTGTATAATAAACAAACCATATTTCAATATATTGTAAATGCTGATCTGGGTTGGACTGTATTTCTAAATTTTTATCACTTATTGGTAAAGGTAATTATAGAAAAAGCACCAATAGGGAACGCGTGATAAATTTGCATGATTACAACAAGCCGTGGTTCACCAATGATCTTAAAAGCTTAAGAAATTCTGTACTTCAAAAACGTATTTAATAATCTAAAACAACAATCTTATGAAATGGTAATTACCCTGAAAACCAAATACTACACAAATTTATTAGAAGACAGTTTACAAACACCTAAAAAAATGTGGTCTGTTATTAATCAAATCTTAAATAATCGTAATACTATAGCACAAGACCCCATTACAACACCCGAAGAAATTAAGCTAATTATTTCTAGCTTGGAGTCATCTTGTTCATCGGGCTGGAATTCTATATCAACAAAACTCATTAAGAAGGTTAATTCTACAATAAGTCCTCTGTTGTGCAGTTTTATAAATGAAACTTTTTTATCCAGCAAATTTCCTGATGAACTAAAAATAGCACATATAATTCCAATATTCAAATCTGGGTCTAAGTTTGATATTAACAATTATAGACCGATCTCCGTCTTTCCTACGTTTTCTAACATTTTTGAAAAAACTGTCTAAACCAATTAATCCACCCTAACCAGTTTGGTTTTCAGAAAAATTTCAGTACTCTTTCTGCTATTTTGAATTTAATGGAAATTATATACAATAATCTAGAAGCTCAAAAGCGTACTTCGTGCATTTTCATTGATCTGATTAAAGCCTTTGATTGCATAGATCATATACATACATACTTTTAATTCATAAATTAAGTAGAATTGGAATAAGTGAAAACGCTCTTTTGCTATTACAAGATTACTTGAATAATCGGAAACACTACGTTCAAATAGGAAACGATAAATCTAAAGAGCTGCTATTAAAGTGTGGAGTACCACAAGATTCTATTTTAGGGCCTCTGCTATTCACTATCTATATATAACTGATATTTTTTCTTATTCTTTCTGGTAAAATTCAATTGTTCGCAGACGATGCGGCAATTATTTGTGGTGCTAATAACAGATATAACTTGAAATTACAAATGGAAACTGATCTGAAAATCTTAAGTGAATACTTTACCAGTAATAAACTTCGTCTTAATAAATCCAAAACTAAATTTATAATATTTTCTCTTAGGCAACCGAGATTTATTGACCTTGAGGAAATTATTGTAGATTCGGAAAAAATCAATAGGGTATAGAGAACATCTGCTATCTCGGGTTGCACCTTAGCTTTAACCTAAAGTAGACACATCATATAAACTCTATAAAACAGAAAATAGCTCCCTATATAGCAGTCTTCCGACGAGTTGGGAAATTTGTTCCCCATGCAGTTTCACTAAATTGCTATTTTTCGTATATTCATTCAAATTTATTATACCTAATACAAATTTGGGGATCTGCAGGTAAAACCAAAGTGAATGAGCTAGAGATTTACTAGAATTAAACCCTTAAAACCATCAACTGCCTTAGCATGAGAACACCAACAATTTCACTTTATACCAATAGGTTACTGCCATTATCCCAAATGGTAGATTATGAATTCATTCTCTTGGTATATAAAATAAAGTATTGCATGATAAAATGTAATAACATATTAACTACTAATTATGAGATAACGGAACGTTCTAATCGAGATGCTGCGCATTTTCGCTTACCAAATTATCTGTATAAACTGTCTCAAGATAGTTTATTTTACCGCGGATTAAAACTGTGTATTAAGCCAATATTTTTTTCCTGTCATAAACTGCTTAGGCTGGAGTCCAATCCCCGACTTATTTTGTGGAGACTAACTTATTTCAAAGTCTACAATAAGTCACCTCGCGAGGAGACTTATTGTAGACTTTCCTGACTTATTTGGGAGAGTTCCCACATAAATAACAGCAGTATATCAAAATTATTTTCTGATTTAAATTACGTTGCTACTGTGATTTTAATAAATTTCACAACGAATAAATCTATAAGAGGTTGTGATATTTATAGAGCGGCAACGTTATTTTAATAAGAAAATAATGATTAAACTTCATTCTTTAATTAGACCAAAATTTGGTTAACCCGTTAACAATAAAAAAAAACCTAACTCATGTTGGTTGAAAGCAATACACTTTTTGTTGCCTGGGTTGTGGCTTGGTAGTAGAGCGGCTAGGATCTGAGGTTCGATTCTGCTCAAGGCATTTTAGTTTTGTTTTTTCAATTCTTTTTTTTTTGTTAATTAAAACTCAGACTCTGCCAGTTTGTCGGTCTGTAAAATTTTTGTGTGATGCTCCAACACATGTAAAATCATCCTTAAAAGCGCCTACGCTTTGGTTTAAGGTCTATTTAAGGTACAATTACCCTTAAAAGCCTTTAATCTTGACCTACTTCTACTCGACTAAAAAATATCGGCTAAAAAAATATCAAAAGGTAAAATGCTGATTGTAGCAACGGGCGCAAGACATCATCGTTAGGTGTAATATCTTTAGCAAAACTTTACATGACTAAAATTATTCACTAAATTGTATCCGTCCTAAGACAGGCCATACCCCCCCTATTTATCAATATTAAACAACCATATCCGCATTTCACTTAAGAATTGATATTTTCGATCAGAAGAAAAGATTTTATGTGTTTGGGCAAAAGATGAAACCAATACGATGCCATATACAAATAACATCTTCTACACCTTTCACTATTGCAACGGGAACCCACAAAATTATTTGGATTTCTAAAATTATAAGTATGAGTTACTCTGCTGTGATGACCACTACTGCGGAGAACGGGCATTTTTAATACTTTGAAAACATAAAGGTACCTAAGAGGTAACAGTTTAAGTACCCAAATAAGCGAATAGTGGGCATAGATATATAGTTTAATAATTCTTTCATGCGCTATGTAAAGATCTTTAATATTGCTAAAATAAATTCCACCCCAGCTAGAGATTCCATACATCATGACTGATTCCACAAGAGCATGCTATAACTTCCTAAAAATTGAAGATGAACAGTACTGACGAAGATAATAAAACTTATGCACAGTAGTAACAACGTTTTTTTTTAATATTCTTGAGATGCGAAAACCAATTTAGCTGGGAGTCAATTGTTACACCTAAATATCTAAATTCATTAACAAATACTAAATCAAAACAATAAGCACGGATTTTCATCACAAGAGAAAAAATGATACCTCAAACAAATAACTCCGGATTTATCACTGACGGTTGCACTTCTGAAAAATTATTAGCGACATAAGTCAAAGCCAAATCATTTGAAAACACTGTAACCTGAAAGAATAATCTGAAAGATCGAATTAAAATAAATTAAAAATAATACTGGCCCCCTAAACAGAGCCTTGGGGGACACCATAGTTTAAATGGCCTGGGCACCTAAATGTTTCGTGAATCCTAACAATTTGACAATGATTTTGAAGGTAACTATTGAACCATATAATAAAAATTAGACAATTTTGCAATTAGGATATCATGATCAATAAATATCGATAAATAGGGCTGTAAGTGTATGTGAACTATTAATTGACGAATAAATATGGCTTAAAAATGCAAAAGGGCTTCCACAGCAGATTTCCCAGCAATAAATCCAAATTGGATACCATTTAAAAATTCAATGTTATCGAGATAAAAAACAAGTCATCTCTTTATAACTTTTTCAAATAATTTCGAAAAAAACGCTCAGCAACGAAATTGGTCTGTAGTTATTGAACTGCTCTACGCACCCTTTTTATAAATAGGAAGTACAATTGCAATCTTTAACTAATCTGGACAAATTCCACTATACAAGCTCAAATTAAAGAGAAACTTCAAAATATGGATGATATTATATCTGAATTCGCCCTAGAAAAAGCTAGAAGAGCTTCATAAAATTGTTGCACACAAGCGGCCGTGTACCTAGGCGCGGGCCTGTATACATACATACATACATACAATAATAATATTATTTTGACTTTTGGATTTAATTAATTTATTTTTCATCATCCTTTTTCCAGAAAGTAAAAAAAAAAGACAAAAATCCTTAATTTTACTTTATGGACGGACGGTAGCTACATATATATATCACACAGCATGAGTAATATTTTGTAATATTGGATATAGGGATATTAAATATATCTGAATGTTTGTATGTTGGTGTTATGGATATAAAACCCAAGGGATTTTATTATCGACCATAATGTGATTGTGGTGAAAATCTTATATAATCAATTTAAATTATGTCCGGTTCGGTTAGTTGGATATAAGTAGATGTACGCATTGATTTGTCTCGTTCCCCTTAAATAAACCCCATTTTCACATCTATATGGGAACAGACGAGCAATATACTTATATTCATGTTATGTAGTTTCAAATTTTTAAATTCTATAAAACACTTAACAATTCAAGAGATGTTGCCAAATTGATTTTAAAATTCTCAAATAATCGTAAAATTTATTGCTTTTGCTTTGTAGCCAAATTTTTCCATGCTCCGTTTATTTTCTAATGTAAAAAATGTATAAATGTAATAGATTTAAGACTTCATAAAATTTTATAGGCACATTTTTAGAAAATTTATTTTGAAAATCAAAATTCCTAATTTAATTTAGTAATTTTCCAAATTCCTAATTTAATTTAGTAATTGAAGTCTTACACTAAATGAGTTACAAAGTTGCTTAAAGAAGTTACCCCCCTGTTTTGGTTGAACGAAGAATTTATTTGCGGAAATCACAGAAATTAAAAGCAACACTTCTACAATCGAGATCATGAGACATCATAAATATTATTTTTATATTGACTCAGAAAGTCAAACTATGAGAACATCTTGTATTTCTTGGGTTATTAAAATATTTCTAAAATATGTTACAAAGAATTAGATATTAGGAGAAAACGTTGAACCAACTAATATATATAATTAAATAAATTAATTTAATCAATAAATTTTAATTCCAGATTACTGGATTTACAAGTCTTGATGTCTTTTGAATTCGAACTGGTGATTTTCTGCGAGTATAAGAATTCGTTCTTTTCTTCCCCCAATATCATACATTCTATCCCAACTACCCTTTCAGATAAATGTATGAACAATGGTTTCATCTCTCTGGCTTGAAATTCGAGTCTCGAAGCACAGCCTCTTAATCTGCAGGTATTCTTCCGAAACCGAATGGTTTGACCTTATTTCGGTGGCGGAACATTTCATGGTCCGTAATGAAAACTGGATTTTACCGACTGGTGAGGCAGCGGAAAAGTTTGCAGATATGGTCATATAAAACTTAATATGTCAGTCGTCATTCTTGCTGTGTTCCATTGGCCTGAGTAAACTACTCACAAGTACTTGTATCTACTCGCAACTACTCATGCTCAAACGATGGTGTAGTTGAGAAGTAGTTACGCACAAAATTTACGGCAGATGGATTTTAGTTTACAAAATTCTAATAGATGACTCTATACCCATTTTGCTTGCGGGGAATGTCATTTCTTTTAACCCTAATCAACCAAGGTGTGCCTATTGGCTCATTTTATAAATGCATTGATTTTCAAAATAATGTTAATTTAGTTATAAACTTGTATGTATTTTATTTTGAATCATTTGCATACAACGTACTTGGCATTCTTTGCAAAAATTTATTAAGTTATTTGATTAAAATTTGAATTTACTGAAAACAAAAATATGTTGGTTGGATTAGGGTTAAAAAAAAAAAATTTTTATGTTTGTGATACGTCACGGCAATTTTTAAATAGCAAAAATATTTTAATTATTTTGTTGTTTAATGTTTTATTACTTATTATTATTAATGGAACAACGTGTTTTTTATCAAAATCTACCAATTTTATTTAAATTGAGGTTATGTTTCACTACTATCATGAAAATTTGCGTTCCATTGGACATCTACTCACAAGTACTTGCAAGTAGCAAATTGTTTCCAATGGAACACTACATCTATCTGGTGCCTAAAACCGCAGCCACCGTGTCATTTAGGTTGTTCGAATTTAGGCAGCACATTGAAGCCGCAACACAGTTCCCAAAACCCCGCCCAATTAAAATAATTCAGATATTCCGATTCATGCGCACCTAGCAAAGTGAATAAAACGCCCCAAGGCTACAGTTAAATCCACGTACTCGTAATAATATAACACGTGACGCATAAAATATTGTCCTAGTAGATGCAGTATAACCAGCAACTCTATAAAGTCAGTTTGGAATGGGGATTGCAAAACTGGTATTCGGGTTTCAAAAAGATCGGAGTTTCACATCTTTTGCATAACCGGAAAACCAGTTTTTCTAACCCTCAAAACCCGGTTATTACATTTTTGAATAAAAAATTGTGTAACACTTATGGGCTGGTTATATAGACGGAAACGAAACGAAATGAAATGGACTAAAACGAAAAGACGGAAGAGACTGGTTATATTGACGAAAACGTTTTCAACACTTTGACGTTTTTAAAATGGTTTTATTTTATTTCAAAAATTTACCCTCGCGCTAAAATAAAATAAATAAATTTATCAAAAAAAATGGACACGTAACAGTATATTATTGCTAAAAATATATATCAGGGTGTACACACCGCCACAATCAATTTTTCTTGTTTCATCGCTAATTATAAAAATTCTACCGCGACAAAAACATTCACCCTTGACGTCCGAATCCATTTTATATTGACATATTATATTGTTTTGACATCAGTGCTACTACCCAAGTATGTATAACAAAAATTGAACTCATTCATAAGTTCCAAGTTTTTTTCCATCTATCAAAATTATCGATGGAACTTACGTAACCCACATATATCAAGTTCCATCGGTTTAGTATTTTTGTTTCACTTTTCATAGGAAATCTTATAATATGATGGAACTCAAATTTGTACTCAGTTCCATAAAAATGAATCATTTATTTGAAGTAGTGATACTTGGGTAAGGATAACAAAATAAAATAAAACCGGTAGTGTAAAACCGCAAAGACGAAACGAAAGCATATTGAATTGAATCAATTCGTCCGTTCATTTTCATTTCGTTTCTTCTGTATAATTGGTCTAGTAGGTTTTAATACAATCAATTCGTCCATTTCATTTCATTCCGTTTCGGTTTCGGCTATATACATAACTAGCCTATTACATTTCGAAAAAAATAGACAGTAAAAATTTTGCTCGTAACTTCAATTAATTAAATTTTCTTAAACCCTACTTCTGTGTTAAAAACACAGATGGCATTGAATAAACATAAATGGAAAATTGAGCACAAGGGGAAAAGTGTCAAAATTGTATTACATTGAGCAAAAATTTATAATTCAGCTGTTTTATTATTAATATTGACGATTGGAGCCGTGGTTTTAGACAACATATTTATAGCCACTTCACTTTTAAAAATTTCCGCTATACCATATTTTAGTCGTTCTGCGAGCGCTGATGCTAGTTTTTGTATGGTCGCTTCAGTTATATTTTATTCCGACAGGTAGTGCTTTCTCTACATTTACAATCGTCAATTGCACAAACCTGTGATTCTATTGAAAATCGCGAACGCGTGCTGCCTTAATAAACTGAAGTAATTTAGGCCAAGGCAAGGAAGACAGCTGATCTTCAAGAATATACCTAGAGTAAAATATTTGCAACCTATCACTAATCATTTAGAGCAGAGTTTTCGTCGTATTCTTAACATAGTTAAATGGTAAGAAAGTAACTGGTTCAACAATTTAGCCCCAGCTTTTGCTAGAGAATCAGCAATATCATTGCCCTCAATTCCACAATGGGCAGTGTGGGTTCCTGTCCAATTTGACATAAAAATTGTTTTTCTCCATGGCAGTTTAAAAGAAGAAATATATATGGAGCAACCAATCGGATTTGAAGATGGTACTGGAAGAGTATGTTATTTAACCAAGTGCATATATGGATTGAAACAAGCTCCAAGGAATTGGAATTTCAAATTCATTGAAGTTTTAAAGAGATTTGTTTAAAACAATCAGAAAATGATCCTTGTATTTTTATAGATGTGGATGATGGTTTAATTGTATCCTCAAGTGTCACTGAAATTTATAAATTATTGAAGCATCTGGAAAATAATTTTGATATTAAAAGAGATAATCTAAAACAATTTTTTGGAATGCAAATTACAAAAGAACCCTCTGATGATATTGTTGTTAAACAAAAAAATTACATTTCAAGGTGTTGGAACGGTTGAATATGAGTGTGTACACCTGGACCGACGAAAGATATGGGCGATGAGGAGAGTGTACCATTTACTGGTCCATATCGTGAGGCAATCGGGAGTTTATTGTTTCTGTCATCTGTTTGCAGACCAGGGGGTCAATTCTCGTTCTATGAAAAAATGGAATGAAAAAAATCTTTCCATTTGGTTTCCATCACGTCTTTCTCATTAGTATCTTTTCACGCAACAGCAATATGCGATTCTCGTTGTCCAAATGAAAAAAAAAGCTAAAAATACGCTGAATACTACACAGCAAAAATATTTTATCAAGTTTCTAGGTAAATGGTGCAAATAATAGCTAAATAAATGATAAAAGAGATTATAATTTGTCATTAGATTTAATCACTCCCTCAAAGAGAGGTTAATAAAGAGTTAAACCAGTTTTCGTCATCGCTTGTCAAAATATAAAATAAATTACTAAAATGGCCCAATTTTATTAAAACTAAACGAAACTAATTATTTAGGGATTTTTCTTAAATAAATTGAATTTTTACTAATAAGATTTGCTTATAAATTAGTTTTAAAGTGACTAGTATTATAGTTTGAATGCACATTAACCATTAAAATTGCAAATTTAGGTCTTATAAAACTGAACTTCCATAATATTCATTTATATTCCCACGACCAAAATACTCGGTGAGAAAATTTTTTTCATATGAGAAGACTTTGACGTCATTTTTTCCTTCTCGTGAAACATGAATCGGAAATTAGTATTTCTCACTGAAAATACTTTTCATTGTACTTTTCACAGAACGAGAATTGACCCCCTGGGGGTCAATTCTCGTTCTGTGAAAAGTACAATGAAAAGTATTTTCAGTGAGAAATACAAATTTCCGATTCATGTTTCATGAGAAGGAAAAAAATGACGTCAAAATCTTCTCATATGAAAAAAACTTTCTCACCGAGTATTTTGGTCGTGGGAATATAAATGAATATGGAAATTCAGTTTTATAACACCTAAATTTGCAATTTTAATGTTAAATGTGCAACCAAACTATAATATTAGTCACTTTAAAACTAATTTATAAGAAAATTTATTAAACAAATTTCAATTCATTTAAGAAAAATCCTTTGGAGGTTGAACAACTAAATGTTAGTGGAACTACAAGTACCGAACCGGAAGTTGTCCAACCTGAGGCCAATCAACCGAAAGGTAGTAAATCTACCAAGAACATTGCACCAAAACTGGTGCAACCGAAAGAAAAAACCCCCCCACCAATAAGTATCGTGGGAGTAACCAGTTACCCAATAATTCAGTCACTGATGAAATCGGTTACTGACAAAGAATATAAGGTAACAGCGCTAAACAATGACGTTTGGAAAATTAATACTCTGGACTCAGAAACCTATAGAACATTATCTATGAAGCTGAATGCTGAAAAGTATCAGTGGTTTACCTATGAGGACAAACAGGCTCGTCCGATAAAAGTTATGGCAAGAGGTTTGCATCACACTTGCTCAAGCGAAGAAATAATGGAAGACTTAAAAAATAAAGGTCTTAAAATACTAGATGCTGTGAATATGATTAAAAAAGAGAGAATAGAAAACCAAGAAGGAAACCCAACTTTCAATAAAAGGGGACTCCCTCTTTTTATGCTAGTATTTGATAACTCAGAAAATGTTCAAAATATTTATGGTATAAAAGCAATTCTTCACATGAAGGTAAAAATTGAACCTATGAGGAGAACCACTACACGCATACCACAATGCAAGAAATGTCAGGGATTTAATCACACCCAAAAATATTGCAGCCGGGATCCGAGATGTGTAAAATGCTCAGGTAAACATTTTACCCAGGCATGTACAATAGGGAGAGATGTACCAGCTAAGTGTATAAATTGTAAAGGCCAACATCCGGCCAATTATCGGGGCTGTGAGGTTGCTAAACACCTACAAAAATTAAGAGATAAATCACGAAATCAATCGCAAAATCATGAAATTCGAAGGATTCAACCATCAAATCAGATGGATCAAAATCCACAACCAAGCAACGCAGGGCAAAGAAGAACATTTGCTCAGGTAGTGAAAGGCTCGGGTTCAACCAAATATATGGGCTCTGAAAATAATCGAATTATGGAAAACATTATGAACAGCATCGAAGCTATTACAAAGCGGCTAGATGACCAAAGTAACCTGAACAACATGATATTTGATCAACTGAAGAAAATGCAACTCCCACAACGCAATCCGATAAAAAATGTTAAGTAAGAACACAACTTTCAGAATAGCAATCTGGAATGCGAATGGACTTATGCAACATATTCCAGAAATAGAAATATTTTTAAATACAGAAAAAATCGACATTTTTCTAATATCCGAAAGCCATTTTGTTAAATCTTCGTTTGTTAAAATCCGGGGTTATAACTTATATCATTCCATTCATCCAGCAGAAAGAGCAAGAGGTGGTTCAGCATTACTAATAAAAGAAAATATAAAACACCATGTAGAAACAGAAATCGAAGAAGAAACAATGCAAGTCACCACTGTTAGGATTCACATTAAACACAGACAGCTTACTGTCTCCGCAATATACTGTCCTCCCCGGCATAACTTGAAAAGGGAGGACTACATTAAACTATTTAAATCATTAGGACGTGATTTTATTATTGGAGGAGACTTTAATGCAAAAAACACCTATTGGGGATCTAGACTTACGACGTCAAAGGGTAAAGAATTGTTTCAAGCAGCCCAGACATCAAAATGTGAATTTTACTCTGGTGGTTCCCCAACATACTGGCCCAGTGACGAAGCTAAGATACCGGACCTAATCGACTTTTATGTAGCAAGAGGTATATCTCAGAACTATATTCACATTGAAAACAGCAATTCTCTAGTATCGGATCACTCACCGGTTATCATGACAGTCAGTGAAACTGTAATTCAAAGGGAAAGTGCACCCAGATTAACAAATTCAAAAACAAACTGGGATCTCTTTCGTGAAATAATGGAGGACAAAATCAATCTCCAGGTACCGATAAGAAATTCTCGACAGTTGGAAGACGAATTGGAGCAACTCAATGAAATAATTCACTATGCTGCATTGGCAAGCACTCCCATTTTACAAAATAAGAAGACGCTTAACATATCCTACCCAATGGAAGTTAGAGAGTTGGTAAGAGAAAAACGACGAGCTCGTAAAACCTGGCAAATTAATCGAACACCGGAAAACAAAACAATTCTTAACAATTTATGTAACAGCCTCAAATCCCTTCTTAAAGAAGTTAAAAATGAATCAATCAACAGATATCTAGTTAGCCTAACTGATGAAAAAAATTCTGATTACTCACTGTGGAAGGCGACGAAGGGACTCAAAAGACCCAAAATGCAAGTGCCTCCACTTAAAAAGGATGATGGAACCTGGGCAAGAGGCCACAAAGAGAAGGCTGATCTATTTGCGGAGTATCTCCAGGAAACCTTCCAACCACTACCAAGACAAACTGCCAATGAAAATATAATATCTATTCACAAGCTGGATGAGTTTGAAATACGGCCAGTAACTCTCAAAGAATTAAAAGAAGAAGTGAAAAGTAACATGAATGTTAAAAAAGCCCCAGGGTATGATTTGATTACTTGCCAAATTATCAAAGCTCTACCTAACAAAGGATTTCGTAAGCTACTACACATAATCAATGCGAGCCTTCGGTTAAAATATGTTCCGAATCAATGGAAAGTAGCAGAAGTAATCATGATACCAAAACCTGATAAACCACCTAACGATAAAAAATCATACAGGCCAATTTCTCTGCTGCCAATCATGTCAAAACTCTTTGAAAAATTATTACTAAAGAGACTTAAACCAATAATTGAGGACCGACAACTAATTCCTCCACATCAATTTGGATTCAGAGAAAAGCATTCTACAATTGAACAGGTCCATAGAATCACCAACATAATTGAAAGAACGTTAGAACGTAAAAAAGTATGCTCAAGCATATTCCTGGACGTCGCGCAAGCATTCGATAAAGTCTGGCACAGTGGTCTGGAATACAAGCTGCATAGAGATCTACCGAGACAATTCTATGCCATACTAAGATCTTATTTATCCAATAGACACTTTCGAGTGAAATATGAGGATGAATACTCTGAGCTAAAGAAAATCTCTGCCGGTGTCCCGCAGGGGAGTGTCTTAGGACCAATCCTGTATTTACTATATACAAGGGACATACCAACCACAAATGAAGGAACCATAGCCACCTTTGCAGATGACACAGCAATTATGGCAGTTGGAAATAATGTCGCTGATGCAACGAGCAAACTCCAGAGGATGACCAATGCGGTTTGTAACTGGACAAAGCGTTGGCGAATCAAACTTAATGAGACAAAATCCACGCATATTAACTTTACTTATCAAAAGGCTTACCACCTACCTATACAAATTAACTCGCGACTCGTGCCATATGCAAATACAGCTAAATACCTTGGCATGACCCTCGATGCCAAGCTTAAATGGAGAGAGCATGTCAAAAAGAAAAAAGAAGAACTTAACATAAAGTTCAGAAAAATGTATTGGCTCATAGGTAGAGGCTCTGAGCTTACAATTCACAATAAGCTGCTGCTATATCGGCAAATTTTGAAGCCGATATGGACCTACGGTATACAACTCTGGGGATGTACCAAGCAAACAAACGCCAAAATGATACAGACGTTTCAAAACAAGGTTCTTCGTAGCATCGTCAATGCTCCGTGGTACGCAAGAAATGAAGACCTTCACAGGGACCTACGGATGGAATACATCAAAGAGGAAATAAAAATGCATGCCGCAAAACACGAAATAAGGCTCCAGGAACATGGAAACCCCTATATTCGCCATATGATAGATAACCCTGTCGTTGAAAGAAGACTCCAAAGAACGAGGCCACTTGACCTAGTGAACTTACCAAACTAAAATTAGTAAATAGGTTTAATTGATTATGGGGCTAACCAGTGGGTTACACCCCAACAAACGTGAATTTTACTAGATATATAAAAATTTGTATTTGAAAGAAAAATTGCTAGATGAGCGCAGTCTCAGTCGTAATAAAATAAAATGAAAAAAAAAAAAAAAAAAAAAAATTGTACTTTTCACAGAACGAGAATTGACCCCCTGGGGGTCAATTCTCGTTCTGTGAAAAGTACAATGAAAAGTATTTTCAGTGAGAAATACAAATTTCCGATTCATGTTTCATGAGAAGGAAAAAAATGACGTCAAAATCTTCTCATATGAAAAAAACTTTCTCACCGAGTATTTTGGTCGTGGGAATATAAATGAATATGGAAATTCAGTTTTATAACACCTAAATTTGCAATTTTAATGTTAAATGTGCAACCAAACTATAATATTAGTCACTTTAAAACTAATTTATAAGAAAATTTATTAAACAAATTTCAATTCATTTAAGAAAAATCCCCTAAATAATTAGATTCGTTTAGTTTAAATAAAATTTGGCCATTTTAGTAATTTATTTTATATTTTGACAAGCAATGACGAAAACTGGTTTAACTCTCTATTTACCTCTCTTTGAGAGAGTGATTAAATCGAATTACAAATTATAATCTCTTGAATCATTTATTTAGCTACTATTTGCACCATTTACCTAGCGCACCTAGCGGAAATATATATGCAACTTGATAAAATATGTTTTGCTGTGTAGTATTGAGCGTATTTTCATAGTTCTTTTTCATTTGGACAACGAGAATCGCATATTGCAGTTTCGTGAAAAGATACTAATGAGAAAGACGTGATGGAAACCAAATGGAAAGATTTTTTTCATTCCATTTTTTCATAGAACGAGAATTGACCCCCTGGACTGGGATAAAAATATTTTTTACCGTAGTGTGTGCAAATTTAAGTCACTTTCTCTTATTTGTTTGGCTTATAAACGGCTTCTTTTGAATAGTATAGACTTTGACATTTGCCTCGTACAGTCGTCTTCGTACAGTCAGTCATCAGACAGATTTTGGCTTTTCGAATGTAATTTAATTCATTCTGAATTTGTTAGATTTTTTTCTGAGGGTTGCATTTAACGAGTTTCACTATTCTTTTATCTTCTTTTGTGGTTGTAGCTCGTTTTCGTCTTCTCCCTTGCACATTTTTCAAGCACTCTTAGTTTTTGATTTTTGGATTTGAAAAGCAATCGAATTTCGATGGCAGTTGTTACAATCGCGACTCTAACCTCCAAAGATAATTCCTTTGTTTTACCCATTTTGAACAATATCGACTAAACACTTGTAATAGAAAATAATAACTAAACGGACCACCTGTAACATTTTTGATAAAACATAAAAAAATCGGGATTCCCGTTATAAGAGGTTTTTTTCTGGCCATGCACAAATAATTTTGTGATTTTCGCTTGCGTTTGTTTTGAATGAAATAATAAATTTTTATTATTTTGTTAATCAAATACAGAATAAATATCATTTCAAATTATAAATCAATTATTTTTTAATTTAATAGAGTGATTTGTTGAATTTTTGCGATGCACAAATAATTTTGTTAAGGACTGTATATGGATGTCAGAATTGAGAATGAGTACGAGAGGTAGGAGTAAAATAAAAATTATTTGGCTCAATTCGATTTAGACAAATCAATTTAAATTAATTTTACTTTAACCATAATTATCTCAAAATTTTTCTCATCATTAATAAATTATTTAATTCATCCCCCAAAAAAAACATTCAAGCTCATCCAGATTTTTTGCTGAGGCAACCGACTCTCTAGTGATTTGACCTGCCATATGATAGCAATTAAAAATGTTCATTGAATTTTTCCTAAGTTTTTCGGTCTCGACCCGCACATACAGAATTTTTTGCCAGACTGAACAATTTAAATTCGCAAATAAAAATTCATTTTATACATATTTTACACGAGATAAAATCTATTTTGCATCCCATTAAAATTAAAAAAACAAAAAAAAAATTGATTTCCACCAAATAAAGAATTTTCAAACAAAACACAAAAATAGATTGAGGTAGGTTGTTTAGGCACAGTCGAATCGAATGTAATAATAATGTACACAATAAGAAAAATAAGAAGAAAATTTTATTTTTACTTTAACTTACTTAAACAAAAAATAAAAAAATCTGCAACTCAATCGACGAGCAAAATACGCACACACTCACTGTAATTTTCTTCTTTATTTTATATTTTTCCTAAGAATTTCCCTTTTTTATTTTATTTTAATTTTTTTTTTTGTACCTATTCTTTTTTACATCATTTTAACCACCATAATAATATATTTTTTTCACTTTATTTACAATTATCACCCTAAATTCATATTTTCTCTGTACACAAACACACATACACACACAGACGATAGATTTTCACTTTAATTAATTTTCACACAAATTATTTTTCCCACTTTCTATAATTTATTTACGTCAGTGCGTGTTTATTTCTTTTTTGCTTTTTTTTTGCGAAGACACAAAACACAAAAATTAAATCAAAACACTAAAATAAATAAACAATCAACTAAAAAAAAAAAAACTTAAGAGGAATTTTCACAGAACAATAAAAATTAAAAACAAAATACTATGATAAATTTTCTTTTTTTCTTTTTTTTTTTTCGATTTTTCGTTTAGCCACTGTGCGATGTCTTCTATATGACTGACGGAATTATTTTGCTTTTTTTACAAAACACAAAAATCTTTTTTGTTCTAATTTATAACGCACACTACTACTGTGTACATGTTCGAAGGAAAATTTTACCAAAACGGACTAGAAATGAAAATGAGAGGAAAATCTTGATGTTTATGCCAGAGAAGATGTTATATTTACGTAAAGAGAATATTAGTTTTCTCTGTGTACACAGCTAAAAACAAAACGTGACTCTCGCTCTCTTTCTCGGTCGCTCTCTAAGACTGTGCGGAAAATGGAAAACGTTTCAATTTTTTTTTTACGAAAAAATAGGGAAAATTTTAGTCTTTTTTCGTACATTTGTACATATACATACACATATATTACACAGTTTTTAAAGCCATTGCTGGCCCTGAATGTACCGTAAAAGTTGGTGTTCGGACTTCTGATTTCCTTCAAATGAATGAAAATTGTTTGCAAAACAAAATTCAAAATTGCATTTGTGTTTTACTTTTGTTTTCTTACATTTGTTCGCCTGTCTGTAACGGTTCTAATTTAATCAGTGGTTGTTTCAAAAAAACAATGAATTGAATTAATTTATTAATATTTTAATAAAATTAATTGACTACTATTTCGCAATCGTCAGTCGTTTGGGTTCGAAAGGGTTAGCAAAACAAAAGGCAACAACGAATAAATGAAAAGACATGCACTCGCTCTTGCACTTCGTGCAAAATACGGATCATTCAAATCAATCACTGGAGTTTGAAAATAAAACCATAGTTCGAAATTTTGTTTCGTTACTTCAAAGCTTTTCGATATGTGCGTATATTTCGCGACAATTTTTGTTTGCTTAATTTTGTTTGCTTAGTCCTGAAAATTAACTCAACCCCGAAATCAATCCCAAACTGAACCTCTTAACTCTATTTTCAGCTTAACCTCCATCTCAATTTAAAACTCAACTCAATCACCAATTCAACCCCAAATCAACTTTCAAATACACCCTTAACCTAACCCCAAACTCAACGTCTAGCGCAATGAATCAACTGCCAAATAGCACTGCAATCGAATCGCTCTTTTCAATATTCTCTACTCAACTCCACACTCAAAGGCCAACACAATCTCGAAATTAACTGGATTCGAAACCTACACGTTTATATGAACTCAACTCAGTATAGCCTAACACTAAACTCTCAACTCGACCCCAAATTAACCCCCACTCACAATCGAAATCCAACTCAACTTCAACTCAACCCACTTTGAACCCAACCAAACTCAACCATCAACTCAATCCACAACTCAACTCCAAACTCAACGTTCAACTCAAACCCTAAAATCAACTCGATTCGTAAAATACATGGGTGCATGAACTCAATTTAATATAATCTCCACCTCAACTCCAAGTCAACACCCTACTCGACAACAGCTCTACCTTCAACGCAACCCCCGACTAAACACTGTCTACTCAATCCTCAAATTAACAAGGTAAGAAAAACACCATGCGTACATTAACTCAACTCACATCAGAAGAAGAAGAACTATTTCTTTACACTCACGGTCAGGTAGAGTGGAGGAAACATTCAACCGATGCAGTGCGGCGAAATCGAAAAAAGCTGGCCAAAAGTCAAAAAAAAAAGTTCCTGGATGGGGTTTTTGTCCATTGGGTTGGCTAAAGTACATGTCTAACGTTCAGGAATTACTCATATAAGATTACATTTCCTTTTACCTGCTCTGGAATATTCGTCACAATGCTACCTTTGTTCGAGTAGTATCAACATTGTTACGGAAATGGTAAACAACGCGTTTATTAAAAGTAATACAGAAAATCGAAAGCACAACCAATTCTTATCGGATAAAATGGTATCAAATATCAAAAAATCAGTAATTGTAGTCGATTTTTATCTCTCGTTAATCTTTAATATACGATATGTTATTATCAAAAGGTTGTGTTGTTCTGTCGTGTTCGATTGTAAAACTTATCAGAGGTTGTATCTATGCTATGGTTAATTGCTGTTAGTAGAGATAAGAATCAATAGTTTGACCAGATTCTAGAACCTCATAATGTACGAATCCCTTCTAATCCCACTATACACACAGCCTAACTTTATGGGGCGTCAATCCTGGCTTTGAAGTCATTTGTGATGGTTCACCTTTCTTTGACCATGATCTTTTTCAAACGACATCTCGTGTTGTACCCATTTTTCATCGCTAGTAATGATTTGCCTGAACAATGGGTTGATTTCGTTGCGTTTCAGTAGTAACTCGCTGATGGAAATTTGGTCAACTAAATTTTTTATCGAAAATTCTTGATCGAGCTTTTTTGCGTATCCAGCCTTACGCAAATGGTTTAAAACTGTTTTGTGATCGATATTTAATTCCTTAGCAATCTCATGACTGCTTATGTGTCGGTCTTCTTCGATTTTTTGTAAGATTTCATCGACTTTTTCAGTGATTGGTCGACCAGAGCGAGAAGCATTTTTGACATCGAAATTTCCAGAACTTTTCCAATTCCAAATGCGCGTCACCTTTCATAAGTGGTATTTTGTTGAGAAAAATGTAAATAAATTTAGGTTTGATTAAGTTTTCCCCTTTTCTTTGATATTTGCTTTACTTTGATTATAATAAAGACATTTTTTTGTGCAAATGTTGTTGTAACTTTGTCCAAGAAATACGGTTATTATTGTGCTTAGCGCATAATTCGTCGTTTTTATTATTAAATATTGCAACTCTGACTTTTGATTCGTAACCCACGACCCAAACAAGCATGAAACTGATATGCATCTTGATCGTGACATGTTATACAGTTGTTTCACGAATAGGGGTTTGTTAATAGGGGATGAAGGGGGCTACATTTTCCAACTCTGACTTCAGATTCGTAATCAGCGACCCAAACAACCCCTGGGTGCATATTTTTAAATACTTTACTTGAATTTTTCACTTTTGGCCAACTTTTTTGGAATCCGCCGCACTGTGCGATGACTGGAAGGATAACTACGATCGGTGCATTCTTGCTTCTTTACTGCTGAAAATCATAAAGTAATCTGTCCGACAATTATTTATTTGGATTTTATTTGGTTTTAGGATTGAAGTTGGATATTGAGTTTGCGGTTGAGTTGACGATTGAATTGGGTTCCATTTGCAGATCGAATTGTGGTTGAGTTGGAGTTGAGTTGGTGTAGGGTTTAGTGCCCTAGTATCAACTGGTTTAAATTCTTTAAACTCAATAATATTGATATATTATATCCATTAATTTTCTAAATGTATTTCTTAAATATTTAATTCGACTAAGTTTCCAGAATCTATAAAATAGATTAACATTTTTTTAGTTAATTAAGACCTAAAATTCTTAAATTATTTAAGTTCATCAAATATATTTAAATATTTGCTAATTTCAAAAATTCCTTAAATTAATTAAATATTTAAAATTAGTAAATAAATTTATTAATTAAATATTTAATTTTATAAATAAATTGAATTAATTATTTTTTTAATTTTTTTAAATTCTTAAAATTCTTAAATTCTTCGAATGCTGTAAATAGTTTAATTTCCGTTCCGTTATTTTCTTTAAATTTTCTAAACTCTCGAAATTATACATATTTGATTTTTTTATTTTCTTCAAATTTGTAAAATTCATTAAATTATTTAAATCAATTAAATCTTTAATTCTTTTAAAAGATTTAAAGTTCCAGCAAATAAATTAAGTTTAAGAAATTTAGCGATTTTAAATATTTTAAAATTTTAATTTTTTAATTTCTTTAATATTTACCATTTTCTTTAATTTTTTTGTAAATTTACCCTGTAAATTCTTCATATACATACTTTAAATTATTCAAATCGATTAAATTCTTTAAGTACATAAATCCTTCAAATTTTTAAAATTTTTGTTCTTTAAAAGCCTCTAATTTCCAAAATTCTTTAAGTTCGTTAAAATTTATAATTCTTCTAATTTTTTAGATTATTGAAATTAAATTAAGTTTTTTAAATGATTAAATTCTTTAAATTGTTTAAATTTTAAAATTAATAAAATTCTACAAATTTAATGAATTCTTAAATAAAAAATTCTTTAAAATTTCTTCAATTAATTGAATTCTTTAGAATCGTAACATTAATTAAATTGTTTGATATTTTTAAGTTTACTAAATTCTTTCAAATTAAATAAATTCTTTAAATTAAATTGAATTTATACCAGTAAATGATTTAAATTAATCCTTGCCACTCGTATGTTGTGCACTGCTCGATACAAAAATGTCAAGCATTACAATAACAACAAATATTTGTGTAGAAATAATCGGTAACCTTTCTCTAAACACAAATCCAATGAAATCTTCGATAACCGGGCATATTGGCCCCTAAAAAGCCCAAAGTAAGGTACCACCAATTTTTTAATAAATTTTATACAATATGAAAACAAAAGGCTGCACGTAGAGAGTTTTTTAATTAATTATAATTTCTTTAAATTTCTAAAGTTCTTTAAAATCGTTAAATCCTTAAAATTATAACAATTAAATTCTGTAAAGTTAATTAAATCTTTAATCTTTTTAGAGGATTTAAATAATTAAATTGAATTTTAGGAATTTAGTGAATTTCAAAAATTTTAAAAATTTAATTATTTGAATAATTTAAAATATTTAATTTTTAATTTCTTGAAATTCTCTAAATTTTGTTAATTCTGTAAATTCTTTAATTTTTAAGATACTAAAACCTTCAAATTCCTTAAATTCATTAAATTCTGTTTTCTCTGAAGAATTTTGGAACATACTACATATAATTTCCATTCGCAACTATGATACGATAAAACCGCATTTCAGAGCATTCACAATGAAAAATCTTTTTACTTTTTACTTACAGGTTTGTAAGAATTTCCAACATACACATAAGTCTTAAGTAAAAAGTGTTTTCGTTGTGATGCTCTGTTTGTGTGACAAATAGATAAGGTAGTAAGCATTTTCCTATAGGGATTGAATTCCTCTTTTGCAAACAAAAACTAAGAATTCGAGCCTTTTCTAATTTCTACCTAATGTAGGAGCTTGATCCAGCCCAAATTAATAATTTATTTATTTTTTCAATTAATTAATCTCTTTAAAGTGTTTAAGTCCTTTAATTTTTTAAATTCTGAAACAAAATTTTTAAATTCTTTAAATTTCCAAAATAAAATTAAATAAATTAATTCTGTGTTTGAATTCTTTAAATTTTCTAACGTTTATATATTCTTTAATTTTTTTTAATTCTATTAAGTTCCTAGATTCTATAAATTAAATTATTTTTTTTAAATAATTGAACTCTTTAAATTCTTAAAATTCTTTAAATTAATTAATTTTTAATTTTTTTTCTGAGTTCTTTAAATCCTATCCGATATTCGGGTCGGGTCGGATATCAACAATTATATTCGAGTTCGGGTCGGGTCGGGTCGGGTATCAAGAAATATATTCGGGTTCGGGCCATGCCCTTGGGTCGGGACTCGGGCCTAATCATTTCCGAATTTGTTTTGGTAAATTCCTAAAAATTTTTATTTAATTTACGTAAATTGAATATGATTTTTAGGAAATAAATTCATTCACACATCAAACGAATTAAATCCAAAACTTGACACAAATTATTTTATTTGTAATTAACATCCGAAAGGCAAGATTAAAAACCACGAAGGAAAATTCAAATATTTATCTAACGAAAATTGGTAAAAGAATTTTATTTTTAAAATTTTCTTTCAGACGTGTGGGAAATGGAAATAAAATTCGGCTCGGGCTCGGGTAAAAATGTAAAATGCCACATCGGGCTCGGACCGGGTTCGGGTAATAATATAAAACAACAGATCGGGCTCGGGTCGGGTCGGGCCGTTTGTACTTCGGGTCGGGTCGGATGCAAATGTAATATTTTGGCCCGTGCAGGTGTCTACTACATATACACACAGTTATATCAAAGATATTTCTAGATTAAAGATGATTCATTCAGTACAAAATAAAAAAATAAATGACGGGCACTAGAGTTTAATATTGCGGGCGCTCCAAACTTATATGTGTTAGTGTTTTTGCTGTTTATATTGTTTTTATACTTTTTTTGTGTAGATATTCATAGATATTTTTGTGTATATTTATTGTGATATTTGTGTGCATTTTTCAGTAATCCCGTTATTTTTTCATATAACAATTTCACCGAGGGAACGAAGCATCTTTATTATAATATGATCTTTGGTTATACATAGAAATTAGTTATTACGCGAATACATATAGGTAAGCCGTCGATTCTGATGCGGTGCGAGAAGCGAATGTGCTAATTGCTTCAAAAAATGATTTCTTCTAATTGCTCGGTTATTTGGGAATAATCCGAACAATATAAAACAATTAAATCCTGATGCATCTAATATTTGAAAAAATACTCGAACTGGCCATCTTCTGGTTCTGCGACTAGTCGTATAATTCACACAACGTTGGTCAAAAAACTTATAATTTCTGGTTTTCCGGTTACGTTATAATGCATCGATGATATTAAATGAACCACTCTTTTTTTTTTTTTTTGGTACATATGATAAAAGAGTAAGGTTCTTTGTAAAACCGTACATGGTCGTTCCGATCTCTCTACAGCTTTAATCGCTTGAAAAAGTACGGGTATTTGGCATTTATTCCTTTTCATTGTACCGACATAAATGAGATTATTTTTTTCTAATTCTTCGATTTGTCCGCTTTATACAGTCACTCAGCCTCTAAACGGAGATGGTGGGTGTCGTCGATACAAACATATGCGCTGAGACTATAATTATTTTGGCAATTAGAAATGAATTGATTGAATAAATCTGTTACAGCTGCTATCGGATCTTGAATAATTCTTTCGCTCCTTTCATTTGGATTATCGAATCGAAGACATGATAAAATAATCAAGAAACGTTTTAAGCTCATAGTGAGTTGAAATATGTCTCTGCCGCAGCCATCCGTTGAAAACATCGATGCCAGATCCTCGTGTGATGATTTAAACACGCCGCTCAGAAACAGGAGCCCTATAAAAGCATACAATTCAATATCATTAATCTCTTCTAAAAACGATAAAGATGTATTTGTATACTTCGATCTAGCTGCCGCCAATTTGAAATTCGTCCATTTTAAAATATTGTCTAACATATCTTTGGTGAATAGACATTTTCAAATTTGTATTGGTGATACTAAAATTCCAATGTCCTTAACCGGTCCTTTTAGCCCTCTTCCCTGTGCTACAATATTTAAAGCACGTGGCCGTCCACTTCTAGATTGTCCTTTTCTTGACCATTTGAAGCGATCCTTTCCATAAACATATTGATTAATTGATGCATCAATATCATCATCGCAAAGAGAATCATCACTGTCGCTAATATGGTCTGATAGTATTGTATCATCGGGTTCTTCTACTTCATCATTGTCTTGTAGATTATACATTAGTTGCTGAAATTCTGTATTCTCAAGGCCAAAACGTTCACCATCATCCTCGTCATCAGAGAACATCGGGCTTATCGGTTCAACACAATGCACATTAGCCATTATATTGAAAAAAAACAAGATTGAACAACACAAAATAGTCAAAAAAATACTTATAACTGGTATTCATGAGTCAATTGACCCATGCATGCACAATTTAACTAATATCGAACTAATAAAATACACAACCGAATGCTACGCAGGTTCACAATGCACTAAATAGAAAAGTCACAAATGATAGAATAAAACAAAACCAAAATAACGGTGTTATTTCAAAAATAAAAACCGGTTTGGGTCAATTGACCCATCAATACCAGTTATGGGTTAATCATAAAAATAATATGTAAACGATAATGCTAATTAGGCAATTTTCTTCAAATAAAAAGTTGAGAACCAAAATTATAAATTATCGGTAATAACAGAATGGTAATAAAGCAATTATTTTAGAACTCAAAAATTTAACGAATACACATGCCAATAAACAGGAAACGTTGACAAATCAATTTTTCTTACAAAAAACAAAAAAATAAAAATTGCCAAATCGAAAAAAGTCGACTCGACTAAATCATTTACTAATCTACTCTACTAAAATTTTGCTGTTCAGACACATTTAGTTACTAAAATACTCGCTACCCGACTAAATTACTAACGTAGTCTGAACAAGGCTTTAGACCAATAATTATAGTCAGTTATAAAATTATATTTAGCGACTAATTCCCGCGGTACGAACGCTAGAAACATTAGCAAGAATCTCATTGATGAACAAGCTTCAGTCCAATTAATTAATTCATAGATTTCAATCTTTATACCTTAATCATACATCGTCAAAATTGAAAGGAAAAGTGCTGCATTCAAGTATAATCTGTAATTGTTGAAGCAACACATCCTAGTAAATAGTAAGTTGTACCAAAGTTATAAGAAAATATTTAATGTTGTGAAAGAATTTAAAGTTTAAACAATTAAACTAGTTTTTAAGAATTTAAATCATTTAAAGGATTTACTAATTTAAATAAATTTGAAAAAGAAAATGTTAATACCTTTTTCAGTTTTCTAAATTTACTCTTCAAATTCTTTAAATGCAATAAATTCTTCAAATTTTTAAATTCTTTAAGTAGGTATAGTCAAAATAATATCTCGCTGAAAATTCCTATTCTTTCATTCCCGAGTAAATACAACAACAAATTCATTTTTTGTTGTTGTTTTACTCAAGAATGAAGGAATAGGAATTTTCAACGAGATATTATTTTAACTATACATCCTCTAATTTGTTTAAATTCTTTAAATATTTTAAATTCCTTTATTACATTAAATTGTTTTAAATTTACTAAACTCTGTGTGTTGAATTATAGTTAGCTTGAGTTGGGTTCATAGACTCATATAGTTTTAAGACCATGTTGTTTGGCATTCATTTAAGAGCTGGGCTTAGGGCTATGTTAGCATTACGTAGAAATTGATTTGTGTAGGAGTCAGCAAATAAATTGGGAATTTATTTGGGGCTGAATTGAGGTTCAAACCTGTGAGATTGTAAGTTAGTAGTGGTTTTGAGTTAAGTTCATGTCACGAATGTAGTTTTTTGAGTCACATTGGTTCGAGGATTGCGTTGAACATTGAGTTTGGGGTTGAGTTGGGCTGCTAACTTTTCAAAGTACTACGTGCACAGCGTATAAAGTAGGTCAAAGTGTAAAAGCAAGAAAAAATTGTTCGAAAAAATAAAATAAAAGCTAACGGTTAATGAAAAATGTGAAATGAAAATTTTCAAAGAAATTAATCGAATTGGTGGCAGCCCTTCTTGTAATTTATCTGAGAACAAAAAATCCAGTTTCATTAGAACTAATCCCTTTCCCTTACGGCCATCTCGTCACATCTTTTCCAGAATAGAATAACCCCTAATATTTCTATGGTAGCAGTGAGATATGGGACATGGAAATGGAATTCCTTTAGGTTTAAGCGATATTGAACTGAATGAGATTTTGTAACTTTCTTAATGACCTTAACATTTCGGTACCTAATTAAATTCCCATATTTTCAAATTTCCTAACAGTTCATGAACCGCCACACCGTTCTCGCTTCTAGAGATACCATGGGTATACATACGGTATACAGACATCCAGACAGATGGACGGACATTTTTATATTTTTACTTTATCGGACTAGGGAACTCTCAAAATTTCGAGAAAAATGGTTTTGGACCAATTAAATTTTTCGGTCATTTTTCACATGAGTTCAATAATTTTGGTCCTTTTGGATCCAAGCTATGTAAATGAAGATATCAAAATTTTACAATCGACGTTCTTAATAGTTTATTACGTACGCGTAATTTAATTTATTCCAGTTAATACGGCGACGTTAATATACATTTATCCAATTTTGATGTATAATAGCCAGATAACTAGACTGATTTCAAATAAAGAAAATGTAAAATAACCCATTGTTATTGTATAACCCACGCTGCTAGGAGCAACGTGAGTTATATTTTGTATAACAAAATATTGAGTAGTCATTGGAAAATTATTCATAGATTTCGTAATTTACGTCAAAGAAACACGTCACATAAATTTAAAGAACGGTCACTTTGATAAAATGTATTTCAAAATTCAATGCTACAGTGTGAAAACACAAAATGGAACCGAAATCGTCAAACGAAATAAAATTTCTTATAAGAAATGCGATATGCGATGTCATACGAGGCATACGAGGCGAATCGCATCCGCAAAATCGCAAAAAATGCGAAATGCGATCCATTTCATAATAGGGCTGAATTCAGAAATTAAATTTGAAAAAATGAAAATTTTGAAGTTTGGTATCCAACTGGAGCCTTGTATCTCATCTACGATAATATTAATACAGCAGATATAGCGTCGAATTAAATTCTAAATTTATTGAAACAATACATATACATTAAAAATACACAAACATGATCAAAACATAAATCAGCGGCGTTTGCTGGCGATTGCCTCTTTTACCGTATTCACCAAATGTTTTGTCAACTCTAAATCAATGTCATCCAGCAAATTGTCAACAACATGTGCCATTAATTCCTCAATCATTCGCAGAACATCAATACACTTTGGATTAATGTCCGCCATTTTTGCCAAATCCGTAACTACAATATCTAAATTTTCGTCATTTTTAAGATCAGCAATAGGCAACAGTAACATCATTTGTTTGAGCACTTCTAGTACTATGCTATGCGTAAAATTCTGTCCATCTGCTCTAGAAGGGACTTCACTCGCCTGATCGATAATCGCACACACAACTTCTTTCGCATCAACCACCTCAATTTCCATTTTACGACACTTACCCAAAACATCAATAAACAGATCGATAAGATCTTTATCGTTCAGCAATGAGCGAATCTCCTTACTCGAATATTTTTTAAATTGTTCAATAGTATTTTGAAAGCACTCATCACGTTTCCTTTCATCATACTCTAGGGCTGCATTTGTCAAAATTTTGCCCAAATTAAATTCACGCTTCGCAATTTCATTGTCGGACATAATTTTACCAAAATTTCGATTTAAAAATTTGTTGACCAATTTTATCACATCATTGAGCAGATCATAATTTCGTGGGGAACTAGCCTGGGATAAATTTTCCGCTACAGCAGCATAAATCGATTCTTGGTACACTTTATTACCATATCCAGGAGGCGGTTCAATAATCGGTTGATATAGATAGTCTTGCGTATTGGCCATTTCAAATGGTTTTGATTTTACACTCAACGTTTGAATTTCACGTTGCAATATCATAATCTGTTCCTGTTGCTGTATCGAAATATCTTTAAGCCGATTAATGTCACCGCTATAATCTGCATGTTCAATAGTGGCACGATGCTGAAGTTTATACTGATGCAACAACATATCGGACAAATAATTTTTCTCCTCATGCAATACCGTCAATATGTTTAATTTTTCAGTTCCCTCTTGCAAGGCGCGGTTATATTCAGTTTGGAGGCTTGCTGATCGTTTCTAAAACGGCATACAAAATAAATATTAGTATACGAGGCTATAATTTATATTGGTGCCCGAATTTTAACCTTTTCTTCAATTAATAAGCCATCATACTCTCTTGTAATTTCATCGGTATTCGCTTTCATATCATAAACCATTCGGGACAACACCTGCTCCTCTAATTCATCCAAATTAATAATCCGGCCGAATTTCTTAATTATCGTCTCCTGAATCTCTTCCTTTAACTCAATTATTTGCTTTTCCATAAATTTGCAATCGGTTTTCATGCGCGACAAATGAATCACATTAACACGATGTTTACGTCGCGCCTCAATCGTTTCCAGTTCCAATTGTTGAACACGACTGTACAATTTTGTAATATTGTCGTTGTTGAAGAGAAGCGCCTCCTTAACATTGAATAATTCCTCTTCGTTATTGAAATATTGAATTTGGCTCATATGCAATACAATCACGGTTTCAATGTCGTTCAGCATTTTTTGTTTTTCACGCTAGAAAATTGTTGGGACCAAATCGCATTAAGTACATTATGTTTATGGGGCATTTGCATTTAAATCTCACATAAAAAAATTTAAAATATAATTTTTGAATCATAATTTAATTAATTTTTGAATTAAAAAAAAAATTAAAATATAATTTTTAAATCATATTTCTGTTTCTTTTAAATCTGGGCGTGAGCAGATTTGTGTTTTGCATTTTTTTTAATAATCTTTTGTGCTATTTTTAATTTTTCTATCATGAACGTTACTTAAAAATACGTTTTACGTTATTTTTAAAATTATTAATTTCAAAATACAAAAGATTAATATACCATTTGCAAGTAGACATGTCATAAATGAGAATATACATAAATAAATTAAATTTATGTTTTTAAATTTCACAATTTATCTAAAATAAATAAAGTAACGTTCATGACAAAAAAACCCGTTTTTTTAAAAATAAAAGTCCAACATTATTTAAAAAAATACATTTTCATAAATTTCTGTATTGTGATCAAATACTTAATTTATACCCGTTAAAAATTATCTGGAAAATGCTAAGGGGACAAAGAAAATGCTTGGGGACAAAATCATGTGAGATTTAAATGCAAATGCCCCTTATAGTTTAGGGTGAGAATAAATACTTACTCGAAATTCGACCAACTCAGTTTTGCACTTCTCTAAATCCACATCCACTGCTTTTTTCAACTTTTCCCTCGTATCAATTTCACGTTTATTTTGATCAACCAATTTTTGTTCCTCTTTCGCCTTTTGTTCCAGCTCATGGCGTTGGTAACGAAGTGTAAACGTTAAGTCATATAAGTTACGATCACAACCGGGTGGACAAACATTCTCATCCAGGCGAATTGGCCCTATCTCCATTGAATCAACGCTTGCGCCCTCCTCAGGATCATCTTCTGATGAGCTATCCGATGAACTAGACGTTGATTCATCATCTTGATATAATTTTGGTGGTTTAAATTTCTTCTTGAAAATTCGACGCAAAAAATCGAAAAATTTATTAGCCGAACAGTTGGCGATAAATTTACTTTCGATGCGTCTCCCATCTTCTAAATAGGTCTCAATATTTCGTCGATTTTGATCAATCGCATTTTTATAATCGATAATTTTCATTTGAATCGTATTACGTTTAGAGACAAACTGGTCTAGGGTTTCGACCAGTTTATATTCTAATCGTTCAAAATCCCGTAATACGAGCAATTCTTGATTCAACGTTAAAAGTTGACAAGTCATAAACTTACTATCCAACTCGTGACGTAAACGTTCTTCCCTTAGCGCCACCAATTCATCATCGAATGTCTTGACATGCTTAACGATACGATGTAATATACGATCCTGTTCAAATTGCAGCAAGGTTAATCGAAAACAGCGTCGTTCTTTTTCCATCGGCGTTAAATGTACACCGGTCGATGGTTCAATGTGCTTAAAATCAATTATATCGACACCTTCTTCAAAAATGTCCGCAGAATTTGGATTGGCTGCAGCGAACTCCTTCAGGCCCAGTATATCAATTTCAACTTCTTCAATTCGAAATTTTTCAGCTACATGATGATGAAGAATTACTTGTTGCTCACCATATAATTGATCGACTTGGGCCGGATCGAACAAGTGGAGCTCGGGAAATTCTACTTCCAAATTAAGAGTTGGTGTTTGCTGGGGAAATTTTCTTTCCTCAGGTGGAATTTCCTCATGAATTTTGGTCAATTTGATCATAGATTCGCGATGAAATCGAACCAATTCTGATTTTTTGCGACGTAATTCAGTTACTTTTGCATTGAAATCTGTTTTTACGCGATAAATCTGTGAAATTACAAATTACATATATGTAGGTATACATAGGTACCCTGTGAAATGTGTCGCCCTTATTCTCTTTAAATACTAACCTCTTCAACGAGATTCAACACTTCTTCATATTTTCGTAGTGTATTGCTTGTTTCTGCATCAGCCACATATGTCGGATCAATTTTTAATTTATAATCACCAATTGTTCGTTCAGCCTCTTTCAACTCTCTAACATCATCGGGATGATTGACGGAAACATCCGGTTTTATTGAATTTATATAGTCACGTTCCGCTTTTTTCTTGACTTCTAGATCTTTCCGCGCCCGATATTTATCCAACAGCCGTTTCAATTTATATTCCAATTTGAATTCAATCGTTGAACCGGTCAGACCTTGAAGAAACGATTCCAATTTTCGAACTTTGATTTCACTCTCACGTAATTCTTGATCCTTTACATATTCCAAAACTCTAAATAAAATTAAGAACGTAAAACGAGTGTTTGAGATTCGTCGCTTATTCTAATATAAAATTTATTTAATTTTGAAAATTTTATTGTCAATAACAGAAAACCTTTGCATCTCGTGGGTCTGTCCATTCTGGTTACTTTTTGTGGTAAGCGTTTATAATTAAAATCGTAAATTTATTTAAAAATTTAAAAAATTTGAAATTTACCCAATCCGGCGCACTTACTTTTTTCGTGACATTTCTAATTTTATTCGATCTTCTAAATCCTCTCGAGACTTGTAAAACACTCCCGTCAATTTTTTACATCTAAATATACCTACCGATTGATTTTGCCTAAGGGATTATCACAAAAAAAAAAATCGAATTATCAAAAAATAAAATGAATTCTGAGCGGCCACCTTACACAATGCCTTCAACTTCAAATGGAAATTGAGACAAGGGTTCAATGAAAAAATCCTTAAGTTTTTGATTCGCCAATATTGATTTCTCCACATCGAACGCTAATTTTGAACGGACCAGATTCAATTCTTCGTCCAAGCTTTTTTCCAGGTCGTGGGTTATGCGCGAATCCAATTCCATCTCCTTTTCGGTTACTTGCTGCGATGGAATCAATTTTTTATTTCTTAAAAGTAAAATTTTGATTAAGAAAAGGTAAAATTCAAACGGCATATATACGAACTCTTTTTGGATGTCACGAAATTCAACTTTGTGTCCTGCTAAAATGTTTAAAACTTTCCCTTTTCGCTCTTTAGCAATTTTCATTCGTTTGTCCAAATCATCCTTTTGCTTTTGTTGTTCCAATGACAAAAAATTGTGATCATCAATGTCGTCAACTTTTTGAATGTTATCCAATTCGGTTGGCTCGTCTGCAAACCCCTCATCAATTTCTGCATTCCACTTGTATGCAAATAGATTGCCATCATATCCAACGGAAAACAAATATTTATTGTCATACGAAAATGCCAGACGAGTAATTCGCCCATTTATATTATCATGCATCGGTAGGACAAAGTAATCAGTTAAATCGGTAAGATCTGGTTTGATAGCATTTATCCGTATGTTTCCATTTTGAAGGCCGAGTATTAAAAAAAGGTCCGTATATAAATACGCACATATTTCTAAATCATCCGCCCCCGGTATTGGGGTACATTTTACGGGATCTTCTTTATCAAACTCATATTCATAAATATAGCCGGCATCGTATCCCGACATACAAACCCAAATGGTATGCTGAGGCGTATACTGAATCCATGTAATACTGTTCGGAATTTTAGGAACAAACAACGGTTCCAATTCTTCATCAGACTCCGAATCCGCTAAATATGTATTCTCATCAATTTCTAAACCAGGATTTTCTTTCCTTAACTTCGTCAATGCTGCCTTTTTCTTGATTCGTTTTTTCTCCTTTCGCTCCTCAATATTTTTGATTTGAAGCTCACGACGAAGCTCAGATTTTACCGATTTAAATTTAAGGGTATTCGGTTCAATATGTGACAAATTGTACGAAATTGTTGTGTATGAACGTTCACGTTCGGGCAACTCTGCTTCAAGTACAGTACCGTCGGCGCAACCCAACAGTATACGGGAAGTTGAATTTGGCACCCAATTGAATGCTGTACACGGAGCTGGTAATTGGATTAGTCCGATTGGAATAAGCTTTATAATTGGCTCCAATTGGGCCAACTGGTGAATAAATATTGTCTTATCTTCGGAGCCGGACACTAATATTGTTTGTGTCCGATTTATGGCGAGTTTTGTGATTGCGCCACTGTGTGATTTGATGACCTGGACTAGGGTGATCGGCTCATTATTATTTTGGTAGTTCACCAGGTCTAAAACTACAACGCGAATCACACCATCTCCAAATCCCATTACTACAACAACGGCAGATGATTCAATATTAGGTGATAACCACTTTAATGCACGACCCTCTGCTGGGAATTGCCTAAAATACAGAAACTTTCTGGCACGATAGTCATAAACATGTAAACGGCCATCCTTGCCAAGTGTTATAACGTGGGTTGAAAAAGGACTTGTGGCCATATCTACAATTGGTCCTGAATGACAACGAAATATTTGTGTTGGTGGTTTTGGTGTATAATCGGGCGACAAATCGGTTAACCATATGCCGCCATTTCCGTCCTGAACATACCATTTGTAGTTCTCTGGATTTGTCGGGTCCATTTTAACCATCCAAACTATTTCACACGTATGCGTTTTGGTTCCAATTTTAAATTCATAAATTGGTTCGATCTCAACAAATCGATCGTCATCCGGCGGATCTGCATTTTCTACAGTCGTCCAAAACCATATCCGTACAAATCCATCGAGGCTTGCAGTCATCACTTCATTATTTGTCTCATCACTCAAACTAATCTGTGTTATCACATTATTATGCAATTTCTTGCGACTCTTTCGGCACACTTCATATTTAATTAGGCCCTCGTCCCACACTAAAATATTGCCCCAATCACAACCCGACAATACTTTTTCATCGGGCATTGGATAGAGTCCCAGAATATCGCATATCTCTGTTTTACCAAAACGTCCCAAATCACCTTTTAGCTTTAGCCCAGTAAATGTTTCAGCCATTTTCCAAAATTTTATGTGTGCCAATCCTCCGGTAGTTAATTGCCCATCGACATATGGTGAAAACATGATGGTTAGAATATCATTCGAAAATGATTTTGTGCGCAAAATTACCTGAGTTTTCTGCCAATTCCAAATTGTTAATAAATAGTCAGGTTCCCCACCTTGTGTCGCTAGCAGTTCACCGTCTGGGCTAAAATTTCGATTGAGTCATTTGAGAAAAACGTTATATAAAATGTAATGTTTTGTGCCATATAAACAATAAACCCACCTATATGCCATGTGACTGTAAATATGTTGAGTTCCCTTGCGTAAATATGAAACAACATCCATTTCAGGATATTTATATATTATAACCGGTGGCCAAATACCATTTTCAGCTACCGTTAAATAACCATATTTTGAATTCGGATTTTTTGTAATGCAGCCAATTCCTTGACCGGTCGAACATCTTCGTGTTCGAACGGTGTTTGTTTCAAGATCATAAAAATGTAATAAATTCCCGGATACAAAAATTAATGTATTCGGATCGATCAAGCATAAATTGTAAGGCTTCTTGCAATTATACCCAAATGTATGTCTAAGAAAGTTGATTGTTGGATAAGAAAATGCCTCGGAGCCCCCGTGTGATCATTTATTAATTTACTTACTCGAATGTTATAAGATTCTTGGGAAGGGTTGATTCTTTACTCAAAATTGCCGTAGATATTAAATTTAATTTATTTAGCAGGATACTTTCCTCCTTGTCTGGTTCCTCATCTTCATCGTCTGAATGTGGAGGCACCTTTGACTCAAATTTAATAGTTTTTAATTCCTTGCCAGCCTCTTTTTCCAATTCTAATTCGTTACTCGACATTGTATAAAATAATATTTAAGCAAAATTGTGAAAATGTGAAAAAAATAAAATATTTTCCGTTTATTATATATCACACGTTTCTATGGAAAATAAACAACGAACTTTTTTTTATCGATAGCAAGTTCAAAATCGATTTATTTTTTGTCATGTTGGTATTAAATAAATATTCAGGCGAGTTACCAATTATTACTAAAAATTTAGTACACAAAACTTCTAGAAACAAAAAAATTAGTATATAACTTCATTATCGACATTATATTTGACAGTTCTTGTTTGTCGCTGTCGCTGTTGTGCAACATAATTCAGTTAGGTGTCATCCAAATGAATTTTTTGATCTAAATTTATTGTTAATTAATGGTTCAACGTAATGCTATTCAAATCGCCAAAGTCTAGTAATCTTACATTTATTAAAACCGCAGCAAAATATATACTTGTCGTGGAGGCAGTCGCATTTGCAGCAGCATATGGTTGCTATTATCGTATGAATCGAGACCGAGGTGGGTAGAGTACAACAACAATAACGTCATAATTGCAGGATGACATTTCGTGCTGTCACTCAGACAAATGATTCATTGCATTTTTGGTGTTCAATTTTATTAATGTTTTAGTGAATTTTTTAATTATTTTCATTCAAAATTATAAATTTTATTTTGGCTTTTACATAAATTAATCAGTACTATGGTAAAATATATCGATTTATGTGATAATAATAGAAAATATTGATTCATATGATTATAAACTGCAATATCGACGCTAAAATGGATTTTTTTGTTTTTTTTCGTACACAGACTATCGCAAATATCTGAGTGAACATTTTCCATTAGCCCTAGAAAGTTACTACAAAGTAGGAGAATATTTCGAAGCTGGCATTAAGACACGTGAATTAGATTTGGCCGCCTGGTCAATCGAAAAGTAAACAAAACAATCAATTTTTGTTGTTCTTCGGTAAGTGAGAGACTCGTTTGTGTGTCTATCTATCTGTTGGTGTTTGCATTGTTCGACCCACACGGTTTGTAATTATTTTTTCTAGAATTTTAAATAAAATATTTGTTAAATAAAAATATATTTGATGGCACCAATTGTCTATATAAAATCATTAATTTGGTTAGCCGGCCTTGGTGGACTTGGTTTTGCATTGCTTCAATTAACGCCCGACAATCGTGGTACAGCTGATCAATATAAGGCCAAATATTCAACCAATTTAACTGAGGAACAAAAACGAAATCAGCAGCTACTCGACAAATTACGTGACTCAACAAAGGAGACACCAATTTATTTGAAAAAGCAAAACTAGCTGAATTCAAATTCCCGTCTAAATGAAGCAACAGAAAATGGAGGAAAATTTAAAATTAAAATTCGGTAAGGAACGTCTAACGGAGCAGCTCGAAAAGCGGCATAAAGATCGCCAGCTCAACTATGACCAATTGCATGAATTAAAAAATAAGGAGGCATCCGAATCAGAGGCTGTAGACTATTTTGATAACATTTTCGACAGTAAAATTGACGAAATTGAAAATAATCTAAATTCTCTGGTCCCCAGTGATTTAACAGCTCTGGGCATCCGTTTCAATCAAATTAATAACAGCATTCAAGAGTTGCAGAAATACCTATCGAATTCCACAATATTCCTGACCGATTATAAAATTAAAATGTGTCAAAATAAGTTGAACGAATTGACCGGCAAATCGGATGAGCTGAAAACTAAGCTGATTCCAAAAAAGAAATTTGGTTTTCGAAATAAAAAAATCATTGACGACCGAATGATTATTAAACCGGCGGTTATACCATCCGTTACGACTGATAATAAACTCAAGGAGAAGGAATATAAAAATGATGCGCGTAAACAATTCGAATGGACTATATCGAATGAAACGGATCGATTTATCCAATTGGATGAAAATCAAATCAATAATCGTGATGTAACTCTATCCAATTTAACAAATTGTATTGTCCAATTACATGGCCATTTGGGATCCCTGCAGATGTCAAATCTAACCGATTGCACTATATTCTGTGGTCCCGTGGCACGGTCAATATTCGGTGATAACTGTATCAACTGTAAATTTATAGTTGCTTGTCAGCAGATGCGGTTACACACATCAAAACAATGTGATCTCTATATACATGTAACATGTCGTGGAATTATTGAGGATTGTTCTGATATTCATGTAACACCGTACAATTATGATTATCCGAATTTAGCTATTGATTTTATTAAATCGGGCCTAGATCCGAATAAAAATAATTGGTTAGATATTGGAGATTTTAATTGGTTGTCGCCGGATATGCCATCACCGAATTGGAAGAAAATGGATGAACTGAGTGTCGTAAAGGATTGGAATCAATTTTTAGCAAATTATAAAAATTTTAATTTGGGACTAACATAAATTATGTACACACTTAACTAAATCTGTTTACGCCACCTAATTTAATTTTAATTTTCTTCTATTTAATTTTGTATTTTTCAACTCATATTGATTATAAAATATAAATGTAGTCGCTTTAAATTTAATTAAATAAAAAAATAAAAAATGATTAATTAATTTAAAAATAAAAATTTCGCCCATTTTTATTGGAAATCATCCCCCTTCCCAGTAATTCTGGACCAAACAAGATTTTCTCGATTCTTTTTGTGCCATTTTAAAATATGCCGTGTGACATTCCGTTCTGAAACGTACCGAAAACCCTGCCTTATCTAATTTCAACACGAATCAATTCACAAACTTTAGTTTCTTCAGAAGGGTTTACCATTTGGAAACACAAGCCGGAAACAATACAACAATTTTGGAAACACTGATGTACCGGGTATCGACCTCAGATTACTTCGGAATGGGAATGTTATTGCAGTGGGAAAAAGACAACAAATTATGCCGGATGAAATTTCAGATAACAATACCTACATGAAAAAGAAGCCTATCAAAATCTTCCAAAATTTCTTGAATAAAAATATGCACTTCGAAGACTGTGGCGATGGTTAACTGGGAACAAGAACCTCTTTTGAAGGAAAAGTCTGAGGTAACAGAATATCTTAACTCTTTGGACACGAGTGGTGGTGCCCCTCAGTCACCATGCAATAATAATGAAACAACACGAGTGGTGCCTCTCAGTCACCATGCAATAGTAATGAAACAACACGATAAGTGCATCTCATTCACCATGCAACAAGAGAGAACAAAAAACAATGGATTACCGTTATTATTAGTTTTCTGTGCACGTGTAAGGAAAGTAGATTTAGCAAATGCTTTTATTTTGATCAGTTTAATTGTGCCATTCAAGAAAGATTTATTATTTTAAAATGTTTTCAAGTGACGATATTAGTAGCGGGGATGATGAATTTAACATTTACCTTGTCGGAACCAACACAGATAACAATTTTATTTATACAAGTGATTAGGGAATGCAATCCCGGTATTATATATAAGGCAAAACCGCGATCCCGGATTTCGGTATTGACAAAAAACAGGGATTTTGGGAGATTGACAAAAAGACCGGGATAAAGGGATTTAACAAAAGAGAGTGAAAAAAGTGATCAGATAGGTAGTAAAAGAAAACGGAAAATTAGAGTAATTGATAGTGATTGTAATTCTTGGCAAGATGTAACAGAATCTGTGGAAATTTCAAAGCGAATCAATTTCCAAAGTGGAAATAGAGCTACAGGTCTACATGTTACTGCAAGTGTAACTGAACCGATTCACTTCTTTAAATTATTTTTTACGAATGAGCTGATTAGCGAAATTATGAGTGAAACAAATAGTTATGCTGCGAATAAACTTCAACAAAAAGAGAGCGTTCAGAATACCGCAAGCGTACAGTCAAACTGAGCTCGACACAGGTTCAGACTGGACAATTATCTCGGTAATTAACTGGGAAAATTATCAGAAAGGAAAACGGAAGTACTCTCATGACAATTGACTACTCGATATCCCATACCCGCTTACTTTTTGGCGAAATTCGCAGGTTGCAATGTCTTCAGTAATATTTTCTTCTCGGATGCCTTCTTCGAGCATGATGAAAACGCCTAGAACCTCATGGTGATCAATACGCACTTCGGATTTTCCAAGTCAATCTCTTGCAGCCCGGAGTGAAAACAGCACCCTGCAGTTTCATTTCACTCTTAAGCTTGCAAAAAGTTCTCTCGGTCAGCTACTTAAGCCACATCATCGACGCTGATGGATTGCGCCCCGACAAAGCCAAGTTCGAGGTAATTCAGCAATGGCCGGCACCAACAGATATCTTAATGCTTCATTTTTTCTGGGAGTCATCAGTTGGTATGGCAAGTTTCTCAAAGGAGTGAAGGACCTGTGAGGGCCATTGAACGAATTGTTGTGGGATGACGTTACATACGAATGGACATCGGCCCGCGATGAATCAGCCGAAAGTTGTTCGAGGTACTGATCACCAGCCATTGCTGGCACTGTTTGGATCCAAAAAAGAAGTCCGTGTCGACTACAAGGTTTACTGACCCAGGATTGATAGAGACCCACGTCAGAAGATGCCGCATTTGTCAAACCAATTCGAAGACGCCCAGAAATCGATGCATTCACATCGATTATGTCGGCCCCGTCAGTGGGTTTACTACTTAGTTATCGTGGATGCATTTAGCAATTGGTCAGAAGTTTTCAAGATGAGTAATATAACATCGGAAATAACCTGCAGGAAACATTCGCTCTCCATGGACTTTGTGACAGCATTGTTAGTGACAATGGCTCACAGTTCATTTCCGACTGTTTCAAGAAGATGTGTAATGAAAATGGCATTGAGCATATTACAGGGAGGACCATATGTTAGCCCTTTTTCTATTTGTAATGTAAATAAAACTTACATTTTGGGATGAAAAGTCAAAATGTTTTATTGATAATGAAAGGTGGTTCTATCACAGAATATATATAAACAGAACAATATCTTCTATAGCGCTTTAGTCCTAAGCTGGTGAACAAATATTTTCGTTATTGTTTTTTCGACTGATTTTGATTTAGAAAAGATAAAAAAATCATTTTATATGCAATCAATGAAACAAAAAAAATTACAAAAATGTTTGTACCCACCTTTTTCTATTGATAAATAAAAATCAGTACAATTGTAAAACGAAAGAGAAATCTTTACACTTTATAATGTGCTTAAAAGAGATAGACATTCGTGAATAATTTTTGATTTTGGTCTAGTTAGCTTTGCGAACTTTAAAATCAAATCAACAAATAAACAAAAGACCAATACAAATAAATTAGAAATGCTGCACAAATTCATACACAACCGTATGGGAGTTGCAAGTTTTCTTTTTGTTATTTCTTTGATATGATTTTAAAGTTTCGCAAAGCTAACTAGACCAAAATCAAAAATTATTCACGAATGTCTATCTCTTTTAAGCACATTATAAAGTGTAAAGATTTCTCTTTCGTTTTACAATTGTACTGATTTTTATTTATCAATAGAAAAAGGTGGGTACAAACATTTTTGTAATTTTTTTTGTTTCATTGATTGCATATAAAATGATTTTTTTATCTTTTCTAAATCAAAATCAGTCGAAAAAACAATAACGAAAATATTTGTTCACCAGCTTAGGACTAAAGCGCTATAGAAGATATTGTTCTGTTTATATATATTCTGTGGTTCTATGCCAAAAACAATATCGTTTATATGCCCAACACGGCTTCATCTACAGGCCTGCATCCGAACATCAAAATTGTCGATGACTTTTTCCAATAAAAGCGGATCAATGACCTCAATTTCAGCTCGAATGTTGTTTTTAAGTTGTTGAATTGTTTGTGAATGATTAGCACAAACCTTACCTTTCGAATAACCCCACAAAAAATAATCAAGATAATTTTTGATGAAAAACCTTCATTTCGTTGAAGCATCCAATTAACAAAACAACGACGTCTGGTGGCCTCAATTTTTGAGTTAGTTGAATTTTGTATGTGTTTAGTTCTTGTGCCTGGTTGATGTGCTTGGTTCATTACGAACACTTTCACTAACAGCTGCCACAGCATTAGGAGTAAAAACTGGATGAACGTGTTGATACGGTCTACAACCTTCCACAGAACTAGTTTCTTCAAAACGATCAATAATTTTGCCAATTGCACGCTCAGTATGACGTCCATGTCGATCAAAACTCTCACGTAATTTACGAAATGTTGTTGTTTTTGAACGATTATTTTCATAATAAATTTGGACAATCAAAATGCGTTGTTGTGTTGTTAGTGACTCCATGATGATAGATGGCATATTTTTGGCTTTAAAGTTCATTGATTGAAAAAAGAACCAACTTATGGTCCACCCTGTACTACGGCATTAAGCGTTCCGTCGACCTGTTTAAGATAGGCCTCGAGAAGTTGAAGGGGGAAGAGAACGTTAATAGTATATTTCGGACTGATACACGCCTTTGTATGCACTAGAAATGAAGTCGCTGTACAAGCTGATGGCAGGACATGAGTTGAAGACGATCAAGGGTCCAAGTGTAAGGAACTCATTGTATGAGACGCCATTTATTTGAAATCCATGCTTCACAACAATAGGTTTGAATGGCTGCCGGAGAAAATCGAGAGTCATGAAGGAGATACTAACTGCGCTGTAATAGTCGAACAGTTTATGAGAAATTGTTGATAGACATGTTCTAGCTAAAACCTTTATAATTAGTGGTCGAACCGATGATCGTGCCTCAGGAACAGCTTGCTAGTCTGGATGAACCAATCGAAGCTGAAGAGGTCGAATTAACATTGTCCAAGAATTGAAGAATCTTAATTAGTACAGTAAACAGCAAAGATGTGTTCACTCATATGTCCAGGGAAAAAGGGCACAAATGGGACCGTAAAGCAGAAAAATGTTTCTTTGTGGAATATGATGATTACACAATGCGCTACAGAATATGGCATCGATCAGTTTTATACGTTTCGATCCATTCGTTTAATCAAAAAGCCTATTATATTAGAAACGATTGCTGAGCTTGCCTTAAAGCTAGCACCTCGTCAACGGTTACCTTACATTGAGCTCGTCGACTTGTGATACACATGTTTAAGCGTTGTACGAGTTGTATGGTAGGTATCGTAATTTCTACTATTCTTTTTTGCTTTACAATTTTGCATAATAAGCACCAAAGTAAATTAGTGTCTAGCAAACCGATCATTTTTGTAGATTTTTACAATGAGTTGAGCAATAATTGGAGAAGAAATAAATTATTTTGTTGCGATGATGATAAAATTTATTACCTCGACTCAAATATTTATACTCTACAATAACAATTAGATTAGGTATAGCTATGTACAATATACATTGTGTATTGTGCACATTACTTGTTACTTGTGTTTTATTTTACAATTGCTAAATAAGACTTGGATGTGTATACAAAATATACAAAATGTATCTTTTGTATTTTATGAATTTGCAAAACACGCAACTTACGTAACAAAATATTTTGATTGATTTGTACATTGTATGTATAGACATAAATTAGTTACTGTACAAGAGTGAGTAATTTAATGAATAGCGTTTGTATATGTATAAATTTCGTAGTTAGAAGGTTAAGTTCACAAGCGAAATTTCACTTATAACACGTAGGTTCAAAATCATATTTCTTGACTTTCTAAAATTATCTTCGATCTCCCTCTATCTCCGGTCTCCCTTTTTCCTCCAAAAATGTGGACACTAAATTCATCGAAGCCGTAGGACAAGCAAATAAGAATTATCGCTGTTGATGTTGACCTACTATAAATAAGAATTATCATTTGTGGGAACAACATCAAAACATAGAAACATTTCTAAAGTTAAGTCTACCGTAATAATTTAATTTGTTTTTGCCTAAAACACAGAAAACAGATATCACAATTATCGAAGGCGTAGAGCAAGCGCCTTCGATAATTTACTCCTATGTATTTAAACACAATTTTTATAAAACTGAAGATTACGTTTTCTATACCTCGCATACTTCTGTTTCATTTCTCGATTGCTGATGCAATAATTCAACTGCGTGTTCGCTTTTGTTGATACGTCGTTAGGCTCTTGCAAATCGTGGTTCAAAACAAGAATATGTGAATGTTATAGTTACATAAACAATGCAAGCAATTGGCGAGTGAGTTTGGTGATCAGTCATTAAATTTACCCGAGTTTAATCGCATGGTAATGGAAATCGGAAGCAGCGGCATACAAATAACATCTAAGCAGTCTACGTAAATAAAATTCTATAAATTGAATAAATGTGTATACGGATTGAAGCAGACTAGCGGTTAGCAGAGTTTAGTTATTGGATTAAGGATAATTTGAAATCGTGCCTAAAGATTCTCTTAAAGTTAAAGATGTGAGTGATTTTACTCATATTTTGGGCAAACGCAAAACTCATGACAGATCTTTTGAAAAGCTTTGATACTGAAACGATTCAACAAGCATCACGACAACATGCTGCTATTTGAAGAAAACTTAGTCGATGTCAAGCTGAACTTTAGTAGTGATTTTGCATCAGCTGATTCAGATTGAGCAGGAAACCTAGATGATGTGTTCAAAATGTGGCTATAGACAAAATACATCAAAATAAGGCATCATATTACTCGACATCAAGTTTATCAAGGAGCCCAGATCCTGACCAGTGACTATACAGACTTGGGGGCTCAATAAAAATAAATCAATGGAGGTAATGCAGGTGGTCTATCACAGAACTCATTACGACAGGAGAAACAAAAATCTTTAATTCGTAAGATTTTAATCCTTGAAAATTTTATTGTAGGAGCGAGTTCTGTGATAGACCTGACTGTTATGATTTGCTATCTTCGATCAGATCGCAGGATTTTGCAAATAATACCCCTATTATGATTCTCACGATTTCGTTACCGATATATCGGTGACGACATAACATTATCGTTACACTGGTTAAATTAAACTGTGTCCGTTCGATAATCTGTTAGAACACCGCCTAGAGAAAATTTACACTGCAGTTTATACGGTGTAATACATTCATGCACTCCACACTGTGTACACTGGGTATTTTTTTTTTGTTCGCCATCTTGTTTTATTTTCATGAAAGTTGAGTGTTAATTATACAGGGTGGCTCATTTTAATCCATCCACGGAAATAACTTCATAGGAAAGAGCGCAAAATTTTACGTTTGCGGTTATGCACTATCGGTGTTTGTTGACTGAACTGAACTACCTATTACTCCTTGCGACAGATAGCTAAAAAGAAAATTTGTTTACAGTTTTGTTACGTAGACAAATTGTAATAAATAAATCACACTTACATTTAATGACCCAGCTAGTTTTATTTCCGGGCCAATAGGTTTTTTGAAGTTCTTCGAACCTGTTTTTATGTAAACCCAATAACAAAATGTGTTGTTTTTCATCAGTGTATACATATTTAAAAATTGTTCAGGATCATTTTACTACCAAAAATTGTTTTAAAAAATTCGGTGCTCCTTCAAACATTAACTCACAAAAAAGAATATGTAATTATTTAGGTTTGGTTTGGGTGGCGGTCCACAAGGACCAGGCATAGACACAAAAGGTCCGTAGTCGTACCACGATTTAAAAATTTTCCACCAACTCATTGAAACCATTTTGAGCTTGCTGCGAAATGCTGGATACTCCTGATGTTCATCCTGCTGAGTTCCGTCAGGTCGTTGAAGTGGGTGCCCTAGAAAATTCAGTCTGTTTCGTGCCAGACGAGGACAGGTGCAAAGAAGATGAAGTACTGTCTCTTCCTCCTCTTCGTCCTCGCAACATGTAATTATTTAGTTTTATTCATTTTTATTTGTATTTATAGGCTCTTTTCAGCTTGAAACAAACGTGGTAAATCTATCAGCAGAAGTAATAAGAGCGATCCAATTCCTTTGATCTGTTTCCGGCAAGGTTGACGAAGCATTTTTCAATTTAACACAAATTCGCAAAACGATCCAATGCATTCGTCGATGCTTTAGTAACCCAACGAATTAAATTAACCAAAACACGACTTGAAACATTTGTGGTGACAGTGGAGCTATCAGTACAAGCGATACGATTGATATAATTCCATCCATTTAAAAACAAATTGTACCTTTAGCTACTTCAAAATTTAACTCACAAGTAGAATAAAAAACTTTAAAAAAAGAATAAAATAATACATATAAATAAAAATGAATGAGAGAGCGGGCAAAGTTAAACACGTAAACAATTTTTTTCAATTTGTTCTTCTGCGAGTTAATTTTTGAAGCAGCCCCAAAAATTTCACTTTATCCTGTGATTGATTTACCGAATACACCGATTTCTCAAAATTTTTATGTTTTTTTTTATTACCATTAACACGATTAAATAAAATTCAAAATCCATTTTTTATTAATTATACGCAGTTATTTTATATTCGATTTTAAATTTCAACACATCGGGTGGGAAACATCCCACAACAGTAGCATCACAGAGCATTCACAATGAAAAAACATTTTACTTTTTACTTACAGGTTTGTATGAATATCCAACTTGACGAACAAAAATGTTTGCTCGTTATGTTGGAAATTCATACAAACCTGTAGGGCAAAATTAAAAAGTTTTTTCATTGTAAATGCTCTGTCGCTTTCGATTGCGATTCTAATTCGATAGGATTTACGTCTCTTGTTTCAAGAATAAAATTGTACTCTATTTCGCTTTTTCTATTGCTATTGCAGCTTGCACGAATAAAACAAAATTTTTGTTTGTGATATCCGATTTGTGAAAAAAAGAACACAAACTGAGATAGCAATAGAAAAAGCGAAATAGAGTACAATTTTATTCTTGAAACAAGAGACGTAAATTCTATTGAATCAAAAGTAATGCTACGACATCCCATTCCTGCTGATGCTACCTTTAAAACAAATAAATTATAATACTATAAAAGCGGCCTTACACAACATCATTACCTCCAAAACTCTTATTTACGTCATTTCTCCTTCATTAGTTTCAAACGTTCACAAACATTTTAATGTCACTTAAAATTATTGTGTACATTATAAAAATAATAAAGGAGTAATAACGCAAGGCAAGAGTTTTGGAGGTAAAGATGTTATAGGTAGACATCGCTGTCAAAAAACGGCCAACGGTGGCAAAGTTCTAAAGATGGCAGTGCGTGCTGGACAACGTTTTTTTATTAAACATATTCTGTTTTGTATCGAATTGATTGAGTAGTTCGTTTCGATTGGGTAGAAAAGTGATCGCCATTCCTCAGAACTTTTATCGTAATACCTCTGTGGTAATACTGCAAATCGTGGTTCAGGGAATCGTTCCATGTAAAACAGGGTCATCCTAGTTTTTGGGACTGGCGATGTACGTTAATGCGACACTTAAAATGTGTGTTGGGCTTCGTCGGTGGATGTGCCCCCAATTCGAACTAAATTTAATTAGTTTTGTAGAATAAACAACTCGTATTCCCTCAATCGAGGTCGGTTAGCGTAAGTGAGTATTGCTGTTTTTAAACCCTATATTATCATGGGCAGAATTGTCGAAGTATACATAATCAGGACGATCTGAAAGGATACTTAATGCTGCTTTACAAAAATCTGCGTTTGTCTGGTAATTCCAAGTGCTTGATGTGGCAAGGTGTACGTATAGTGAGTGGTCGGCTTAAATTTGAAGATAGATGAGTTCCCAAATATCGCATTAATTTAACTTGTTCGAAGATTATTCCTGCTACGTTTATACTGGATGATGGATAAAGGGTCCAGGTCTCGTATAAGGGTGGTAAATTTATGTGGATTGATCTTTAATTCAGTTTTTCCCAACAATTTAATTAATTCTTTAAGAGCTGGTTCCAGGGTGTTGAGATTGCGGGTGCTGAGTATAACATCATTGGCATAAGCAAGAATCAATGATAACTTTAGATTTTCCCGTTGCTCTAGTCTGAAAAGTACAGAGTTTTTTCCGAAAGAGGCAGCACGATCAAAGAAAAAGTGGAAAGTGTTTTCCTAAAGAGGCGGCATCATCAAAGAAAAAGTTCAGAGCATTTGCCACTAGATGTCACTACACAATCAAAAAAATATTACTGAAAGTTTTCAAAAAGGGACAGCCAAAATCAATTTTATTATCACGTTTTAATAATAATCACTTTTATAATACGAAAATGAAGAAGTACTTCCTACAGTAAACATCTAGGAGGGAGAGCAATGAGCCCAGATAGTATGTCCCAGCAACTCGCAAGAGTAAAATCAAAACGGTAGACGAGGCATGGATAGGAATTTACGGGAGTGGGTCTGCCGTCTCGATGTCCTTGAGTCCCAATGCTACCGCTCTTCTAGCAGAAGTAAATGTTATTACATCTAGGAGGGAGAGCAATGAGCCCAGATAGTATGTATCATACACCGGTCGGCAGTATTATCAGGTTCTTTAAGGGCCTGAATATTGGCTGGACGGATAATTAAAACATCTAGGAGGGAGAACAATGAGCCCAGATAGTATGTATCACGTACCGTTAGACAGTATTATCAGGTTCATTAAGAGCTTGAATATTGACTGGACGGATAATTAAGTAGGGCTTAATGCACAAAAGATCTTTTAGGTCGCAGTGCGGGGTGGCTTGAGCCCCCACATGGTCCTCAAGTAATAATAATAATAATAATAATAATAATACGAAAATATTTTTGTTTATATGTATTTACAAAATGCACACATAAAAATGTCAACCAATTTTTGACAGCAAATATTTAGTGACACCTAGTTGCATTATGTGAAAGTTGCTTATGTTTTCGGAGTTTTCCGAAAGATGGTAGCTCTTGCGGTTGTAGAAAATTTGACATTTAAACATGATCTATAGATCGGCGACGGTCATGAGAACTACGTTTAGAATAAAATTGAAAATTCTTGGTGAGATTGAACTTCCTTGCTTAACCCGTTGTTCTTCTTGATGCTTGTCGTAATTACATTGTACCATTCAATGGCAGTGTATTCCCAAAAGCAAGTTTTCATTATTTTGTTAACTAAGTTATGTGGTACACAGTGTTGCAGACAATCGGTTACTACCATCCGTTAGTAAAAATCGAGTTATAATTACAAATTAGATACAAACAAATTTCAAAACAACTACATTATGTTAATATAGTCAAAAATTATTCAAAATACAAAATATTCGGCTGTCTTCAAAAAATAATAATTTCCTTAGTAATCAAAGTGTCTAAAATTTATTACATATTACGTTGTTTATTTTGAACAGCTGTTTATGGTTTTTTTAAATTTATGTAAGGTCAAGGAGCGAAACAATAACAATCACTATATTTTTTTTTATTTGAATAAATTTCCATTCATTCAAATACTTTGCAACGAGAAAGTTTAGTTTCCATCTCTCTTGTATTTTATTTTAAAAAGCATATTTGTACCGTTTGAAAAATAAAACGCAGTGTCAAATTATGACAGCGCCCTGCAACGCATCGTATGAATTATATAACAGACAAAGTGTCTAAATTGCAAAGAGATCCTGCTCAAAGAACAATTTGGTACAGCTTTTGTTATTTGTTTTATGAGTCGATTTGAGTGTGTGTACAGTCATTGGTCGTGTTTGACCTCTCTTGTTTCTTGAATTTGGTTGTATTCTCCCTTCGTTTCCTCATTCTTCAAATATGTCCTCTTTATTAGCCCTTGTTGGATAACGTAGATTAAATTCATTTTAATTTCTAATTAGTATTATTGCCAATAGATGGCGATAAAGGTAAATTAAGTTGTACCGATAAGTAGTTTGATTTTTCAGTTTATATTTCTTTGCGATCTCACTTCCTCCTTGTCCATAAAAAACTAGTGTATTCTGTAACGCATTGTGTTTATCTAATAAAATTTATTTTGTTTAATCAGTAAAATATTTTAATCATTGGACTTTTTATTTTTATACTCTAAACAGGTTACGGGCCCGGTTGACTCAAGTAAAATAAAATTTTAAATATTTAATTTGTTGTGTCTACTGCAGTGTAAAGGAAAATAATAATAATAAAAAATGTGTACCGAAATAAAATATTTGATAAATTAAACAACGATAACAATTTCAATTGGAAATTGACGAATGCAAGCAATTTTTGATGCAAAAAGAAAATTCGTGGACTACGATTATATCTGATGGTCCGGAACAAATAGCACCTGAATGGACAAAGGTAAATAGGAATGCAGTTTCGAGTATTAAATTAAATGTTGAGGACAGTCAATTTATGCATATAAGAGACCATTCACCATCTGCTAAATCAATGTGGAATACAATAATGGAATATTATGAAAAAAGTGCAGGTAGTAATAGCGTTCCATTAATTAACCACTTAACGCTCACATTAATTTTTAATTTTCTGTCAAAATCAAATTTTTTTTTTTGCATAAATCTGGTACACATGGATAATTAATAGAAAAAACTGTATGGGGTTAGTAAGTGTATTTATAACGTTTAATTAAGTTTTAATTAATTAAATTGGAAACCTAATATTATGGAAAGAGTAAAGAAAGCTACGGTAGCGCTTTGCAAAAATGTCATTGGGAAAGGATGTGGGCTGGAGCTATTTGGCTTCAGCCACATTGGCTTTAACCGCATTAGTCAGACCAAATATTTTGTATGGGTAACAGTCTGGTGGTCTACTCTGGATAAAACTGTCAATCAATAGCTGTTGACGAAAATTTAGAAAACAATCTCTCTGTGGATGAGGGGTGCACTGAGAGCCACATCCACTCAGGCACTGAAGACTCTGCAATTTTTGACTCCTCTAGACATCTTGAGAAAACAGTTGGCAGCTTGTACTGCTATACGACTGAAATCCACCTTAATGTGGACCTGCAACAATACAGGCACTCATCTGTACTGTGTAACAAAGGGTTTCTCGAGATCACCGACTATACTGTTCCGTCACTATCTTTTGATACAAAGTTCCGGACTAGGATCCCATCCAGAGAGGACTGGATGATGGATGGTGTTTTGGAACCAGGAGTTTTAAACGAGTTAAATATGATGCAAGCGATGTGGCGCATGTGGTAGGTAATGTTCTGAAAGTCTATTCAAGCATCTTGGAATGTTTCTTTTGCAAAAAGAAAGGCCATATTAAAAGCGAATGCAGAAAATTTGAAAAGTGGTCTAAAAATAAATTACAAAAGAATAAATCAACAGAGATGCATAAAGCGAATACAATTGACAATTTAGATAATAATCAATTATCACATAAGGAAAATGGCTCATCAAGTAACTGGATTATTGATTCGGGAGCTACGTATCATACTAGCAATAATAAAGGAGATTTTGTTTCAAATTACATATAATGAAAGCATTCGTGTTGCAGATAATAAAGAATACTGGTCAATAGGTGAAGGTGCATTTACCGTACCTAATTCTGCGATCATAGAAATAAAGCAATGTCAGCCATAATAAAAGATGTTTTATACGTTCCGGAAATTTCGTCTAATATTTTGTCAGTGAAACAATTGACAAGAAAAGGTATAAATGTTGAATTTACCAAAAACGAAGTATTCATCAAGCGTAATAATAAAATCAATAATATTGGCGAGGCTTTTGGTAATCAAGACCGTGCTCTGTGAACATCAGTGGTAATCGTTACATCGTTATACCAAGATTTTGAATCCGAAACCGAAGAAGAAATGCTTTGTACATGTACCAAAATAGAAAAGGAACAAATAGGATTCAAAAGCAGTTGAAGCAATTTTTATCGATTACAATTTGAAATCTAAAGCATTATAGATGTTACAATCGTTCTGCATGAAAATTATTAATTAGTTGTGACGTTCGTTTTGACTACGAACCAATTGAATCGATTTCCAATGAAATAAAATCAAATTACGCAAATAAAAAAGACAACAATAACCATAATTCGGACAACAATTAAAACAAACAGCAAGAGTATCCATGTCTATTCACCAGACATAATAAAAATGGCAGTTGTTATATGATTATCTACGTTGAAGACATAATAGTAGCCAGTAAGAAAATCAAAGAAGTCCCAAACAATCTCAATAAAAGTTTCCAAGCCGACAGTTTAGGACAAATCAATATCAAATATCATATTGGAATTAAAGTAGAAATTATGGATAATGTCTATCAAGTAAGTCAAACATCTTACATAAATCAAATTATCAAACGTTTTGGTTTGTAAAATACGAAATGTTCGAAAATGCCGTTGAAAGTCGAATATCAAAAAAGTCCATCATCTCAATTATTGTTAAATAATATTGAATATCACAAACTTATGGGATGTCTTTTGTTTATATCAATTAATTCAATAAAACAATGTTTCCAACTCAAGAAGATTGGGATGAATTTAAGCGAGTGGTAAAATATTTGAAAGGCCCAATAAAATTGAAGCTCATTTTAAATGGGAGTGATAATGTAAAACAGATTGAATACGCAGACGCTAATTAGGTCGACATTTTTTTTGTCTTTCGGGCCAGTTATCAGTTGCAAAAAGCAAACTTCAACCGAAGCAGAGTTTATAGATTGAACAGAGGCTCTAACTGTGATTTATAAAGACAAGAGACAACCAAAGCTGCCTAGCACTAATTTTTCGGGAAGGTTTCACCAATCGGTCGAAACATATTGGCGTACAATATAATTTCACTAAAGATTGCATAAAAGGGAACTGTCGAATGTCAATATTGTCCAACGGAAAAAATGATTGCAGACATGTGTACAAATACAAAGTCATTATCTGGAACCAAACTGGCTTATTTTCGCGATTTGTGTGGATTAAATTAAATTAAATTATTATTGAGGTAATTAAATTTGAGGAGGAGTGCTGGATAACGTACATTAAATTAATGTAGTCTTACTTTGGGAATATAACAACAATTTAAGTATAGAAAAATTCTCTTCTTCACGTAGTTGTAGTGTTTACCACTTAATTTTTCGATAAATCAGAATTTTAAATTTTGTTAATTATCATTTGGAATTATTATAATTTATTCAATAATTTGTTATCACTATTTTATAGTTTGTTAAAAAACAAATATAAAATATGTATTTAAAATACCGATTAGTAGTTTGACTTTTCAGTACGTAGCTTGATTTTTCAGTTTACATTTCTTATTTTACCAATGACGATATTGATGTGTAAGTACTACATTACTCATTGTCGTCACAATATTATACCGTGGTAAGAGCGCATCAATCGTTGCTATACTGTATTTAGGTAACTTCGTCAATAAACACATTCAAATTCTCCACTATCTAAACACAACTGCGTTTTATTAACACATTTTTTTAATCAATTGTTGTTTCTTTTATAACTGGCCCGCGTGTTTTATACTCCTACGAATATATCCGCTTCATACTATACAAATTACAAAGTCATTTGAAGAATGTCTGTAATTCATCAATTATATTAATCGAGAAAACATATATGTACCAGTTCTATGTTCAATCTGTGGGTGCCAGTACACAAACAATACTTTACTGATCGATTATAAATAGATTTCTGTAATACAAATTGCTAAATATTTGTTCCTAAACATGTGCGCTCGATAAGTGATCTTTTGTTTTTTAAAATGGCAAATATTAATTTCTATAAATCCAAGTAAATCAAATAATTATGGGGCGATGAACTTTTGTATTTTTGTTTATTTAGTGGGGAATTTAATATCTAACTGTGTGCTAATATTGAAAGAATAGAACAACATTAGACTAACGTTACAACGTTTCGCAGAACTGATTGTGAAATATTACAATTTATAAATTTGAAATTTATCAGCATGTGGATTGTGGTCTTAGGCGATTATCCCGTTGAATGATAAGATTGAGATTGTACAATAAAATAATTACGTTTATAACCAGATTGAAGACATTTTTTGATTGAAGTAGAATTTTTTTATACTTTTAGGAGAATCTCATTTCCGCTTGCCAAGTAATTTACGTACATAATAATATGTAAATATTACCTCCTAACAGCCTTCCTCCTGGGTTTTTCTCAATGTGCCTTTTTTACCCAAAAACAATTATATCCGTATTTATATCACAACTATCAGGATTCAGCCTTCCTTTCTAAGTCTAAAGCTTAAAAAAATAATAATAATTCCGACATGTGGGCCGAAGAATAGCTGCACCGTTATATCTTAATACCTTGAAATCATCTCTACGTCACAGTATACTAGACCAATTATTATTTATTATTACGTCATATAATTTGTTTGTATTAGTTTTAATATTCCTCATTTTATTTAGAATTTTCATGTTAGGATTAGTATCGATACAATTGACCTTTTTCCTCCAAAATTTTTGACAGATAAAATGTTGTGTTTTGTGAACGTGTAGGACAAAGTATAATTTTGAGCTGTGGAATTTTTTGTGTTTTTTAATTAATTAGTGTGATTTTTAATTTATTTTAAACTGTGATTTATTTCTAAATTTTATTAGAATTAAAAATTAATAGAAATTTATAAAAATTTCTTGAAAAGTAAGTAGAAAAGAGTGTTTTTTTTAAAAGTGTTAGGTTATGTTCTTATAACAAATTTATATGTTTTGAATAATTTTTTGTAAATTTCTAGAAACGGATGATAACAAGAGGATCTTGGTATTATCTAAATATGCCATGAGCCTTTAGGGACCTGAGAGACAGCGGTACGAGGAGAAAATTTCAGAATTCAAGAGTGACCCATACTTGATGAAGTTTGATGAGCAAAGTCTGCAAACAAATGTGACGTTTCTCGAAATATTCCAGTATCTGGTAAATAAGAAGTCATATTACGTCCAACGAATTAAAAGCGTTCAAGTCGTTAGAGGCCTACAAACTATTGTATGTAAAAGCGGTTGGGTCCAATATTTAACCGGTAAAAAGCACCAAAATGCACACATTGTGTTTGGCAAAGTAAGTTCTTTAAAAAAATTACATATTTAAAATTAATAATGTTAAAACTTTTTTGAGCAGGTACTTCATTCTCAGTCAGTAAATTTACCACCATTAAAAGTATGGACCCATCATGACGTCACGGGCTTCATTCACAACGGACACTGTACTTGTGTGGCAGGATTAGGAGAGTGTTGTTCCCATATTGGGGCCGTATTATTTGCTTTGCATGAAGTATACAAGAGCATTTTATTGATTCATGTGATAAAATGAGAATTAACTATATACATATTATGTGTACCGAATGAAATTTGTGATTCCCAAATTTATATTATCTCATAGGTTACTACGCAAAAGAAAAAAACTGGTACCGTTATTTTGTAGAAAAACAATTTAAAAAAACGAATAAACGTCAAATTGGAAATTTGTTTTATTTGTTTCGAAATGGACGCATCATAAGGAGAAAAATGAGATTTAATAATTAGATTGTGCAATGATCATCCCGAGTATACCAATAAAAAAATTGGTAAATTGGCCGGTGTTTCCAATAATATGGTAACAAATGTAAAAAAAAATGTCAAATCAATCTTTCTGTATCACGCAAGCCCGGATCCGGAGAAAAATCAGGTGCCCCAAATAAAATGTTGGATCAGAAAATTGTAAGAGTCATTTCGAAACATCCCTCGATGTCTGTGCGAGATTTGGCCAGAAAAACCAAAACAACCAAATCGATTGTGGAACGAGCTAAAACCAGAAATAATCTACGGACATACAAGAAGTCAAAAATCCCCAAAAGAAGTGTTGAACTATTTAATAGAAGGATCGATCGAGCAAAGAACCACAACAAATGGTTGAACGAAAGAAAAGATTCTTGTTTCGTAATGAACGACGAGACCTACGTCAAAATGGATTTCTCGACACTTCCAGGTCCCCAATATTACATCAAAAAGAAAGGTAAAGAACTGGACGGAGCAATTACTACCATAGCTGTTGAAAAATTTGGCAAAAAAACATATGGTTTGGCAAGCAGTTTACCAATGCGGCTTAAGATCACATCCATACTTAATAAATGGGATTATTAAAAGGTGAATGTTCGCTGTAAAATGAACAAAAAGTTTGAATGAATACGATTATTTAAAAACTGTACAATATGTGCAATAGAACAAGTACAAAAAAATAATGATTATATATTGCCGTTTAGTTTTAATTCTTCATGTACAAATCACAAATTTCATTCGGTACACATAATATGTGATTTTATACAAATTTATTTCTGATTATGAATTAACTGATATAAATGAATTTATTATGTGATTTTATACAATTTTAGTTTTATATTAAATAATATTATTTATAACGTATTGTCTTTTATTCATTATCTCCTAAAATTGGTGAGTTCAAATTGAAAACTGCGCAAGATATTTTCACCATATAATCGAAATACATGTTTTCATTAATTTTTTTGGAAATAGCTATAATCGGTTCTTCATTCGCTCATAACTTCTTCATTCGCTCATATCTGGATGTAGAGGTTGTTGATTTTTTCTTATAACCCAAATGTTGAGTTGGAATCCAGTCAGGGTTTAAAATATCATCTATTTTAGGCTTTTAGCAGATTTTCCGAATATGAAATGTCTGGAGCAAACAGTAGAGTATCTTAAGGCTGTTTTTTTTAAATCTTTCCGATTAGTTGCCTTCACCCAAGCTCACTGGCGTTCCTCAGCCAGAGTTTTGTATTTTGTGCACCTTTTTGAAATAAAAGGAAACCTATAAAAGTGTATTCCATCGTGTTTATCTGCTCTCATTTGGCACTTAAATACACTACACGTTAATGGCATTTTCACAAAATATAACACTTATCTATTAAAATATTTTATTTATTATGATATAAAATGTTATAATTATAATTGTTTTGTTTAGTTAATAAATTAAAAACCTTCAAAATTACTAATACTCGCTAATTTAATACGATTTTACTTCAAATTGATATACTTTTCACTTTATCTTGTCCTACGCGCTCGTTTGACGTTTCAAATAATCTGTATTTGACAGATGAGGAAAAAGGTAAATTGTAGTAAGTTGGATTAATGTGAGAAAACCTCGATTCTGAGGACATCTTACCGATATAAATATAGTGATGAGTTTCATTCATTTGATTGTTCTATGATGATACGGATTGTGTTGATAAGGTCTGTCCAACTCCTGTTGCTGGTCTAAAGCCAGCTTGTTAATATCTTAGATGTTGGTTGATTGATGAAGATATTCGTTCATTCAAGTATGATTATTGTGCTGTTGAAAGGGACATGCCTTGCCAATTTTAACATTCTTTAAAGTTGCCTTTCTATGTGATTGTTGTTAAATTGAGTTGGAGCGTTTTTTCGAGGATTTTTCTTGTTTGAATTTTTCCAGTAAAATTTCATGAATGTTTTTACATTGACTGGTTTGACTTTGAAAGTTGCTATTATTATTGGTGGTTGCTGTGCACATCCCCTTCTAACATGTTGTAAGGAGGTTAGAAAATGTATATTAATCTGATTGATTTGGTTCTTAGTTGTGCGATCTGGTAATGTCCGAGTGTATTTGTGTATATCCTTATAAAAATCCTTATAAAATGTGGAAATTTACTGCCTCTATATACAGCTGGTTTGTGACAAAAGTCGATCAGTCTATCTCAATTGTTATTACGCGAAGCTCCTATGTAGTGCATATTTATCCATGCCAGTATTATCGATTCCAATTTTACCATTGAAATTTACTTGGATAATTTTGATGCCGTTTCCACGCGTACTCCAAGGTCCCATTTGCTCGTAACTGCTACAAGAATGCAACTTATGTTTTCTCATCTACTTCTTCCGGAGGTGCTTACCATTTTATGTAATTGTTTTTTTTAATTTTCGAATGGATCTCTTTGTTATTATTCTACTACGTATTGGTTCCCATTTGAGTAATACCTTTTTTTCTTTAGCTGTTGTTAGATTGTCTACGCCTTACTCATGTTTGTCTGCTATACCTAAGAACATCAGATGATTACCAGTGCTTGTTGATAAATCTCCACTATTTTTCCACCTTGCTTCATTGCGGCCTAATATCTCGATGTTGTATCGCTGCATTTCCTTTCCAACTTGTGCTAGTCTTGATGTTTTTGTGAGAGTTTTATGTCCCAAAATAATTTAACCCTTTATGTAGTCATGTTGCACTTCTGCAACATACCATTCCAATTGACGTTAAAATATGTATAGCAAAAACCGATAAATCGACTTTACTCAGTGTTGTAAATTGGCAACCGAGCATTCTAACGATTTAGTAACAAACAGCTAACTAGATAGCGACATTTGTATTTATGATGCATTGAAGTGATGAACGCGTACAAAACCTGTTACGTTGACGAAAAATGATTTATTGGTGAAATACTAATATTTGGCTATTGAAATTGATGTGAGTAAAAGGTAAGAGGATGTATTTCAATAATCAACAAAGTTTTTTTTATTTTTTGGCTGATTTTGTTTTGTTGTGAGATGCGCAATTTGAGTATTCAGGACTTGGAAAATATACTAGTAGAATGGGAAGACAGTGAAGATGGCTTTGACTTTTCCACCGAGGACAATGTCGCAGATCCAACATATAACTTCCAGCTGAATGAGCATGAAAGTTCTGATGAGGACCCAGAGGTATCATCTGACTTGGAAAATGAAGTTCAGGCTGCCAGCCCTAGCAACTACATTCATCAACACTCAGTTAAAGAGTGCTGCAACAGATCCAAGGTCGGCCTTCGCTTTTCCTAGTGCTAGTTCTGCAGCGGCCCTAAATACATCTAATCGTGGGCCTAGGGCTAATATCACATGGAAAACGAAAAGCTTAAACTTAAATGGCGACCAACTACGTTTTCATGGATCTGACACGTTACCTACAGAAATACTTCGTTTGGATACTCCTTTTGAGGTATTTTCATATCTGTTTGAGAGACCAGACTAATGTATACTATGTGCAAGCCGTCAATAATGATAAAGTTTTTAAAAAATAACCGCACGGTACGTCAATAGAATAGGTCGGTAATTGCAATGGTCGGTTGGAGAGATAACAAAATTTTTACTTTAGCATTCAATTTGACAGAACCAATATCTGTAGTAAGAAGGTGGGACAAGTCTGGTGGTATCTGTTGAACGTTGTTTTGTCGTATAATCGACATATGGGTGGTATCGGCCTATTAAATTGGTTGTGGGGCACTACAAAATTAGAATCCGTAGTAAACGTTGGTATCTTCGAATTTTCTATCATTTCTTAGACATAGCTTTTATACCGAAGAATAAATGCTGAAAAAGATAGTACCAGTAAAACTCTCAACTCTGCCGAATTCAGAGTAGCTATAGCAGAGACGTTATGCAAATATAAGACAATCAATCAATTTTAAGAAAGGTCCAGCTCAACATGTTCCTTCGAAAGATGTGAGGTTGGACCAATCTGGCCAGTTGGTTGGATAAACGAATGAGGTGCAAATTTCCAGGCTGCAGTGGGTATACAGATTGCGAAAAATTTGGGATTAGTTTGTGTTATAATAAGCAAAACAACTGTTTTAAAAATTTTCATATTTCCTAATTTACTTTTATATTGATGTGATATTGCATTTCTGCAACAGATAATTTTTTTATTTTTTTTTTATTGAGATTTTTTTAATTATTTTTCCCGTTAATAATACCCCATTTACTACCTAGTATCTTTAAAATTAACAAAAAAAAACAACGCCATAAAGGGTTAATATTAATTTACAATAATTAAACACACAATTCTAACAATTCACAACTCAAATTATAAGTTAACATTGTTCGACGTTATGTCATAAAAGGAAAATTTTAGCGCTGGTCAAACATTTTTTAATAGACGCCGCGGGGCCTACCATCACTCAGGTAATGAAATTAATTTTTATTTTTGTAATTTACAGATGATAATTTGTTTAACATAACTAACCTATACTTGTCCTTGTAAGCGATGAGTAGTTCTCCGGATAATCAATCTAGGTAGTTCCTTTCCATTAACAAAATGGCAGGTGTTTTCTTTTCCTAATTAGAAATTACCTAGTACAACGCAAGAACTCAAATAAATTCCAGAAAAATCGTTCAATGTGCCTTTCATTTCAGTACCAATCAATTAAATATTTAAATGCAAACAATTTTTTTTTTTTTTTTTTTGGGATGAATCATTTAAGTAATTATTTTATTCTTAAATAAATTTTCTTTTCGTTTTTTATTTTTTGCTTCCATTTTTTTTTTCTTTAAATTTTCTTCTTTTTTTAATTTTTTTGTCTTTTTACTTGATTACATATTTACAAATTTAATAAAATATATAAAATATAAATTCATCTTTTCGCATTAAATCATTTATGTGTAGATACAAATTTTTTTTTGTCAATAAATTTAATTACAATGAAAAAGCAAATTGTTTCGTATAACAAAAATGTAAAATAAAAAATAAATAGATTAACACACACAGCCCGTTTCGTAATTTTATAATTAGTAATCGATCGGACAAAAAGGTTAATTTTAATTTTAATTAAACAATTATATTCCGTCTGTGTAGTATTTTGACCGAGTTACTTTGTTTTACAATATGCGCCAATCTTACGTTACATTTGCTCGTTTCTCACAATTTGTATAAAAATAAATAAATATGTTAGATTAAAATATAATACATAATATATAATACATAGAATTTCTTTAATTATTGTTTTATTCATTTTTTTTTTGTTGTTTTAAAATATAATATTTTGTATAATTTCATTTCATTTAAAGTAGTAATATTAAAAAGATAAAAATAAAAAATACTTCAAAATAATAACAATCAACAAACAAAATTTTTATTATAAAGCTTATACAATCGTCCGGGCACTTCCATCATCCCACGTCGTCTTATGTTCTATCCGGTATTATTTAGTGGTCGCGTAATACGATTCGGCAGTGTCATGGTTCGTATTTCCCATCGTATCTCGTGCGGCAAACACAATTGCTCAATATTCTTTTCTAAGACCGCCATAATTGCCAGAGTTTTTAATGTTGGCTCAAAATCTAATACATGCGTATCATTATAGTCTATTAACTTATTATTTACTGATGCTGTTTGGCTATTATTTTGTGGACTGTAATTAATAAAATACGTACCAGTTCGATCATAATAAAAAAGGGGAGACGTATACATATATACAAAATTTATGATTTATTGTCATATTATACATTACCTAGTGCCGCCAAATAAATATAATTTTGTTCCTATGATTAAACAGACTTGTCGCCGCCTCGGTTTTGGCGGATCACCGCGCGGTTTTATTAAATTCCAACGATTTTGTACGATATCGTATGAATAAAAATCGTTAAAATGTTGATCTAGAATCCCATTGTAACCGCCAAATATATAAATCATGTTATTGTATACAACTGAAAGTGGACAAAAATAAAAAAAATAAACAAAAAATCAATATTATAGCATGTACATAATTGTAATTTGAATAATTAATTCTAATTAAAAATTTACAGTTTAGCATGGAAACAAAAGAAACGAACAGCGTTTGAGAAAATCGCAAAATTTTCTATCTGGAAATTTTACTTTTTACAAGAAATCCTTTTCTGAAAAAAAAACCTCTGAAATTCCGAATATAAAATACGTAAGAGTGTAGGGCACTTTCCATGAAGCAGATACGTCCCAAAATAAATCTGCTCAAATATCGAGGCTGGAACTCATAAAAACCTGGAAACTACGGCTGGAGGAACATCGGCTCCTTAGCCCTAAATTGAAAGTTTGAATCGGGACATAAGCAAAAATATTGCTGGTCCCTCTATTACAACAACTGCTGGGGGAACGCTAACCGATAGGACTGGTTCACAAACAACAGTAATTAAGAAGGACATTAGCAACCATAAAGATAGACCTTCTAACAATTTGGGAAAGGATAAAAATTCTAGCAAAACTGGTCTCGGAGTACCAAATTCCGAGATGTCCAGATCCTTGGGGACACTATGTGGACTCCAGGAGGACTTGGTGTCAGACTCGCTTTCGGGCGGAGAATCCGATACGACAGTGGTGGAGGCGATGGTGTAGATTGATGCTGAGGCCATTGCAGATCAATTTCAGCCTCGGCTGCTCTGCTGCTTAAAATTCAAGCTGACGGAGTTGACGTTGTCCTGATCCAGGAGCCATGGGTCTTTGGAGACCGGATTTCCAAGAAGCAAGGTAAGATTCGTTCATGCATTCTCGCTAAATCTAATCTAAATTTGTTTTTGCTGTTTAATTACAGTAACCTCAGATGTAGTGGCGGCTGACATTGAGATTGGTAGTTTAAATCTCTGGTTAATTTCAGCATATCTACCATTCTAGAGGTGCTTTGGATGCTCAAAAGCGAAAAGCTGGAGTCATCCTGGGCGTGATGTGAACTCAAGTCTCACAATATGGGGAAGTTCAGGTATAAACGAGAGAGGTGAGTTAATCCTTAATTTTATTCTTAGTATCTACTATCCTTCAAATATGTAATTTTGGATGTAAGCCCACTTTTATAACAAGAAACAGACAAGAGGTGCTAGACATCACGTTTGTATCAGATTTTATTAAGGATAGGTTGTAGAATTGGAAAGTGTCTGATGACCATTCCTTTTCTGATCACTAATTCACTACTATCTTCAGTATGAACTGGTTACAGAAACCACAAATACGATTGGGTTTAGAAACAGGAGAAAAATCGACTGGGGTACCTTCAGAACCATTCTAGGTAATTCATTGCCAGTACCGGTTACAAAACCCCCTGTAACTACACAGGCGTTTGATGACTCAGTAGACAGGCTATCTGATCCTTTTGATGTAGCTATGTTGGGAACATTTCCTCTAAGTAGAGCTTTGAGTAATCAAAGGCCACCTTGGTGGACGAAACAGCTCCAAAGCTCTCGTCAAAAATGCAAAGGTTTTTTATAAAAACCAAGAAAACAAGTACTGGTGGAGATTGGGACTGCTATAACGAAGTCCTCAGAACATACAAGTATGAAATAAGAAATGCCAAAATAAGTGCCTGGAGGCTCTACTTTGATATGCCGAATGCTTTTATGAGTTCAGGCGGTGAAAGTCAAATAATAAGCAGGAGAAAGTTAGTGTTGACAATTAACAGCTTTAAGCCACACAAAAGTGGAGAAGTTATCTTCAGAGGCAGGCAGGAACTTTCCCATATTTCTAGCAAATGAACTGAGCAGATTTCTAGGTGTGGGCTGTGGGCACACCACAAGTGTGTGCAGTCTTGTCCCCCTTCTTTGTCAGTGAGAAATTAAATGTAAACCTCTCATTTCATCTCCCCGACTATTACAGCGTTTTTCAGGCTGAATTAGTTGCGATAATGGAGGTCGTGGATTGGTTGAGGTAGTGTCTGTAAAGGATATTCGCACTTTTACGGACAGTCAGGTCGCTATTAAAACGCTACGAGCTTATTTCCTCACGTCGAAGGTAGCCCAGAGCTGTCTCTCATCTCTTAACGAGATGACAGATCAGTTCAACATCCACTTAACATGTGTGCCAGGGTACTTCAGTATTGCGGGGAATGAAAAGGCAGATAAACTCGCTCGGCAGGGTAGAAATTGCTTCACTTTACCAAGTAAGATTAATATTGAAATACCGCTCGCTACATGCAAAACTCTTACTTCAGGAAGAAGGTAGGAGAGCAACGAACTATAGATTGTCCAATTGAACCTCGTGTGTTATAACTAGGCAGATTTGGCCAGAACTAAATTAGGCAAGAACTGGACAGCTGTTAACAATTCAGCGTCGCCAAATTAGTATGGTCATGGGGTCGTTACAGGACACTCATATGTAGGTGAGCATGCGCGGGCCTAGAAGTCTCCTCGAATGATTGCTGTAGAAGTTGGGAAGATGTTGAGGAGAATGAAATTGTATTCCATCTTCTCTGCTCTTGTCCCCGTCTAGCGTTAGATGGAAAGTTTTGATGGAAGTTGGCATTTTTGTATCTATGCCGGTCCTTAGGACGACCACCCTAACCTAACCTAACCTAAAGCTGCTCGTATCAAACTACCAGAAATATGGAGCAGCGCGGAAAACCAAAACCTATCTGGAGAAAAAATAGGCAAAAGGTGGTAGAAAATTTCACAAAACCCATTGAGGATATGCGACAATGCCTCAACGAACCGGGGCTGTCGCCCATAGCACTTCCAATATCAGGTGCAACAAAAAATGTCAAAGAACTCAGCATCGCCTTATCTGAGGAGGTCAACAACAACGGCACAGATAATCTTGAAGCATTAACAAGGGAACTCAGGTAGTCAATTTTCCGAGGCGTCAAAGGTTGAGTCAAACCTAGAATTCAGCCAATTGCCAAAATTCAAACAACAGTTGAAACAACAAGATATCCGAATGAGAGGTTTATATCGAGAAATCCGATTAGTTGAAGACATACTGGCAGTAACAACAGATCCAGACCAGCTTTGAACATGGAGAGTATGATAATGCAAATCATGAACCTTCATGAAAATATATGCTTGGAAACTTCTAGAGAACAGGAAGCTAATTCAAAATATTTTGTAGATTAACACTACGAAAATTAAAGCGATGCATACGAAAAAAATTGCTATACAAGTAACAACATTGTTACAAGAAGAACAAGCATGCAAACCAAAACCATTAGAAATTCGTTTACCACCTGTATAAATCCCATATTTGCACGGGGACTACATGAAGTGGAGTGGGTAGGTTTCTCAGACACATTTAAACGGTTAGTTCATGACAACGATCAGATTACCACAAGCACAACGCATAAAATGAACAAGCTCGGGAGATTTTAAAAAACCGCTTCAACAGGAAATTAATCGTATCTAATCTGCTTGACACTTTATTGAATAAGTATACTAGCAACAAGGGATCCAGCCTCAAAAGCTAATTTCGCCCCAGAGCAAGCAGCACAGTAACTAGGCTTGCCAAGAACAAGGGTTTTAACTCAAGTTTCGAAAATTTCAGCAACAGATAGCAATAGGCATAAGTCCAAGATTTTCATTGATCGTTAAGATACAAGCTAATGCTTTAATTCTGAGGACTATCACAAAACCACTTCCAGACAAGAACTTATTGGGCTTAAAGAGCGAACTACAAAAGGAAGTAATCCTAACCGACTCTACTTTCGATACTCCCGGACCTATTGATCTTTTAATAGGCGCCGACATACATATAGTATATGGAAAAATGACGTTAGAAGGCGTAAAAAGGAATCCGCGGCATAAGTGCATAGCGCAAAGAACAGAGTTAGGATGAACCATTTCTGGTTGTCAAAAACAAAACAGCAGCATCACAATCACTCGATTAAACAGCCACGTCACATTAGCGGACATAGAGAAGCATTAAAACACTTTTGAAAATCCGAAGAACTGCACCCTAAAGGAAGAGATCGAATATACACAGTACTATGAAAAAACACACAAGCGATTGAAAAATGGACGATTTGTGGTTAGGATCCAAGAAGGCTGAAGACTTTAAGAATCAATACCACAAATCATATGAAACTCAATAAAAATGTTTGTATGATAGATGCTTCTCATGTTTACTTCATGCCACATCATTCTGTCATTAAAGAAGATAGCACAACAACGGGATTGAGGGTAGTGTTTGATGCTTTCTGCAAAACAACAATAGGCATATGACTAAAAATGAAATGATGCATATAGGTCCAACCTTACAAGACAACTTAACAGCAATATTGAGCAGGTGGAAAAAACATCGTTTTGTAATTGCAGCAGACATCAAGACCAAAATAGCTCGCAAAGATCAAGATTTTCAATGAATCCTCTGACGGTTTGAAACAAATAAGCCAATGAGCGGTTAAAATACTGTCACCTATGGAACAGCTTCTGCAAGCGTCAAGATATCCAATTGGTTCAAAACTCGTTTCTATGTGGATGATCTTCTATCTGGAGCTAACACAATAGCAGAGGCAGTAGCTGCGTAAAAAGAATAAACATTCTTTCCGGTGGAGGTTTCAACCTCGGAAGAGCTTCCCGAAAACCTAAGAGTAACTGGACTTCACTCTGGAATTCTTCAACATACATTTTTCAATTTAAAGTATCTTTGCCAGAAGGTAAAACAACAATATTTAAACGAAATAGGATTGTTAGCACCAGTGGTGAAATACAGGCGGAAATTCTTCAAGATTTACGAGTGGGCTTCTGGTGTAGGATGGGATGAAGAACTCCACATAAATCTTGCAAATAGATGGTTAAACTACAAAATGGAATTACCAGTTAGAGGAAATTAGAATCCATGGATAAATTACACAAGCGGTGCCTAAAATTGAATTATGTAGATGATTTCTGTGACGCCTCTAATAAAGAATATGGTACAGTAAAATAAACAATGAAATTATATTAATTGCTGCCAAAACAAAGGTTGCACCGTTAAATCAAACAATATCGCTACCAAAATTAGAGCTAGATGCTGCTTTCTAAATTCAACAACAACATATCAACATTTTACTGGAGCGAGTCCACAGCTGTTTTAGGCTGGATAAGAGGAAAGCTAAAACATCATAAAACTTTTGTGGCCAAACAGAATAACAGATACAATCCAACACCGATCCTAGCCAATGGTATACGCGGTTTCTAATGAGAATTCTACTGACAGAACATCTCGAGGATTGAACCCAGTTCATTTATTAATCCATATATTGGTGGGAAGGGCCAACATGACTAAAGGGACCGAGCTATGCAATAATAAAAATTGGTAGTGAAGAATGGAACAAGCAGGCAACATGGAACGAAAATCAATAAGAACATTTACAACAACAGTGAAAAAACCAGTAATTGAATTTGATCGATTCTCATCATTACAACGGCTTGTTTCAACGGCTGTAAGTAAAGAATAAAGGGCTACATTGCCATATTCATTTGCCTAGTTACGAAGGCAACCCACCTCGAACTTGTAAGTGACCTGTCAACAGATGCCTTTTTAGTCGCATACCGACGGTTCATATCAAGAAGAGGAATATATCTGAAAATATTCAGTGATTGCGGCACAAATTTCGTTGGAGCGGACAAACAACTATAACAGCAAGCAAAGCAGCAGGAGGCGGTAATTAAGGGTAAAACAGCACAGATGAGAACTGAGCGGCATTATGTTCCCCCGGGAAGTCCTCACTTTGGAGGAGTATGGAAAGTCGAAGTCAAGCCAATAAAACAGTACCTGCGCAAAGTAATTGGAACTTATACGTTAACCTATGAGGAGCTTCCAACACTTCCGGCGCAAATAGAGGCATACTTGAATTCTAGACAACTAGCTCCTCTCTCAAACAAGTCAGATAATGACGGGATTTTAAAGCCGGCGCACTTTCATATAGAGAGGGACATCATATCAATGGCACAACCTGATATTTAGGGTATCCACACCGTTACACGACGGAATTTGCTGATCAAACTCTGTCAAGGATTCTTAAGAGCCGTTACATAAATAACACGTTTAAAAGGAATATCACTAACATATTCCGCCTATCCATAACTAACGAGCCAAAGGACTACATTAACTTACATTTCAAGAAGAATGATCCTGTTCATTCAGCAGTAGTTCAAGATACAAACAATTCACCAGCTACCAACCTCGCAAAATCTAGACGAAACTGTGCCAGGGAGAACAACCACGCAGGGAGACTATCCGCAGTCCATGGAAAATACGACTACCGCTGCCCGTAAAAAACAACAAAAACCAACAATGCAGCCTCACAGACAAGCAAAGACCCATTTAATCACTCGACAGGCATATTTTTCGAGGATGCAAACTGGTAGCCTTGAAATGGAATTTAGTGATATATTACAAGCAAGCACAAGATGAACTGGCAACGCAGCTTGCAAAGAATTGTCTGGTTTGAACTGCGACGTAATCGTGGAACAACTTCAGTGGCAGCTCAACGATCCTTCCCAATCAATATAAGTTTCTTGACTTAAGTTTGATATTTCTATCACAATACAAAAAAAAAAAAATCGAAAGTACATACATAGTAAATGTTGGAAAATATCCAAATTTGCAACATTGTCAAGTGTATGCTAATTAATAAAGTACGAATATTTTATCTTTATTGCACGAATAAGAGACTACAGAAAAAAATAATTTAGCATAAAAGGTTATCTAATTATCTGTTTTGTTGATCTAGGTCATATGTATATGAAATAGAAATACGTAGGTAATGTAAAAAATGTAATTCACCAAGCGCTGTTAAGTGATTCATTCAGATAAAAATGCAAAATACTATTGTTCAGATATAAGCGCGAACAAAATTACACGAATCGCATTTTGCTTATTTACAATTCAATTTTCAATGTTGGTATAATCCAGTTTCAATGGAATTACAATTAATCAGTGATATATGTAATTGCATGTATACAGGGTACACGCCCTAACGTTTATAAATTGTTATCAAAATTTACAATGTAAGTACATAGATAAATTTTGTTACATTTTGTCAATAATGTATAAGCTATAAAGTATGATTCCCCCAAATGAACAATACGATAAAATTACACGAGAGATTTTGGACGACTGTATTTTTGTATAGTTCTATCTAACCGACACCCGTACTTGATAGCTTAAGCCGATCTACACGTAATGTTTGTCGTCGGTTCTTGGTCATAATGAAAAGTGACTGCGTTATGAAAATTTACCATACCTTTAAGGAAAGAGATTGGATTCAAAAAATACGAGAACTATGGCGCTATTGTTGTTTGTACAACAAAATGTCATAAGAATCACTCTTGTAGTGGAGGAAATTATCGATGGCAAGGAGAATTTCGTCCGAATCAGTCAATCTGATCAAATTTTTTCGCTAGGGATGATTCTTTCTTATTGCGAGACATTTCGTGATTAATTGATCCACTTGAACCATTTTCAGCTGCAGGAATCAGGAAGAAGCTATTTACCGACATCACAGACTAAATTGTTTCATCATGGGCAATTCAAACTCTGCGGTCATCAACCAAACTCAAGATTCATCTCAATTGTTCCGACAGCTGAAAGATAGCGGTGGATCTGCCACCAGCGACGACTGGTGAAAACCATATGGTTAAAAAGATTACAACCATGGGCACAAGAAATATTAGCTCCAACCCCCAAGTCGTTGTTAACTACGAAGTTAGCGGAGTTAGCCGACAGAGTTTTGAAGACGATGACGCAGTCTCGCGTACTAGCCGTCGCATCAGCATCTCCGACTAACCTCGACTCCAACATGGCTAGCCGAACTAACGAAATCATAAAAAGATTGAACTTCTTTCGGTTAAGCGAAAACGGTTTAGTAATCAACATCGGAAAATGCCATTTCGCAAAAGTCAAAATTAAAGTTTTAGGCCCGAAGTTTCCAGAGAGGGGGATAAAACCGATTCCAGAGCGCATCGAGGAAATCGAGAAAATTTCATTACTGCAAACGATAAACCATCTACGTCGCTTCTTGGGAATCGTCAACTTTTACAGGATGTTCATCCCCAACGCGAGCAAAAGCCAAGCAATACTGAAAGAATACCTCAGAGGGTTATCGAGTGGGTGGACGCAGCTAAGGAAGCAATCACGTTGACAAAGAGACAGCTGAGCGAAGCGACTCTGTTTTTCCACTCGTCATTGTCAGCACAATTATCAATGATGGTCAATGCCACCGACACCGCGGTTGGAGCAGTCATCCAACAACAGGGTCAGAGAAACGATGCTGAGTGGAAACCACTACAATTCTTCTCAACTAAATTGTTCCAAGCGCAACAACGATATAACGCCTATGATAGGGAACTACTAACTACCTACACTACCGTAAAGAGATTTAAACACCTAATAGAATCTCGTTTACGTCTTCAAACAAAACTTAGATAAAGCACCCCTGCGTCAATTCCGATATCACGATTTCAAAGGGAAATTTACGACAAACATACAAGACATCGCTGGATCTTGGTAATTTCAAAGTCCACTCGGTAATTTTCCATCCGCCAGCACGCGTTTCACTAAAACCCACAAGGACATAGTCGGTCCACTACCTATCGCACGTTTCGGAGTCCTAACGTCTTTCGGCCACAGCCTACAACTCGAAATGCAACGGTTTCATAGAAAGATGACACAGGCCAATGAAAGCAGCCACATTGTGCCAACGAAAAGAAGATTGGACACGCGCATCACCCACAATACTACTCGCAAACGGCGTATCGAGGGGACTTAAAAGCATCATCAGCCGAACTCGTATATGGCGAAAACATCGGGTAGTCGGGTACCAAGCCAAATAATAGTAGAACAGGAGAGCCACGTTCATTAATCAGAGTTTATCAAAGAATTACACGACCGTTTCGAAAGGGTTCACCCCTTGCCACCATCAAAACAGGATAACCCAACAATATTTGTATCGCCTACCTTAAATTCTTATACTCACGTTTTCATAAGGACCGATCTTTCAAAACGTTCATTACAGCCACCATATGAGGATCCATTCCTGGTAATCAAACGGAAAGAAACAGCATTCCAGATAAAAATACGGTGTAAACTCAGCAACATCTCCATCGACCGGTTAAAATCTCGCTACCTACTCGACGAGCCAAGCGAAACAACACAATGCAATAATCAACCAACAAAGGAGATCAAAAATCTGGCGGCAGAGTCACAAAACGAATCATAAAGAGTCGAAGATCACAAAAACCGAAAATCCTGTTATAAGTATAATATTGAATAACCTTATCTGGCAACTGTTGCAAAATTTTTCCTGTAATAAGTTCATACCCTGGTGCCTTTTTAGGATTTAACTCTCTCTGTATCACAGTTCTTACTTCTAACATAGAAAACTTCGTGATAGTATGATTAATTTGAAATGGTGCTGGCAAGTACATAGTTTAAATCTTCTTATTCTCTTCATCCGTACTTTCTGACGGATTTGGCTGAAATATCCTTTCAAAATAGTCTGCAAATACCTCAGCCTTTTCTTCGTTATTTCTAGCTCAGTGACCGTCACTTTTACGTAACGTATCGGCGGAATATGCTGTTGTGGTTCAGCTTCTTAGTCGCCTTCCACAGTTAATTATCTATGTTTTCTGTTGGTGAGATTCAAGGCAAATATTCTTGAATTGGTTGTTTATTTTTATAGTTGTTTTAACTGTTTGACGGCTTTATTTAGTTTACGTTTATCTCTCGCTAGTCGATATCGGTGCCATTGCTGTCTTAACTTTCTTTTCTGCTTAATCATTTTCTTGACAACATTGGAACATTCAACAATATGACGTCTCGGATCTTTCTTGTATTACTTAGCCAGTAGGTAGGTTCACTGGTTGATACATGATGAAGATTATTTTTTTGAATTCATTTTAATAATTCTCGTCCTCTCGTTGTCACCAACCTTGATCAGACTGTTGATGTTTTGTATTATAATCACCCCCTACTATAAAGCGATGACCCAAAGAACAATAAAACTGATCAAATTGGTGGTTTTGGTGGGCAACATATGGCCGAAATTGCTATATGCCAATCTTCTATTACTACAGTAGTTGTAGATGCTCTTTCTTATACTTTTCTACTTCATGGTATTTAATTATGTTTTTGATTATAACTGCAGTGCCACCATGAGCTGTTCCATCAGGATAATTTGGTCATAGATGGTGTATCTGGATATTTTAGGAAGCTTTTGCTGGTGTTATGCGTTTCCGATATTAGCATAACATCAATTTATTGTTCTATCAACAAACTTTTAGCTTCTTGCCCATGTTGTGATAAGCCGTTAGCATTCCTTATTGCTAATTTAAGAGTTCTGGACATTCAATGATTTGGAGAAAATGGTCGTTAGAAGATTGAAGATAGTATCCATTTTGGTCATTAATTTTTCCATCATAATTTCCAACCGTCGTGTAGAAGACTGCTCGGCCAGTTGTTCATGATTTTTTGAATTTTCCATTGATTGGTTTTCTTTGGTATGATTTCCTTCCGAAGTTTGACCTTTAATTGAATCTTTGAATTACTGCGCATATGTTGTCCCAGTAACTAACTGATAAGATGGATTCGGTTTTGTAGCGGGCTGCGGCTTCTCCACTATTTTTTTTTTTTTCTCTACAGTTGGCTGGATGGCTACCATTACAGAGCACACATTTGACCTATGTACCCCACGTTTTCTTTTCACATTGATTTGTGAGATGTTCGCCTGTACATTTCACATATCTGGGTTTGTTATTGCAATAAGATTTGGTAATGTTCATATCTTTGACAAGTCCACTTTACGCTTGACATGTGGCTTTTCAACTTATATGTACAACTAAATGCAACAGTCTACTTATCGAATGTATTTCTTTATTTGATTCGGTCAACTTTAAATAGTGAGAGTGGCTTTTATGTACCACTTTGAATCAAGTTGCAGATATTAACAACATCGTGGCCCACGTCGACTAACTCACTTTTCAAATCTTCAATGTTAATTGATCGATGCAAGTTTCATATGACCACCTGGTAGGTTTTGTTCACTTTCTGTTGGAACGAATGGAATTCTATGTTTCGCTACGTTAGGGCTCAGCTCCTTTAACAAGACAGTTAAAGGATTGTTTATACACCACCTCTCACAAATAATGGTGACGCCATTATTTTTTGAGTTAGAGCGGTTCTCCGACTTTGTCGGGCAAACTATGAAATCGAGTAGATAAAGGCACTGCAGAATGCGCTAATTAGTAATCATGTATCTTCATTTGTTTGTATTTGGTGTTAGGTGTTATTAGACTCGTACCTCTATCCCTTTTGTTGGCCGTGGACGCAGTTGGATCGAGTTAAGGGAATTATATGCTTGGACGGCAACGGAGAATAATTTAATTGTTGAGATAACATGTTTTCTGGTGAATTGTGATTCATTTTTGTCGAATTCGTGCAGTTAATGATGTTTTTGAAAATAAATCGGATTCGGATATTACAATGTGTAATGACCTATAATCTAGGTCATTAACTTTAACACCTTATACCGTTTAATCACTTTTTGTTTACTATCTGCACTTTATAATTCACGTATCGTTTTCTTTATTGAAAGTAATATTTGCTAACAACCCTCCTATAAATAAATATATACTATTGTAATTAACTTTACTAGTGCCGCTTAAGTATAGTGCCATAAGGTGATCGGAAGATTACTCCGATACCATTATCTTAAAGCCCCGTGCCAATCATCAACTAAAGAGGCCTATAAAATGAATAATGAGTAAACATCACTTGGGCGAACTTCTAGTTGAATGAGTTGATTAAGGGATGTACACGTTTTTGGCCGCTCAAACCGCAAAACACGAAAATTCAAGTGACAATTTTGAGTTTCTATCCCTTCCGTGGAATATTATGATGAACTAAGTGGTTGATGAGCCTCGAACTGAGTGCAAGGAGAACTATCAAAGATTGAAGAAGTTGTCTTACAATCGAGTCGATATGAAGTCACATCCAGGGAATGACACAAAGTATAGGGAAGAAACTATTATTAGTTATTATGATCAATGAAACTCTATGACTAATCAATTAATATAATAATCGGTTAACTAATTTAAACATACAAAAGACACAAGCTTGTTTCGGTGTAAGGTGGCCTCTTGCATAATTACAAAGAAATTTATGCTTGACGATGAAATCATTACGTAAGCTAAATAAATATAGGGCGCGAAATTTTATTTCTAAATCAAATGTGTAACAGAATTAGCAACATGACCTAACATCGATTCAAATTGGAGTACTTGGAGGCATTTTTTGTTTTTTATTTTAATTTCCTACCTAAATATTTTATAATCCAGTTTTTTTTTCTTGTAACCTAAAATGTAGAGGAAACGACGAAATCAAAACAAATTTGGCAATTTTTTTTTTGGTTTATTACGTAATGATGGTATTTAAATTCGGTGTGAATGTATAACATATTCCGACCAAAAAAATATAGAAAATTTTATGGTGAAACTAACTATAAAAAATATAAAAGTGTGGAGCAGTGTTTTATATTTTTATTGTTTTAATTATGCAATACAAAATTTTTTAATTACAAAATAACAAATTTTTTATGTTTTTGTAAATAAATATGACCCGCCTTACTCAACTTTCTTTCGAGTTTCAAGATATTGTGTGTACGTGTTTGTGTATTATGCTTACTTTGTGTTTTAGCAGCAGGTAATAAACTGCATAATATTTTATATTTGCGATTTGTGAACAAAAAAATCGATAAAGAAATTTGTTATTTTTTTTTTCTTAACAATCAGTCATTAACTCATTAATAATTGGCAGATAAGAAAGTAAAAGCCGGTAGTATGATAAATTTACTGATATTTCGTGATAATTTGAATAATAGTTCAACAACACCTCACACTAACTTCTCTCAATATGAATCAAAGTTGAATCAGGAATACCAGGGACCGCAAACATTTATAATCCATGCAGCAAAGTAGTCAACTCCGATCTTTCAGCCTTTAGTGGCTTAACCTTCCTATTGTCCTCGAATTATTGTTAAACATTTTGTCCTTCGGTCAATAAGACATGAACTATAATTATGAAGAAACAAATTTATTCATATAAGATAAAAATTTATTCTTGAACTCCTCGAAAAAAAATTTGTCGTTTTGTAAATTTTCCAGCTGTTCATTCTGGATCAATTGTTGTTTTTTCTGACATCTACACGTGTTTGTGAGGACAAGCTTATCTAAAGTGTCGATTGCGCCTTTTGTTTTATTATAGTCCAGAATCATATTTGATTTTATATCTTCTCTAGTGCTAACGCCAGGCATCACGGTGCATTTTGCTCATTAGAGAAAAAATTTAGCCAAATTTAAACCATATAAACACAATAAGCAATTTGAAAAGATGGTTATATTTATATACATATTAATGTAAAAATTTGTTAACGTTGGTTCGTTGAGCTTTTCGTATATTTAAAGGGACTCTCTCGATTTAAATGTCGATGTATCAAGTTCCCCGAGAGGCACTTTAATTTTAGTTGATATCCTTTCCTATAAACTTTCCTCTTAAGATTTGCCCAAAAATCCTCTATTGGTATTGGACGCAACTGAGGCACCCTTGCTCGATTTTCCTCTTTTGGTACAAAACGAATACCCAAGCACCGGATTTCATCTGTGGTTACTTTGGAATAATGGGCCGTTTCTAAATCCGGGCAAAACAACGTTTTTTGGTTTGCATGGTGATTTCTTATAAATGTTTCAACTTTTAGTAAATATTCGACCTTGTACGTTTCGCTGGCTAATCCAGTTTAAAAAATGCAGGTTCCGACATTCCGTTTTGACTTATTGCCTTATTGCCAACCACAGTAAAACTTTGTCTGGAAATTTTTCTTTGGGTATGAATTTCACCTTCTCATCGATATTATATCTGCCATTGGCGGTTTGGCATCTGTTGAATGGGGGAGACCAAAGTTGAGTAGAGTACCAGCTCCATAACCTTTCAGTAGGGTTCGCATCACGTAAGCCGTTTTGGTCATGTTTTAGGCAGCTGGCGTGATGGGTACGATTGTGTAAGGGGTAACCTGGACACAATTCGCAAGTATACGTGCTGCCTCCGCGTGGCAACTGCTGGTAACTGATGTTGTCTGGTACTTTTGGACCATTTGGCTCAGGCTAAAAAGTACGGCGCTAAAGGAGAAACCCTTGGCAAAAAACCCTAATCTAAGGTGGAACAGCATATGCCGATGGATGAATGGCTGATAGATTAATCAGTCCCAAATATGCGGACTCTGGATACCAAGCGCCCTCCAGTTTTATTTAGCCTTCCTGTGGTAGCTGAGTGTCCCACAGGCAACCATCATTTCCCAAACACTCGTGGGAATAAAAATGCTTAAAATAAATAAAAAAAATAAGGATGGTGACGCTCCTAAAGCGTCATATACCAGCGAAAGTTCTGTAGTGGTTTTCGAGGACCTCGGTCCTCTTTCCGCTGTGGAACCTTCGATAGGTGAGCCATTGGATGGGGAGCTCCGTACGATGCTTGAGAACCTAGTTCAGGAGATGAGGTTTCGGCCCCCATAGGTGGGGGGATTTCTCTGTGAAAACAGGGTAGAGTATGGACGTCGGGGAGGACCGAAAGTGTCAGGTCAATACTATTCACAAACTTGTCACGGCTCCTTACGTGAAAATCTATGGAGTCGCGTAGAAGCGGTATAAGAAGCTCCTGGCTGAGGGCAAAGCGCCCGGAGGCGAGACAAAGCTTCTGGCGGTGCGGCCACGGAAGGAAACTTGCGCTCTTACTACGGCCCCACCGTCGAAGATCACGGCCTCACCGTGGAAAAAAGGCCAGGAGCCAGAAAGTCGTTTCCAGGGATCACTCAAATGGTTTAGGGCTTCTTCAGAAGCAAAACAGGAGGGTACCCACTTTTCGGATTCAATAGTGGTAGGAGCCCAAGAGGACCCGCATGACCCTTCAAGTGAGGTAGCCTATGAACCTCACAGTAGGATCTGGAGCCTCTCTGGAAAATTTTTCACACCCAGCAAGGTGAGATGGGCTATTGGCTCTTTCAAATCCGCTGGAGGGGATGGTATCTTTTTATCTTTATTTCAAAAAGGTATTGAGAAAATACTCCCCAGCTTGATCCAGATGTTTCGGGCAAGTTATGTTTCTAATTTTATTCCGAAACTATGGAGGAAAGTAAATGTGGTCTTTATACCAAAGGGAGGGGGTCGTCTGGACACCCAGGCCAAGGCTTATCGGCCAATTAGCCTCATATCGTTTCTATTGAAGACAATGGAAAAAATCTTGGATCATCAAATAAGAAGTGAAATCCTTGTAAATAATCCTGTATATCGGAACCAGTTTTGCTTAGCAAGCTGGCAAATCCACTGTGATGGCTCTTAGTGGTCTAGTCATGAGGATTGAAAGAGCAGTGGCTTTTAAGGAAATTGCCCGTTGTGCTTTGTGGACATTGAAGGGCTTTTGATAATACCTCCTATGGTTCAATGCTGAAACATCGCGATATTACAGCCAGATTAGGTGGCGAGTCAGTAACCACCAAGGCCTTTAAGGGCTGCCCTCAAGGAGGCATATTGTCTCCTCTTTTATGGTCATTGGTTATTGACAGAATACTGGTCCTCCTGAGTAGCCATGGGTTTGCTGTCCAGGGCTATGCGGATGAAGTGGATATCATAATTAGAGGCAAGTTTGCTGGGGTCATCTCTGATCTCATGCAAAATGCACTCGATTTAATATGGCAGTGGTGTGACCAGGAAGGACTCAGTATCAATCCAAGCAACTGTCATCGTCCCTTTTACGAGGAAAAAGCTCTCGCTTATAGTTCCCTCGTTAAACGGTATGGTACTATTGTTGCTTTTTCCAAAGACGTTAAATATCTAGGCGTCATCCTAGTTCAAAAACTGAACTGGAAACAACATTTACTAAAAGTTCAAAATAGAGCCACAAAGGCTTTTTGGGCCTGTCAGAGACTCTACGGACATACTTGGGACTACAACCAAAAATGATCTACTGGTCATTTCTAACAATCATTAGGCCTATGGTCACCTACGCATCGCTAGTGTGAACTTTATTGAATAAGGTTCAGCGTATAGCCTGCATTGGTGTTACGGGCTCAATGAAAACATGTCCAACCACAGCAATGGAGGCACTCCTACGACTAACTCTATTGCATCTGCATATTAAAAAGGATGCTGCTACTATGGACCTTAAGATGCAGGCGGAGCGTAATATCAAACCAGGCAAGGTTTGATATTACGCTCCGCCAGGGTGAGTCATCTGGAAATCCTCAAGGAGTTTCAGACAGACCCTACTATAGGAATGCCTTCCGACTGTATGCGAGCTAAACTGAATTCCACAAACCATTTTGTGTTAGGTTGCCTAACCGGGAGTTGTGGATTGCAGGGGGACCATCCTTTGAGCGAGGGCTAATGGTATGGATTACAGATGGATCAAAAACGGAAGATGGAGCGGGGGTAGGAATATATGGGAGTGGGACATCCCTCTCGAAGTCCTTGGGTATCAATGCTACCGTTTATCAAGCAGAAGTGCATGCTATAGAACTTTGCACAAGGATATGCATAGCAAAAGGCCTAAACGATGCAAAGGTTTATATTGTGTCAGACAGCCAATCGGCCTTAAAGGCTCTTAGATCTTTTACCATTGAGTCAAGACAGGTATGGGATTGTCTGAAAGTAATTAAGATTCTGGCAAGCTCAAATAAGGTAACACTTGTTGGGTGCCAGGTCATACTGGAATTGTGGGAAACGAGGCAGCTGATACTGGCTTTCTCACAGGTCACATCCCCTTAAGGTATCACCTTAAGAAAATGGGCCTAAGTACGATAGATGGATGCTGCTTCTGCGACCTGGAAGCGGAATCAGCGGAACATGTTCTGTGCCATTTTCCGCCAAAGACTGCAACATCTAGGAGGGAGAATAGTGAGCCCAGATAGTATGCATCATATGCCGACCGGCAGTATTATCAGGTTCATTAAGAGCCCGAATATTGACTGGACGCCTCAATGAGTAGGGTCCATGTACAAAAGATGTTTTAGGTCGCAGTGCGAGGTAGATTGAACGCCCACATGGACCTTCTGTAATAATAATAATAATAATGTGCCATTGTCAAAATAGGCTTTGCCATTCGTTTCCATTTAAAGTAAAATAGGTCTCGTCATCTTGAACCACAATTACATTATCTTTTGCACCCAAAGAATTTTGTACAAGTTTTTTTAAACGTTGTTTCTCGACTTTTATTTGTTTTTCGGACACTTGAGAGACAATTTTTCTTTTCCTTGGCGTAATGTTCATTTCGTTTAAACATTTTTAACAGCATTTTTGTGGCACTGGAATCTAATTCCTAAAGAACGATACGATCGGCATTAGGGGTCGGCATTAGGCCACTGGATTGTGTACGCATTGAGAAACTTGAATCTTTTTAGGATGATAGCATCGCATGTGAAGAGTACGTGTTCCTATGTCTCCTTACCGCAGTCACAGAATCTGCACTGGTCTGTAAGGGACCTTCCCATTTTATGTAGATGGCCGTTAAAAGGGCCGTGCCCTGTTATAAACCAGGTAAGGGATCTTAGGGATTGGCAGTCTATCCTCGGTGCCTCTCCCAGACGTATAATGTTATAACTGAGTAATTTCTTGGCTTGTTTCATCCCAATGGAGGACTCCCAGAGTAATTTCCTATAGTTCCCAGTCCCTAATATCATTTGCAAATGGGTTTTTGAAAAAGCGATACTAAGTAGGACTAGGACCCAGGAAATCTCAGCTTGCCCCCATTTTTGCACATCGGTCTGCTGCCTCATTTCCCTTATTGGTGGAGTGGCCAGGAGACCACAAAACGGTGACTTTGTTTGCTTTACCCAGTTCTAATAAATTACAGTAGCAGCTCCAGATCAATTTCGAGTTGAACACTGAAGCTCCTAAGACTAGCAGAGTTGCCTGGCTGTCCGAGATTATATAGATCTCGGTCTTCTTATATTTCTTTTTGAGACATTGAAGCACACATACCTCAATAGTAAGGGTCTCTGCCTGAAAAACTGTGAAGGTGCTACCCATTGGTATGCATAGTTTTAGGTCGGGCCCGACTATCCCTGCACCGGTACCTCCGTTTGTCTTTGACCCATCCGTATACCATATAGAAGCATGGCGGGGGAAATAATTATCGAAATTTGTACTCTGTTCCACCATTTTCATCTGAATTATTTCGCAAATATTATATAGTTTCTGCGCCCACTTTTTTTAATCGATTGCCGCCTCATATAAGGACGATGATTTATGATAGGAAATTTTTGCGTTTGGTCAAAGATTGGATATTTGAAACTAAAGATGTGGGGTTTATGTTTGCTAAATAAGTTTTGTTTTATGATATATAATTTAATTTTTCTTTTTTATTGTGGTTCTTTTTTTTGTCATTATTATACTAATATTGTAAATTTAATTTTTATCACTTGGGAGAATCGAAACTGTCTTTTTGACAAAGATTATCCAATCTTCTTAACCACATTTTTTGTATAAGTTTATAAAAAAATTGTATTTTTAAATGTTTTTGTTATGTATGGTTAAGAGAAATAAATAAATAAATAATAAATAAATTAACCTCTGGATCTTGTCCAGTATTCTCCGTGCACCAGTCTGCTCCGTCTTTGGCCACCACACAAACGCCGCGTAAGAGACCGTATGTCTTATGACGGCCCGGTAGACCCAAACCAACAATTGTGGGATCAGTCCCCACGTTTTGCTAATCATTCTTTGGCAGGTGAAGTAGGCCTTATTGGCCTTGTTTGTTATATGATTTAAATGGGGATTCCATGTCAATTTCTGACCAAATACGACACCCAGATATTTAACCTCCTTCGACAGTCGGAAAGTTACCCCCCCCCAGGGCTATCGGCGGGAGGATAGTTTTCCTCCGGTTAGTAAAGAGAGTGCAGTTGACCTTGTTAGGATTTACCGTAAGGCCCACCTCCGTGCACCAATCATTTACTACCTCTAGGGCTTGTTTCATTCTTTCCCCTACTGTATTTGCGAATCCGCCCCTAACCATCAAGCCTAGGTCGTCCGCATAGGTAATGTTTGAGAAGTCTGAATTTCTCAGTCTGGTAAGTAATTGATCCATCACAATCAGCCATAATAAGTGAGAGAGGACGCCTCCCTGGGGCAACCCCTAGTGGCCACTATGGTGATGGTTTTGTTTCCAAAGGAGGCCTAATCCTCCTGTTTTTTAGCATGTTTATTATCCACCTTACGGTGGAGGGGTATATTCCCCTTGTTAGTGGTTGTTCCTGAATTACCTCGAAACTAGTATTATCAAAAGCTCCCTGGATATCAATGAAGGAGCATAGTAATAGTTCTTTATTCCGGAGCGTATCTTCGATTTCCAATGTCAGTTCTTGTAGAGCTGTTTCTGCTGATTTTCCTGCTTGGTAGGGGTGCTGCCTAGTGTCCAGAGGGAAATCTGCAGGCCTTTTGTAAAAAGGCGGGATATATGTATGCAGTCCCCTCCCGGTGATTTGAAAGTTCCAAAAGATTTGACTGCCCAGCTTATCTGTTCCGGCGTAAAAAACTGCCTCGAGAACTTCTGAGCCCCCTTTGGAACCAGATACGGATGTACACTACTTGCGTTCCTCCTGATCCCTCAGTATAATACATTCTGGGAAGTGACATATCACTAGACATTCCAGAGTCTTCTCCTCCCTGGTTGTGGTTGTCTCTCCACTTGGTTTCTTTACAGACCCCAAGGGATTCCTATGCTCCAAGGAGAGTGCCTGCTGTAGTCGACATGCCGTAGGTAATTTATGATATGCTAGCTTAGTCTACTAACTAATGTTATTGTAAATCAAGAAGACAGCAAAATCAAAAAATAAATTTCCAAAGCTAAAAATATTTTACTCAACTGAAAACAGGATTTTAAGGTTCTTTATAAAAGGAAACGTAAGGACTTGGACACTGACCGTTGATCAGATAGAAGTAAAACCAAAACCAACAGCTCTTATAGAAGTTCTTAAGCGAAGTGAGCTTCGCCAAATCGATTAACGATTGGGACTACGGATTTGTAAACTTGAATTTATTAAACTTTTTTCTTAAACAAAAATTTGCAATTTTTCCCAACAGTCTCCTCTTTTTCATCGCAGCTATAAGAATTTTTTCATAGTACAATTTAGACTTACTTATGACACAATTTTTCAATTAGGTATAACAGATCAGGTCACAAACTATTAATAATTTGTTTGTAGAGTTTCATATAAGTTCAACCATAGGTTCAGGTAAAATCAAACCAATTTAATTTTCAGTCTTATTTAAACTGCAACTCCTCTTACGTAACAGTAAAAATTTGTTCTAGCAAAAATTTGTATATTCTAATAAGTATTATTGTTTACATTAAATACATCAAAACCAGATAAACACAATGCAATCGAATTATGAAATCAAATCTTCGTGAAGGCCATTATTACTCATCAAGGTTTAATTATAATATGTTTGATATTTATGTATTCAATGAAAATAGATAAAGATAGAGATAAAAACTTACATGCTGAATGGCTACGCCTTCCAACAGGCACTTTTCCAGTCATTCGTGGCATATGCCATTGTTGCGTACTTAAATCTAAATAAATAATTTCTGTTGTATAAATTTCTTCTTGCGAATGATACGGGCTATGACGATCGCCCCGTCCTCCAAAAATGTACATTTTATTGTTGATTGCGGTTGCCGAATGAAAATCCCGATATGAAGGTGGTGTCCCAAACGTCTGTACATATTCCCAATTCATTGTCTTTAAATCAAGTGCGTACACTTCGCACGTGAATTGATCAATATCATCTTCAAATCCACCAAATATATACATTTTTCCGTTTGCCACACAAGCCGTATGTCCATCACGTGCCCCCGGTATTATTCCCGTTACACTGGGTTTTGACCAACGCAAACTTTTCACATCAAAACAAAATAACGTATTACACGACAATTCATCATTTCGTCCGCCCCATATATAAACATTTTCTTCATACGCGACCGCCGTATGACCGTAACGTTGAAAAGGCACTGTCGGATATTCCCACGGAACACCGTATTCATCTTTTTTAGCGGGTACCAGAGACCATCGCAAATTATTTGTATTCAAAATGTGTACATCCATTGAATTGTGAAGCGTGTAATTTTCACCCGTACAGTAACCTCCAAACGAGTAAATATAATCCCCGATGTTAACTGCCGCATGATTAACACGTCTGGGACCACCTTCTAGATGTACCGTCCAGTACATTATTATCCGCAAGTAGAGCGCGCGCGATGGCGATACAAACAGTCACACAACAAATTTTGTGGGCCACTAAATTTTTTTTTTTTTTTTGTTTATTTTTTACCCGTTACAACACAAAATATTTTATTTTTAATAACACTACGAATTTTAATGAAAATATATTTATTTTCTTTGCATATTGATTTGTATTTTTGATACAGAAACAAATTGTTATTTTTAGAAAACCATAATATGTAACATAACCTTTTTCAAAAACGAAAAAAAAAAAAAAAAAATTCACACTCACACAAACAAAATTTTCTTCTGGCTGATCACACCAAAATAATAAATAATAATAATTACAATATATCTGTTGGATAAATGAAATTAAACTACTTAAATTAAAAAAGGAAATTATAAAAAAAAAAAAAAATTTAAAACTATAAAACCAAACAAAAATACTATTTTTTTGAAAAGTGAAAATGACAATTCAGTAATGAAATGACAACTCGAATCGAAGGTCTTTCATTTTTTGTTTTTCATTTGTTTTAAATGAATTTGTTTCTTTTTGGTTGTGTTAAAATGAGATGAGCATAATAAAGATGAGAGTAGAGGAAGTAAGATAAATATATGTTGGTTGTGTTTTTTTTTTTTTTTATCCGGGGAGGGTTTACAATACAAAGTTTTTTTAATGGCGACTATCGCTGTCGAGCGATCCTAGTGGCGAATAGAATAAACTGAAGTAGTTTTTTGAGCAAAGCCGTTAGATACACTGTCTCAAAAAATTGTCCGTACACCCCTCAAGACACCACATTGCAAGTCAAACAAAAAATTCAGTTTTTATTTTTTATAACTTGAAAATAATATAATAATCATGATATGAATTAATTTACTTTTACGTTTGATATGATTTACTATTTCAACAGCCTAAACCGATGTTAAATAATTGTCCGTACGCTTGCACTTTGTCAAAATTAACACTACTTAGCACATTAACACTACTTAACACATTAACGGTAAATTACGAAATTGTTTTTTGCGTAAAAGTTTATTAGTCGTATTTCTTACATAGCGTGAAAGAAATATTGTCCAATTAATTAAAAATGTGTGATTCTCGTACCAAAATTAGTGTAGAAATTAAAAAATTGATCATTAAATTGGAGAGTGAAGGAAAAAGTTTATCGGAAATTTCCAAAATAACTAATTGCCCGCGATCTTCGATTCATCAAGTCATCTAGAACATCTAAAAAATCAAATCACTAGAGATGGTTCCTAAGTGTGGTCGCAACCGTAAGGTGAACGACCGTCAAATACGTCTATAATTGAGAGGGAAATAAAACAGAATCGAAAGCTTAGTGCTCCAACGATCGTTGCCAAAGTTTAGCAACGCGAGAAAACCTCAGACCATACGCAATATTTTGCATAAACAAGAGTATCGTGGATGTGCAGCACGCAAGAAAGTTATTTGTCGAAAAACAAATATTAAAAAACGTTTGGAATATGCATTGGGATATAAGAGTGAGCCCAAAGAGTTTTGAAAATATTGCATCGGGCGAAAGTAAATTTAACGTTTTTGGTTCAGATGGGCGAGGAGATATGGTGTGGCGGAAACCCAACACTGAACTTGAATAAAACATGTTGGCGGAAGTATAATGGTTTGGGGATCGTTTAGTGTAGGACTTAGGGGCAGGATGCAAAAGGGATTTTTTATCATTGATTACGATCGGCGATTAAGATAAATACAACTATATATGACCCCCTGTTGAGAGTGCAGAATTCATGGGCCGATCCACCTTTCATGCCAGTAATATAGGCTGGCAAGAAACAATGCAATGTGGTCCACACAAAACGGGCCTATAGCCGTATGTCTTCGATTTGGCTACTGCGCACGGTAGGACGTCAAAAGGAAGCTGCGAAAGAGTTGGGAGTGCCTTGAGCCCTAGGAAAGATTGTAGAGATAGAAACAAACAAAATAACTTTCCTAATAACGCGGCATTATTTTACACTTTTAGTGCAGACCTGGTAAAAATAATCGTAAGCTTTCTAAGGACTACAACAACAATAAAATTTTTGTTTTGGTAAGTATGTAATAATTTGAAATGTGCAATCAAAGAGAATACAGAGTATCGAATTATTTTATAAAACTTGACAACGTGGGCAGGATCAAAACTTATATCGCAGTATTGTAAAAACATTTAAGATTCGAAAAGGCTTCACTCCCTTAAGGCCCTCAGTACACGACACAATCATGCATGTGCAATCACGTTTTTTCCGCACATGCATATTGCACATTCATCAGTTTTAAAACATGTCTGAAGCTTCTTGCTGCGCAATTTTGCATGTACAAACAAGAAAAAATCAAAAAAATGTACAATCACACATTCATCATGTACAATCAATCAGTCAATACCATACACTGTTAAAGTCAATCTGCATGCGCAATCACAAGATTGCACATGCATGATTGTGTCGTGTATGAGGTCCTTTAGAACGGTCCCATTTGTACAGACAGTTCAAAGTGGAGTGAAACCGTTATCATTTGATGCCGCAAGTTTTGTTTTGTTCCAAACAAGTTTAGCGAATTTTCTTACAAGCACTAAAAATCAATGCAAATCACATGTAGTTACTCGGACATCTATATAAGGGTCCTATTATTTTAAAATTTGGTTTTTACTATTTTTGGCCGTCTTTACAATTTATGTGTTTGTTGATGATTTACGTAGATTGTTTAAAAGGGAAAATCATCGATGAATCTCGTTACACAAAACTATACAGAATAAAAGTCCAATTTCATGGTAAAATATAAATTTCTGCTTTATTTATTAATACGACAATTCAGACTCGTGTGTTCGTCTCGGAAACTAAGAATTGACTATCGCGAATCGTGTTACCAAAATAAGACTCTAATCGTTTCTCGAGTCATTTTTTTAGTTACCAAATTGAGAAACTACAACAGACGAAAATTAAAACAAATTTTTTTTAAATTAATTTTGAAATAAGAATTTATTATAATTATTAACATTTCTTTATAAATAACATTTACAGTTTTTATTACGGTTAAATTTTTAATGCAATTGCAATATTTACAAAAATACACATTAAGTGAACATCTTGCTTCGTTTTCAATTATTAATATATCCATATTTTTCTTTTTATACAAAATTTTCTTTTTTTAATTTAAAATATATTTTTTGTTCGTATTTTGTTTATTTTATTGTACAGAATTTATTTATATATTTTTAAATTTATTAAATAATAGTTATAATAGTAATACGGCAATAAATTGTATTTTACATGAATATTAAAAATAACTAACATTTTATTATGTGTAAACAAAAACAAAAAAAAAACCAAAATAAATTAGATAAAAACAAATATATATTTATATTTTTTGACTTAAATTTTCCCGTTTTTCATATACAAAGCAAATTATTCTACTCTTTTCTTATTTATATTTATATATTAATAAAATTCAACCAACCCACACACGTTAAATTTGTTTGCAATTGTATTTAATCGTTTTCTTTTTATCAATATTAATTAATATTGTCGATACGTTATGTTTAAATATTTTATCTAATTTTTGTTTTCTGGATTAATACAAAAAATAATAATAATTATAATAAGTATGGATAAATATTAGTTTGTTAATTAAATAAAATAAACGATAGAATATATATTTTTCTTCTTTTCCTTTTTTAAATAAAAAATATTCCAACAAATATTCTTGTTGATAAATTTGATATTTTGTGTTCGTTCGATCATTTGTGCTACAAATTGAAAATACTTAATATAAGAAGAAAAAAAAAATTAATTGAAATTATCAAAAATAAAATAAATCAAAAACATTAAATTACGAATTAGTTGATTTAACACAACACACAAATCTTTTTGTATCTTTTAGCGATTTTTCTTCAAAAATATATAAAGGTTTGACTTCAACACAAACATTTAATATAGTCACAAGAGTTTTTGTAGTCTAATAACTCATCTCGAAGTTGCATCATATCTTGAATAGCTGAACGATGTTTTTTATTTTTATTATTGCGATAACGTGCACCATTTATCATTTTATCGATGGTGTAATGTAGCCAAAGGATGTTTGTGTATGGTTCATAGCGATCCCATTTATTTCTGTGGAACAATAAAAATATATAAAATTAGAGTTTTCATTTAATAAGTAATAGACAGATTGGCGAACGTAGTAGGTAGGTTTTCTTTGCAAATATTTTCACTATTATTCTATAAAGAATAGATGATTTAAGAACATCCAAATCCAACCCTGAAATCTATCGACTGAATTATTTTTCTGTTCATTATAAATTCCTTAAAATCCTAAATGGTTTCTAAAACAATTAACTAAATATCTAACCCAAATTCCTTTTGAATTCCGGACTAACAATAAATAATAGGTACTTAAAAAAATTAATCGGGGGCGAAAGTTAATTTTTTCCCCAACACAATTATTAGTGCGTTTTTTTATTAGCTCCCGATAACTGTTATCGAGTGCCGCTATATAAAAAAAAAGGGTCTCGATAGCGCTCCGTATAAATAGGTAGGTAGAGCCAAATATTTCGTTTATCAAGTTTTCGCTAATCAATTGAATTAAAAATGGTAGTTTGATGTTAAATAAATTTAGTTTACCGCGTCAAATTTAGGTATAGAAAAATGACATAGGAGCTATCGGGTTCGAATAAAAAACACGGCTTATGATGCAGATTGTACGAGCCATAATAAAAAGACAAGTTAAAAGCTCATGGTATTCTTCAAATTCGCTCAAAAAATCACTGGTGACTATTTGCAACTGAAATGACGTATTTTACTAGAAAGTCAGCGTTCATTAAATTTTCTGTGACGTCCTGTTTCCTACATAGGAACCAAGTGCACATTTTAGAGAAAAAAAAACGAATGCAACCAAAAGAAAAACTGCTGTAAAATAATTTTGGGCATGAAACCAAAATAAAAAACTCAATATTAGAGAAAATCGGGCCCTATCATGAAAAAATGCGATTTCGCATTTTCATGCGATATCGCATTTCGGTATTATAAAACAACATTTACGCAAAAATGCACTTTTGGTGGCCTTTATAAAATGCGATAGCGAATTTTTGCGAAATTCAAATTGACAAATGCGACTAAGTAGTCTATTATAGTATTTGCGAAATGTATGTTAATAAATAATTTTTTTCTGTTTATATTTAATATTTTAAAATAATTTAAAAATAACAAAAAATAATTTTTATTTGTCAAATTAAATTTTTTTTATTTGCCAAAATAAAATTTCTTATAAGAAATGCGATAATCGCTTTTCATAATACGCATATGCGTCATGCGAAGCGAATCGCATCCGTAATATCGCAAAAAATGGGAAATGCGATCCATTTCATAATAGGGACCTACCTTATTAATAAATTATCCTTTGTATTTATTAACAAATGTAAGTTATGCGAACAAAATTTACATTTCTATTCCAGCTACCAAAGAAGACGCTATTATAATTTAAGTATACGACAGGATTGTTTAAAACCAAAAATGCTACGTGGTGCTCAAGTTAGCTGAATTTATTTAGCCAATTAGTCGAGGAGCATAAACGTTTCACTTTTCTTTATAATTTACACCCGGCAAAAAACCAGTTTGGAACCTTATTGTAGAAAATTATTGATGGATCTACTGAGACAAACTCTAATTTTTCATATAAAAATACAAATCCGTTCGAGAATTTGAAACACTATATTTCTAAATGAATCAAAATTAAAATCAAACGACATTTTAATGGGACTAGGTCATAAAGATAAAATTTCTGTTGCATTTCATTGACAAATTGGGGAGAGTCTCCGGTTGTGGGTACTCTCCGGTTGTGGGCACCTCTGCATAACTTTTGACAGAATGCAAATATGGCTGATCTGACTGTTGTCGTACTTATATTTTAACATTACGCAGTTTTCTAGCTAATATCGAAGTGAATGGACAAGCTTGTTCATTTGCTGCGATCACATTAAAAAAGAAGTTCGTAAAAATCAACACAATTGTAATTTTCCAATGTTTTAAAAGTGCGACAAATTAAAGTGAATAATCTCAAACAGGTAAGTGATCGATATTTCTACAGTATGTATTTTCGTTGTGATTTGGAACGCCACATCGATTTATATCAAAATCATGACGCATTACATTTTTTTGGGTTACTCCGAGAATGGTCGTGATTTCCGGTTGTGGGGTCTTCCTTGGGACAGATGTTGCACATGCAGAGGAAGTGGTCACCACACCACAACCTTCCACGTCTACAACGTCTTCAACGAGCCGCTTCTGTCTTGGACGAAATTGGTCCCCTGCAAGCAGCTCCACCCAAAAAGCCTTCAAATGGGGTTTGTAGCTTACTTCTTCGGAAAGCGTTGCTGCTTTAAAAGAGAAAGCCGCTAAGTGAGCAGTCGTCCATAGCTTGGAGAAAGTGGAAAAAATTCATAGAAGTAAGAGTTTTCTTAATATTCTTGAGGCCATACTAATTTTAAAACAAATTTATAATTACCTACATAATTTAAACTGTAGAATTTTTTTCTTTTATTTCCTGCATAGGATTATTCTTTAATTTATTATTTTTTTTTGTTTAAATTATGTTCTTGTGATGATAGAATTTGATGCTCGTAATCGTAGTATGAATTTTATAACATTTTGATTACATGTAGAAGTTGAAGTTTGAGTCTGAGTCGGATAGTCAATTTTTATACGTCGGAGTCGGAATCGAAGAATTATTTTACCGTTTCAATATTTTCGAGTTAGTACTTATTTATGGACGGATATCCGCAGCTTGAATATAATGCGTCTCCCGCGCTCTAGCTTTGTTGTTGAGATGCCTAAAATCCACTCTGTAGTAAATAATTTCTTTATAATTTAGCTAAAAACCTACATTAATCTTAACACTTAATAAAGTTTAAAATAACATGACCACTGTGAGTTACGCATAATACGATAGTTATTTGGAGGTAATCTGTAGGTATACAAATTTGGGATAGAGAGTGTACTAAACAAGTGCGAGCCAAGCGAGTTAACTTCCTTCAATCTAAAAACAAATTGTAGTAGGATAAAATGAGTGTTATTAGTTAGATAATTCAGGTACCATTCACATAATTGAGATACTGAAGTGAATTGAGTGTTTCGATGACTGGATCCATCACGTTCTTCAGATAACTCAGTTGCCCAAAATTTTAAGTGAAAAGCATTAATCGAGCGATCACTTCAGTTTTTAATTATTTCACCCGATGCGAACGCTGCTTTAAATTTAGGTTTTAATGAAACCAGTTTGGTCCGATTCAATGCGAATAGACTAATATTAGCAGCAAATTATCTACCTAATTAACCATTTGACAATATTATCGTCCCACTTACGAACAAAGAAACTAACATTCATAGTTTACGGGAAACGCCAGTCCTTAGAAGTGAGTACTTACCCTAAATGATTTTTCATGAAACGATAAATATCGAATTGATAGTCTCCTGAGGCCGCAAATAATTCATCGTCGTTCGACAAATCATTATAAAGACAACATCCCTCAAATACCATACGTGATAATGTATAATCAATTATGGTTGCTTTAACACCATGAGTTGGAATTTTCGTTTCTTTTCCGTTCAATTTAAATGTAATTTCCTTGTCATCTGTCGGTATCAATAAAACATTACCCCAATGTAGATCACGATGTTCAAATTGAAATTTGGCTTCAGCTACGGCCAGAGTGATAGCAATCTAAAGAAATGTCGCAAAATAAAAATTTAAAATATTTAATATTAAAAGCAATAACTATTTATCAATAATAATAAAAAATGTTTAAAGGCAACATAAAATAAAATAAAAATTTAACAGAAGCAAAATTTGCCAAATCAATAGGTGAGTGAAAATCTAGTCATGAGACCAAAGAAAAAGCATGCACTAGACTTACACACACCGACTGACATGACCAAAATCATATATAAAAAAAACACAAATAAAAATAAATAACAAACCATAAAACTATAATTTGCAACAACAATAAAACTTATGCTGTAAAATAATTAACTGTAATATTAAAAAAATATAAAATAATGAAATGATCAACAAACATAATGGATGAGTGTAAATCTAGTCATAATTATAAAAGAATTATATGCCCTAGACTTGCACCCATCCACCATGAAAATTAAAAAGGTAAAAAAAACAACAAAAATAGCTAACAAAACAAGAACAGAATTTTCATAGATAAAAAAATTAACAAATTGAGTTTCGACATACGGAGGTGTGCACATTTAAAGCAATAACGAAGGAAAAAAAAAACAAAAAATTGTTACTGTTTATAATAATTAAAGCTAAATTTCAGATTAGAACAATGCCGTGTGTGTAGCTGATATGTAAGCACGCTTAACTCAAAATATTAATTAAAATTAATAAATTCATGGATAAAATGAAAATCTCATTACCTGAATGAATGCAGAATATGATTGTAAAGCGTTACTAAACGTAAATGCCTCTAAATCTTGGCCAGCATTCGATAATTCGAGTACTATAAATAATTGGTCATCATTAAATATATCTGGATGATCATTCTCGGTTACATGATTGTCCCGATATAATTCCCATAAATCAACTAAATGCTCTGGATATCTGCCCTGGACACAGCGTACATTAATTACTTCAACAAAACCATTTGTCATAAAATCTTTTCCATTTCTTAAATTACTCAATTCCATAGCAATAACAATTTCGGCCAAAATCTCATCAAATTTCTTTTGTGGTTCGCCATTTACTTCAATTTCACCTTCGATTGGTATAATTTTTAATACAGCTGTATTACCACATGCCGTTTTATTCATAAACACTTCACCATAAACACCTTCACCAATTTTACGACAATTGTGTAAATTTTGTTCAGAATATATTTCAGAAAATTTTAATGGTGCAATTTGACGGCATCGGCGCAAAACAATTTCTTTTGGATTTAATTTTTTTACAATATCAATAGCCGTGACACATGTTGTTATATCGAGGTGATGATCAAAGGTTGGTGGTTCAATAACACTTGTACACCTTTTGCGTAATAGACTTTGTTTGTAGGTTTTGTTGTTATCTGATTCTTCATTAAATTGATTTTCATATATGAGCGAACGTTGTCTAAGAATATTTCTTCCAGAATCTGATTCGTCGCGTAACGAAAGCCCTGATAGATTGGACAGTCCGTCATCTGTTTCTTGCAAAACAATAGCTGTGAAAAAAAATAAAAATGTTGATATTAATTTTTTAGAATTCAAGCTGGTTTTAAAATAAATTTCAAACTAGGTTTTACATTACAAACGCGCTTAGTTCTGAGAGACCATGATGTTCAACAATAAAAACTGAAAAAAAGAAAAAAAAACATTCTCACAAAATTCAGTATTGATCGATAAAATTTTTCTCAAATAATAATAATTAACGAAATTTAATACAATTTAGATTAACCCTCTATGCTCTCTATCTATTATGCACGCGTCAGTTATTAGTTTGTTCCAATACTCATGCCATTCGACCACCATGATATGATATTCAAAACCCCTATAGTTTCGAAAACAAAAAATAATTGATTTTTGTAATATCAGCAATTTTAATTTTTATTCAGTGTGATTGAGGCATAAGTCATGACGTATTAAATACTATATACTGAGAATTTTAGTTTTCCTATGTAGGTACATAGTTTTTTTTTCGCTTCATGTTTTATCGACTTGCTGTCACACACGGTTTGTTTCAAATAACTTCAAAATTCCAAAGAACGTTGTAAAATTGGGTCTCGTTGAATTAGGTCATTTCATTACTCATTACCATTAGCCTCCAATGTTTTTTTTTAATTACGCAAATACAAAGAGACAAAGGTCTCAATTTTTTATTTGAACATAATAAAAGAAAAAAAATTTAGATAATGAACCGAACAGAACATTACCAACAAATCGTCAATCGTGTGTAAGAATTGAGCCTTATCTGGTTTAAAAATGAAATCAACATAGCTCTTCAATTGCAGCTAATCCAAACGGATGAATCTTTCAATACCAGTCACCACTACAATTTCGACTGATGACATCTAAATTAAACTTCTTCTCGTGCTCGTCCCTTAAAGTTCTGTCTGCATTTATTATCGCAAGATGTGTTTTCAAGCAATTTCAATCGTACTTCTTTACGTTGAACAGTTAACAAGGATTTTTAGGACGCGCCGCCTCCATTCATCACTGTTGTATGATCCATTTAGTGCTTTTCTTGTGAACTTGTCACGGATCTCAGGTTGACCGATGAAAAATTGTTCGTCGTATTCACAGAATTTATTAAATTAATTTATTTTGAATTTTTCCTACTACTCCACTTCCCGTGTAGAGTATATCGAGCCGATCTACCCAATTTTAACGCATATGTATAAGCATCGATCTTAGCCCTTTCGTCTGATAAGTAAGACCTTTTAAATAAAACACAAATGGCTTATTATTCTTTCAAATAAATTTCATCTCCTCCGGATAGAATACACCTATGCCAATGTTTTATCGTGATGCAAAAACCAAGAGTCGTCTACCCAAAATTCTGACCCAAACGAGATTTCTAATTATCAATCGACAATTTTTGAGCACCAAATCCTTGACTTTCTTGACGTGGTGTTCATTGGTAGACGTCGAAGGATATTAAGGACGTTCACCGCCTTCACTAGCTCTAGATAGTGTATTGTCACCAAAAGCCTTTTCCAATATTTCTAACGTTTTGGAAGACGAAATTCCATTTTTGAAGCAAAATTTGATACAACTTCTTTGTTGAACTTTTTTAAAAATCGAAAAATGCCCTTTATTAGATGAAAGCAAACAGGCGTATCTCATTAAACTACTCGTTTGGATAATCCTGCGTGATTTAAATCGAAAAGTTTTACTACTTTTTGATCACAGTAATATGTCTTTTTCCCTAAGTCCCATGTCGCCGATTTACGAAAAAAATTTAAACAGCATCCAAAATGATAGAAACACGCATTAAACTCGTTTAATATTTATTTTTCCAAATGATCAGGATTTTATTTTTAAATTAATTTTTAATATGGTGAAGCCAATTCTATTTCCGTGCACATTGTCACAATGTGTCATAATTTTCGTGTTCAATCTCATTCTTTTAACAATCTTTTGTTCATAAAAATTTTAAATGCGTCTGAAATGATTCAGAAATATTCATGCTTATAATTTTTAAGCACGTTTGGTTTTTAGTACACATACACAATAAAGGTGAAACTAATTCAAATTCCTTCACTGTAATAATACGTGGAAGGCGGATGAAGAAGGAAGAATTTTCTTCGTGATAATTGGCTTACAGCCAGACAGCTAATAGTTGAAGAAAGATTAATACCGACACTACTATTCGCCTTCCTATAGTACTTAACAAAAGCCATAAATAAATTAGCGACCGAAGATTTCATCAAAACGTGACGATATAAAAAAATCCAATATAAAGAACAAACGCGCACTTGATAATAAATACAAGGTCGATAGATAATAAGGACCGTGTTGCTTGTATATAGAGGTGTCTCTGTAATTGTTTATAAATAATATTTTTATCAAATAGGCGGCAATGGCAATCAAACTTAACAACAGCTATTTTTTGGGATCACGGTCACAAAATTTTTCACATTGTACAAACATTACTCGAGAGATCATTATCCTGCTTAGAAACTTGATAAAATAAGTAAGTTTAATGTACTGCTCAAAACCAATGCGAATAGATTAAAAACAAGGCGATAAAGTTGCTTCACCTTTTGATTTTTTAATCAACGAAATATACAAAAAAAAAAACCAACTGAGTCACAATACAAGGCCGACGAAACGTGATTTATTCACACTTTTTGTGTAAATTGTGTAAACAAATATTGTATGGAATATTCTACTTGTGAATTTTGCATAAATGGTGATTACAAAAAAACATTTTTCGTATTATATATTAATCATAAATCTGTTTATTCTACCCGATTGGTTGATTAGAAAATAGAAATGTAATTTTTTTAATTTATTATCAACCTTGTGTTACCGTGATAAGAATATTCTGTTTAACTGTAAAACAATAATAAACATATAATGATAATATTTGTCATATTGCCCGCCTTTTTAATTCTGCGACAAATTCTACGCCATTGTCGTAAGAAAATGTAAATAAACAATAAATATTTATATGAATCATATGGTTTTGTTAAAAACAAGAAGACGAAGAAATTTGTCTTGTCTTGTGTTTTGTAGTAAATCAATTTTTTTTTTCTTTTTAACAAAATGTACTACACTCGTCGGTCTCTTGAATTACTACATAAAAATTAGGTAACAAATTGTGTCATATGCATTGAATACTATACATACAGTAGGAAATGCAGTAATCAATTTATTTACTAATAATATTAAATAGTATTTAGAAAGAAGTTCGTTTCTTCTTCGTTTAATTTGTTTTTGCTTATTTGGCATTGATTTTATTTTCCGATTTATTTTTTGTTGTTTTTCACGAATCATTTTTTGTAGGGGTTGAGGTTGTGTATTTACAAAATTTCTAAAGTCTAATTAATTCAACAGTGATTAGATAAAATGTTTGGTTTTTAGAGGTTATTGATAAAAGTACACTATACCCATAGATAAAATGTCTGGCAGAGATTACATTTATTTCATTGCGATATTAATTTTCCAATTTAAACCGTGTAAAAATCATCTTTATCTTAATTCAATAAAATTAGGAGATTGGTATGGCACATATTAGCGTCATACTTTTTGTTGAGTAATTTACTCATATTCATGGTTCTAAATCATAAGTCGTACGTATACTCTATAATAATTTCTAGAAGCCTTATGCTGGAAATAGATTTGCAGATTTCTGCATGCATCAAAATTAGAATATGTACACTATTTTATATGAAATAAAATATGTATGTACATGATATTCTGCAATTAATGCACATCAGTGGAAACACGTGCAGAATTTCTGCATGCAGTGATGCACGCGGATCTGCATTCAAAACACATGTGATGCATGCAGTTCTATGCTTTTTGACATTAATTTGTTACACATTTGATTTTAATTTAATACGTTTTTTATATGAATATTGCTTTATTTTGCACAAATTAATTAATTTGAATCTCCCATTATGACATTTATTAAGTCAAAAAAAAGACATTTTGTAAACAAATTAAAAAAATTCATTGTCAAAAAAAATTATACAAATTGAACTAAATTTGTTTTCTTCAATATGATGCAGCCTTCAGGTATAGAGGCAACATGCAGAATTCTACCTGGTTTGCAAAATATGTACATTATTTCACACATACAGTATAATGCTGAAAGTGGTCAATTTTTTGTTAGTTTGTGGCACAATGTGTTTTGAAATATGCAGATCGTTTTTGTTTCAAAAGCGTGATTGCGAAATCCCGGGATTTCCTGGTTTTTGATTTTTTTTTTTTCTTATATACATACTATGTATTTTAACTCGATAACGGCATAGAAATAATATATATTACAGTAAAACCTTGGTTTAAGAGACTAATTGGGGACCGGATGCTGAAAAAATTGCAACAAAGTAAAACGCTGTATTATTTTCATTTATTGGTGAAAAGTCAAAATGGTAGTAAACACATTAAAATTTTAGAATAAATTCAATTTTGTTCGATATGGCCTTCTTTTACCTAGAGTCGGACCGAAAAGGCATTGCACGCTGCACTTCCTTTGGGTCTGGAAATGATGCCAGTATTATTTATTTATTCTCTAAAACCATACAAAATTATAAAACCAAATATACAAGTATTTAAAATTATGGCAAGAAGATAGGTTTTCTTTGTCAAGGACAGTATTGGAAACCTCTACAATGAAAATAAAACAACTGGTAGGGGTCAAATTAAAATAATAATAAGAATAGCAAAAATCATAAAAAACATAAGAAACCAATTATATAAAATTTACAATCAAAGATAATAAATTAACAAGAAAATACAAAAATATAAAATATACATAATTAATTATTGATATAAAAAAATAAATTAAAAAAAAAAAAAAATAGAAATAGAAACCGACTCACAAGACCACCTAAAAAAGAAATTTAACATCATAAACCAACCTTTCACCAGCTAAATCACCCAAAACAAATAAATTTTTAGTTTTAATTACACTTAAAAAGGACGAAAACTCAGAAATAAAATTTGCTACAGAAACAGATTGAAGGCGATAAACGCCAACAATAGTGAAAGTATCATTATTAATCTTTACAGTTAACTTAAGGATATCTGCAGACTCCAAATTGATTGACTCAAACGAACAGTTAAGATGACAATAATAAAAAATATCAACACCACCCGACCGATAATTATAATTGCAACAAGTAACAAAATTATAATTAGGAATGTTGTAAACTTAGAGGCAAATGCTTCTACACATTAAAAAACAATTGAATGAACAAAGTTTGTTGCAATTTTTTTCAGCAGCCCTGTAATTTCCGATTGTCCCTTAGATCCGAATGTAAAAAATTTAAATATCTCGTATAGAAATGTATCCATCAATAGAATTGATGGAGAGATGACGAGTTTGATGAGTTTTAGATGCATTTTTGAAATATGGCCAATTAGGAAGGAGCTTGGCCGTTTCTTAACCGATTAATTTCGGAATGCACCACCGAAATGGGATTCTAAAGTAGTAAAGTCGGTTTTGATAAAATTTTTGAATATGACCATTTAGGAACTTGGCTATTAACCGATTATGATGAAATTCGGCGAAAATGTGATTTTTAGTTTTGAAATAAGGCGAATTAGGAAGGAACTCGGCTGTTTCTTTACCTATTTCATGTCATATTTATCGAATTTCATCACAATCGAAAATCCCTGGATTTCCCGGTGATACGTTTGAGACCGGGATCCCGTTTGAGAAACCCTAATCACAACCCTTCAAAAATGAAAGAGCAGTCAAAACATTGCATTTGCTCCGCATTGCTGGCGAACATGCTCCGATAAAGGCGAAAAAACGGTTTAAGCGCCCGAAAATATCTTAGCCACAATATTTTTGTTTTTTAGGTTTGCATGGTATAATCTTCATCAACTAAGTGGCGGAAAAGAGAAAAAGTCACATCGTAGAATTATGATCATTGATTGGAAAGACGACCTCATCTGGAGAAGAAAAAACTGCTTATGCGGCAAGCACCAACTAGCACGAAAATCACACGAATTGCATCACCCAAGCTATTCTTTAGGTTTCTCAAGATTAGTGTCGAATCGTTTTTTTATAAGGCTTATTATAAAGGCTGCGGTCGAATTCTCGGGTAAATCATTTACTACGGTAAATGCAGATTTTTAATGTTCGGTTTTTGGTTAATCACGCATTTTTTTCTATTTTTTACACGTTCAATTCTTATAACAATAAAGAATAAAGTATCTAAACACAAATCATTTACCTTTTTTTTATTTCATTTACTCTCCATCAAAAAAAGGTAAATGCATTTACCGAATTTTACGGATTTACTCGAGAATTCGACCGCAGCCAAAGTAGGAAAACTTTTGAGTAACATTTTTCGACCTAAACGGAAACAATTTTGATAAATAAAGGTATTTCGATAAAATAAAAATTCGTATCAATCTCCATCGTATTCGCAAATAGCTCACCAAATATTCAAAGAAAGACACAATGTCATTTCCCAAATTTATAAACCTAATCAAAATAGTTTTCTGTAAGGGTAATTAAATATTGAGTCATACGTACGTTCTACGTTTAACAGTCAAAATTAGTTGATAAAATAATTAAATCATTATCAATTATCTTTGTAAATTGTTGAAATCATTAAATTCTAAAAAAAACGTAATTTAAACTTATTTCCGCGACTGATAACACTGTGTCTACAAGTATGTCTCTCTGGCCTATATTGATAAGTAAATTCGTTTCAATAAAACTTTTAAATATAATCGTACAATAGAATTGTTATCAGACGTATATTTCACCTGACTATACGAGAAATCAAAACCGGAAGATGATTCATTACGCTCTGGTGGTGTGGCACCAAATATGTTGGTTGTGCTTGCTATGCGGAGAGCCATAATGATGGAACCACAAGTGTAGCCCGTATAGAGACACTCTCTTCACAGACTTGGCAAAATTTTATAAAATTGGTATAAATTATTATCAATTGGTCTGACAGCAATACCGACCCACAATTTGACTGAGAAATAAGATATGATGGCTATCTCTAAAAGTAAAGCCAAGAACTACAGCTGTCTAATTTGATTGATAATGGGTAGGCAAATTGAGTGACGAGCCATCCATAGTGAATTAGCTGTATTTTTTTTCTTGGTTTTCATGTTCAGACGTACATAATTCATCAACTGTTTACTAGCAGGCTATTTGATTTTTTTCTCGTAAATTTGAATTTCGTTTCCGTAAAATGATTAAACCGATTTCAGAGATCCTTTACACTAATGCTCTCAAACCTACATCGCCTAACACCAATGAACAACAATCGATACCGAAATACCAAAAAAAGTTTTATAAGACAATAACTGCAATTACTGATAAACTGAAAAATAGTCCAATTAATTTTACAACTATGCATTTTTTCGCAATTTAAATTGTGCAATTGTAGGTGAACCTGCCCCTATAAATTAATTGTACTCTATAAATTAATTGTACTAACACAACTTACTTAAAATACCCTTGATGTGATATGCTAAATCTAATCAACCAGGCGTAATCCTCGCCCCAAAAATAATTAAGAATATTTATTTTCCGTTCAATGACTAATTCGTTTTTCGCTCAATCTTATCGAATAAAGCTAATTTAACAAGCTTATGAATATAAGATAAATACATTTATAAATCAGTTTAAATTTCGTTTATTATTAGCCGCATGACACCAAGTGATACTGATCACATTCGATCAAAGTTTAACTGGAAGCAACAACAAAAAACTGAACCAATGTGTTTTAGATCAAAATTTTGGTCCGATAGTAGTTTGATTTTTTTTGTTGATCGATTCATAAAACATGATTTGATCTAAAATCAGACCAAACAGAAAAACCATTAATTAAAACTTTGTTGACATTGCGTGTAAAAATTTAAAAAGCCGGATATTAATGAAGATTAAAATTCGTTTGACTGATGCAAATTTTACAAAACTGATCTTGGATTGGTAAATAATAAAATAGATACCGATGAAAGCTTCTATTGCAGTCCACAGTTCAGCTTGCAAAGATACACATAGGTTCGATAACAATGTGAAGGAGTAAGCCATGTTGTTTAAACTTAAAAGTCAAATCATGCCAGTGTCACTTGTAGGGTTGAGTCACTTTGCCTACTTCGTTTTGCCGCAAAATCGAAATCAGTATTTTGGTGAGCATTAAAGTGCTTTTCATACCGGCTGCGTTAACTTTGGGACTTTACACAAAATTTACGTTTTATTTTTAATAATTAAAAAAAAAAAATAATAATTTATTTTATAACAGTTTCAAAATATTTCTATAAAAGGTCACACTGTTAATCAAATAAAACTAAATTACAAAACTTTAAAGTCAGAAAACGACTTTACATTTATAAAGTCCAAAGTCAACGCGGCCGGTATGAAAAGCATTTAAGTTCCTTTTTAGAGAAAAATTTCAATAATTATTGTCAATAATAAATGGCGTTATTTTGTATTCTGATTTCTTGTTTGGTATTCAAAATTCCTCAGACTGTTTTTCCCAGTGACAAAAGAAATCGAATTTATTTTGAAATATCGATAGTGTTTTGGACTAAAAACTGATTGCATCTGGTGATTGTGAACAGCATATGAAATTTATCTTTGTGAAGTTCACAAGAGAAAACTTGAATTTGGATAAAATTGTTTCAAAATATGTAATAACAAATTTTGGAATTACTCTATAATAACGAAAAAAAACAACAGAAAGAAAACAGTTAATGAACGAAATATGTATTCTTATGAGAACATTGTTAACCACCAGAACATTATAAAATAACAACAACAACAACAAAACTACAAAATGTCTGTTACAGTCACGAATTATTTAAAAAATATACAAACGAAATGCCTGAAATCGAGATAAATTATCGTTTGAGAAATAAAAAGATTTTTTTTGTTTGGTTTCATTCCTCCAGCGTAGAAACAGTTAATTCTTTATACAACATTTATGTAAAATAGTGTTGCTTGTTTTTTTTTTTCAACACAGCGCCGCACATAGCAAAAATATTGGAAACATCAGCTTAAGAAAAAAAAAACTCTTCTTATTACAGTTAGTGTAGTTTTTTTGTTTCTTTAGTTTTATTATAAAACAAAGAATTACAGGAAATTAATATGAGGTCAATTTTTTTTATTTCTAAAAATTATTTTTTTTATATTTAAATGTAAATGTAAAAATGTGTTTGTAAAAAACTTTTCTAAACAGGGTTGCCAAAATAGATTACTTATTGATGCAAAATAGTTATGTGATGTGGCGGTTGAGATTATTAAACTTTCGATTGAGAGAAAAGAACGAATTCGAATAAATTTGGTATATGTACTTTGCTAAATCAAATTAATTCAATCAAAATTAAATTCCCTAATGTGTAAAGTTAAATTAATTAATAAAAAAATATTTTCTTTGTGTCTATGAAGATGAACTGGATATGCTGGAAAAGGAAACAATTGTTTATCCACCCAAGTAATTTGAATTTGTCTTCCAAAAATAAATATGAACAGTTTCTTTACAGTTCATTCGTCTGTAATCTGTGTGTAATGATGTTTTCTGTTGCAGAATGACCACGGTGGTTTCCATTACAAATGGTCATACCAAGCTCTAGTATTGTCTTTAAGCGCTTATGGAAAAAACATCCTCCCCACCATCACCATTTCATTTTAAATATTAAATTAAATTCCACAGTTTATATTTTGCTCAAACTATTTATGAGTTGTTTTGCCTACGACGAGTTTTTATTGATTTTCGACATATGTATCTTAAATTGGACATTTGTTAAATAAAATTGAGTTTTGCAAATAGAATTGGACGATTTTTTTAAATTAAATTAAACATTAGAGCGCGAACTTAAACGAGTACTTTGGCGAAATTTATATCATATATTTACCGAAGTACATAAGTAAAATTCAAGTAGATCTTTGGCTTTCGATTTCTTTTAATCCTACTTTATTGGTGTAGTCGGCTTATTTAATTTGGATTGCTGATGAAAGAACCAAATACAATTTTGATGAATCACCCAATTATCCAATCAATTCAAGCTTGTTCAAGTTAAAGTAATTTATTTTGAGGAAGAAATGGGCAAGATTGGGTAAAAATACTCTTTCAGCAAAATTTAATTCTTCGTTCTCTCACAACCCAATTTCCACTTGCACACAATCTTGTTCGGTATTTTGCAAACGGTATGAAAAATTAAATGGGTTTTGAAATATAAAAATGTTTTATTTTCGAAATAACCCTAATTAAAATTATAAAATATGTAAAACGTTATGTTTTATGAAATAAATAAAGTGTGAAGTGTCTAAATCTATTTAAAAAAAATTGAATTTTTTATTATAACGTCTAAATGTTTGACAGAAATTTATAAAACCAACAAAAATACCAAAAATGGTCTAAGCTAAATAAAAAACAAATTAAATTAAAAATTCTGTCCAATCCCAATTAAATGCAAAAAGATGTAAATTTAATTTATAAAAAATCCAATATCTTTTGCTTAAGCCCAAAACCTTTTATAAAAAGTTTAAAACCAAAAATAATTTTTCTAAAATCAGATAAAAAACTTTCGAGCAAAATAAGAAACTGAGCGTCCAGTCCAATTTATTTTAAAAATTTCATTCATTACATATTTACTTAATACGGCGAATTAATTAACGTTTAACAACCAGTTGCGAATCCTAAAACCGCCCATTACGTCCAACGTGTTCATAGTAACAGGGACCAACCAGAATATGCAAATTTTCGCAAACACTTGTTTCTGCATATTAATTTGACAATATTTACTCAATCAGGCGTTTCTGGAAATATTTCTTAGTGGATAAGTATATAACTGGGGTGGCATATTATAGCATCACTTTCGATTTGTTTTCGATAGTTTCTCGTACTCTATTCCTTTTTTCATTACGAATTTCTAATGCGATCTCTGTCTATTATATACTTTAACTTTTCTTCACAACGATAAAATATCGCAAACAAAAATTTGGGTGATAAAGAGTGATGAATGAAAGTAGAAATAGAATGTTGTTTTATTTGAGCAAGCTGAGACTGCTTCAGAAAAAGCCTATTTGAAAAAGCGAAATAATATATATACCCCTAAATAAAATATATACCCCTGCGTAAGTTTACTCCTATGATTCAATGGTTTATCCCACCACCTGAACAACGATTTTGGTCATAGAATGAGAGTTGCGATTAAGTAATAAAATAAAACCAAACAAAAATAAATTTAAATGTTGAACACTTATGCTGGAAACAGTAAACACATGAGCAGAACTTCTGCTAGTATCGCTGCCGGCAAAAATTCGGGTGAACCACATGAGCGTCGTTTTTGATAAGGAAAATATTTTGTTTATGGCATTTATTTGATACATATTTAATTTTAATGTACAATTTTTTTAAATGAATTGTGCATTATTTTGTCACAAATTAATTAATTTGTATCCTCCATTTTGGCACTTGTCACACAAAACTTATTTTATGTCAACAAATTAAAAAAATTGATTGAAAAAAATATTGTACTAGATTTGTTATCTTTTACGTAACGTAGCCTACTGATTCGCAGCAAAATTAGAAATAGACACTTGATGCTGGAAACAGATGTGCAGAATTTCTGCATGCAGTGATGTACGCAGATATGCATTCAAAACACATGTGCTGCATGCATTTCTTTATTTTTTGACGTTTACTTGATACATATTTAATGTTTATATACAATTTTTTTATATGAATGATGTCTTATTTTGTCACAAATTAATTAATTTGTATCCTCCATTTTGGCACTTTTCACATAAAACATATTTTCTGTCAACAAATTAAAAAAATTGATTGGAAAACATAAAAAGTATACAAATTGTACTAGATTTGTTTTCTTTTACGTAATGTAGCCTACTGATTCGCAGCAAAATTAGAAATAGAGACAACTTGCAGAATTCTGCGAGGCAAGCAGAATGCATGTATTTCATTCCATATAAACTAGTGTTTTCTAATTTTGATGCTTGCAGAATTCTGCACATCTGTTTCCACCATGATGCGGGAAACATGTGCTTATTTTCTGCATGCAGTGATACACGGAGATATGCACTCAAAATACATGTGCTGCATGCAGTTCTATTCTTTTTGACATTTATTTTTTACACATTTAATTTTAGTTTAGTAATTTTTATGTGAATGATGCCGTATTTTGTCACAAATTAATGAAATGTTTTCCTCCATTATGGCGCTTGTCACAAAAAGTTTATTTTCTGTCAACAAATTAAAAAAATTGATTGAATAAAATAAAAAGTATACAAATTGTAATAGATTTGTCTGCTTTTACGTAATGTAGCCTACTGATGCACAGCAAAATTAGAAATATAGACAACTTGCATAATTATGCATGTCATGCAGTATAAATGTAATTGATTTTATAGACACTAGTGCATTCTAATTTTGATGCATACGTAATTATGCACATCTGTTTCTCGCATCATGCAGAATACAATATATATTTCAAGTCATTTAAACTTCTGTATTGTGATTTTGCTGCTTACAGAATTCTGCTGATGTGTTTCCAGCATTAGTATGTTCTGTCTGTCGCCTGTAAAAGTTGGTTATAATATGAGCCGTTTATTTTGAAAGTGGAATAAGTCATGTTTTCTTAATATTAAGATAATTAAACATTTGTCTTTTGATGTTATGAAAAAAATCAATACAACTTTTTTTAAAGTGTTTGCATTTATGATTTTACCACAGATAAGAATAGACAGATGTCGATCTTTTATGGGCCATATTTACATTCTAAATTTCAATACCAAATTCCAATCCAATCCATTTAGAGCAGGACGTACATATATATTATAAAATAAAATGTTGTTTGAAGTTGGTTTATGTTTGCTTGGATATAATCAAAATAACCATGCCATATTTGCTTTGATATAATCAAAATAGCCATACGTAAAAAAAGATAAAAAGAGACAGAATGTACGTCCTGCTCTAAAAGAATTGGATTGAAATTTGGTATTGAAATTTAGAATGTAAATATGGCCCATACAAGATCCACATCTGTCTGTTCTAACCTGTGATATTACTATACTTACTACTTTTTGCTAAAGTGAAAAATTTCATAATAAGGCTTGGTAAAATACGAGTTTTTTGTACTGGAAATGACCTTTCAAAATAAATGTTTTTTAATAAAAATGACTTATGTATACCATCATTTCATATTGATTTAATTCATTAAAGAGAATTTTACATTATAGTCGGAAGTCACACGGTGCTAAATCAGACGAATACGAATACGTAAGAAGTTTTTTCAACCACATTCTTCGGTTTTATCTAAACATCATCTACTTTCTAATATTCAATCAGGATTATTTACATGAAGTGCGAATTGCGAAAATGAAATGTTGTATACAAGTGTTTTTTGTATTATAATTTTATAAAATTGTTTTAATTGTTTGCACAATTCGAGCTTGGTTTGAATAGTCCTTTAGTCACCTATGTATGTACCTATTTCGAAATTCTAAATTCAAATTGATCTCTTTTTTTTTTATTTAAATAAAGTATCTGGATGTTGTTAAAAACAAACCTCATTAAGAATCATTAAAAACAAAGCAAGCAAAAAAAAATATCAATTACTATAGTTTAGCTAAAAATAAATTAGTTATATTATGAAGTTTTATAATCACGTTTTTAAAATTCATTAACTATAGATTGTTTGATTTCAAGCGTTGATAATTGTTTTTCTTTTATCGAGCTGCTGTTGCTGCAGTAATAACTTTAAAAAAAAGTTGTTGATTAGACAATTTTGTTGGCATATTTTCTACCACTCACAATACCGCACACAATAAACAAACCACAGGCCGAGTAGTTTTGTTAAATTAATAGCTTTGACTTTTCTTTAGTTTGGTCATCACTACTTAACATAAAACAACATATCATCTTATCGAAAACGGTTTTTTTTTTATAAACATTTTGGTTGGATTTTTTGATGACGCGAGCCTATGACGCGCAGGATTTTTTTCACACAATACTTTGTATTTTATTACTGTGATCGTTAAAATGTGATATTTATTTTATCGGCGAGTAAAATTTAGTTCAGAACTATATGAAATCGTGGTAGTTTTGCTATCTTATTTTGTACTTACAAAATGATTGATTATTAAATATAATATTTAAGTATAAAGAAAAGTAAAAGTGAAAGTAGTTTCTTGCAGATATAAGAAATAATAAAATCAAATTAAAAAGAAATTTGTATAGTTTTCTTTTCTTCACAGTACTTAATTACATATTATACATGTTTCCCTTGGAATAAAATACAACAACAAAAAGTGTTCTTGAAATGTGAAATGATTGTGAAATGAAATTTTTAATTTGGTGGTTTGGTTAAAAAATAAAATTCGTTTCACTTGAAATGAGAGGTATACAAGACAATAATCAGCAATACATTCATCGATCAAATATTTCTCGCATACCGCGAACATATTCGGAATTGTGCTGTGCAAATCATTTGACCGTGACTTTTCAGCGCGCGTTAAGAATTATATTTGCGTATTAGAAATTAAATAAAAATTTAAAAAAAAAAAATCATTGAAATTTATAAATAAATTTTCCATAAAACGTGTACACAGCTGATAATAATTTTCTTTTTTTGCTACGAATACTTTAATAATACATACATATATTTATACTTTTGCGGATATGACGACATAGACCGTCAAAAATAAACATGCTTTGTAACATGGGACATGGCTGCGTTTGCAGTCAATTTTCCAATAAACAACTGACTTTGAAAGATTTTCCTTTATGTGCGATTGTCCTAGATTTTATTATATGTACATATATACTTGTTTATGCCAACAATTGTTAACACATAAGCTGAATAACATTAAAATTGCTGCTATTCTTAGTTTTTCTGTGTAAGTGTAAGTGCGCGCTCGCCAAGAAAATATTTATTTTTATTAATTTTTGATTACGATGCATAAGCAACAATTCTGTTTTCGAAAATTCAAATAGTAATTTTATTATTTCCATGAAACTGATATAATAGTCTTAATAAGCATTTTTTTTAAACCTAATAATAATTTATAAAATTATACAGAATTTTATCGCGATACTTTTTACACTATTAAGTCGTCTTTGTCGGTTTAATACATTCTCACATAAATTCATATTATGCAGTATATCTCACTTATTACAAACGAATAAGCATTTTAATCAAGAATTGGTTAAAATTTTATTATTACATAGTCATTGTTTCAAATTTATTGAAGATGGATGATTCATGGAGCAGCAGCCACAAAAAATCAATATCGGATTTAGCTTACACCAATATTTTGCAACGGTTTGTGGTTTTATCCCGATAATAAAATATTGACCAACATCGAAATTTTATTATTCAGTCCTATTGGTTAAACATTATCAAATATAAATTCTTACATGATAGTAGTTTACAAATTAATAATAATAATAAACAAACATTCTTATCTCAAAAACTTATTATGAAACAACGAGCAAAGATCACAAAAAAAGGTTTTCCAGATACTAACAAACAAAGCTCAATCAATAAAATCGGAAAGTATATTCCTGTAAGTTTGATCGAAATATTTTGCGAGCAAATGTTGTTAGTGATATCACCATATGCATGGTTTTATTCGCATCGCGTGCTAACAAAAATATTTTAAAACCGCTCGGCACAAGGCCGTACACAATATTTATCGTGAGTAAAAAACGTGTTTGTTTGATATATTTAATCAAACAGTAAAATGTTACATTGAAAATACTTCTTTTGTTTATTCACAATTAGTTGGTAACAAATAACGTTTCCAACCTCTTAAGGCGGCCGCATGTATGCAGATAACATCCGGTAACTATTTATCCGCAATTTCAACTAATCAAAATCACTGAAAATGAACAAAAATTCCCCCTCCCAAGTTAAAAAAAATGTATCTTTGAGCAATTTTATTCGCAAGTATCCAACTTTGGAGATGAAATTCTTTTTCATTTTCAGTGATTTTGGTTGGTTGAAATTGCGAATAAATAGTTATCCTCAAGATTAAAGGATGTACGATGTACCTACAGTTACTGACTTTATTTGGATAGTTCACCAACAAATTAAAGGTTTGAAATCACAGCTTATTTATGTTTACATTTTAGTAAAATAGAAAATAACTTAAATTTAAACAAACAAAACTGAACGATTGAAGAAGAACGTTAAGCATTAAGTTTCTTGTCGTGTCGTGAGCGTGACATGTTGTAACTTGTAAGGTTATCTTATAAGTAACATCACGATACGGTTATACCCCTCTTTCAATAACGCTTTCTCTATTGCGATCTATATTTGTGTACTATGTATATACTATACTTTCCGATAAAGTTAGTATCACATACATATAAAAATGTAGGTGATAAAGAGGAGCAATGAGTATGAGTAATGACGTTTTATTAGAGCAAGCTGAAACGCGTTTAAAATTAAAAATGCGTAATTAATTGAGTAGTGAGTGTACGGGTATTGTTCTAAAAAAAAAAAGAAACTCTATCCAACCTCGAAAATTGTTATGTTAAGTTAAAACACGTTACAAGAAAGAATGCAAGAAAGTATAGTTTTGGTTTAGTTGCGTGATAATCGTGTTACAAAAATGTTAGAAAAAATTATTGGTTAACCAGATTAAAATTTAACGAATTTTTGAATCTGAGACTGAAAGTAATCTTTGATGGGAAGACTAATTAAGACATAAAACAATACAATTGAGTAAAATTGGGTGAATTCTATCTGTTTATTTGTCAACTTGTTTTCAATTTGTACGGCGATAATGTTCGAAATTCATTAATAATACATTGCATTTCATTTTGTAACTACACTTTTTCGATTTTAAGATATTCTAAAGCTATCTTTGATGTTATGGTAGTTTGAAATGAGAAGTACAAAAGCAAAAATAAACTATTAATTCATAGTGTTAACCTGTTAACCGAGCGGGACGTATAAATACGGCAAACGTAAACCATATCGGGTACGGGTAGGACATGTGAATACGTCCTTGAAATATATGTTGCGCCCTGGAACGGGCAGGAGGTATATTTTATGAGTATATTTTATGGTATATTTTATTTTATTTTTATGAATTCGCGCCCGTTATATGCTACGTAATTAAAAAGGGAACTCCCCGGTTAACAGGTTAAAGAGCGAAGCAAAGAATGAAAATATTGCTTATTGCGCTCTTGCTTGTGTGAGGCACCACGACCGCCACTAAAAAAGGGCATTCAATGCGCATTATTTGAGTCGCTCAGAAGCCAATGCGGTTAAGTCCATTTTTTGAAATTTTCTGATTTTTGTAAATTTTAATTGAATAAATTTTATTCAATTAAAATTTACAAAAATCAGAAAATTTCATTCAAAAATCAATAAATTTTATTCAATTAAAATTTACAAAAATCAGAAAATTTCAAAAAATGGACTTAACTGCATTGGCTTCTGAGCGACTCATTTATGAGTTATTTTATAAAAGATTCTTTTGAATCGAAATCAATAAGAAAAATGTTAAATTATGTATTTTTTTCCTTGTTGGTCACCTTTTTCTCTAGTTTTAATATTGTACACCAGGGCTGGGATGTTGTACCATCACTTTCATTCGAATCGACTTTAAAAGTCGATTCGAAAAAGTGATAGTTGGCATGTTGTAAAATTTTCGACTCCAAAGTGATACTTCAACACAGCAACCATTTTTCAAAGATGAATTAATAACAAAAATTTTAATATGACATTTAGTTGTTATTAAAAACGTTAAATGAATATTAATTCTTAGAGATTTTATTAAAAAAACAATAATTTATGAGGAATATTATTATAATATATTTTGACGAATCGCTCGTACATCACTTTAAATAAACTGAGTGATACAAAAGTATCATTATCGCGATTCGAAAATTTTACAACATGCCAATTTTCGACTTTCTGTTCGAATTTCGAAAATTTGAAGTTACAACATCTCACCCCTGATATCAGCCGCTTTGTATTAAAAGGCAAATACTTGCCTTTATATCAGAGATGGGCAAGTCAACAAATGCCAACGTCGATAATAATTGTTGACGCGTCGATAATAATTGTTGGTTTTATATATAATAAAAGTGACAAGTCGACATTAATAGTTGACGCGTCGTAAATAATAGTTGACATGTCAACAATAATAGTTGACATGTCAACAATAATAGTTGACGTGTTGATAATAATAGTTGACGCGTCAAATCCCATCTCTGCTTTATATACACATTTTTATTTAAAAATTCACTCAAACCGGTTTTTACATAAAATTCACAACAACATGGGCTCGTAATGTTTACACTAACAATGCTTTAAGGCAAAATGTTATAATATGGCTTTGGATATCTTTGTAATTTATTTTTATCTGTGCTATGAGATAACCGATAATTGAATTAAGAATATTCCTTGTTCCAACGATCCTCAAACGAAACGCTACAGAATAAAAAGGGCGCGCACCGAGTAAAAAATAGAATACACCCCAGTAGTTCTGTAAAAATGATGGTGATTGGTGAGACAACATAGAACCAGTAAATACTCAACAAGCAATATCAGGCCACCAAACAATAGAAGCATGTGAAAGAATCGGTAAAACTAGTGTATTTGTAAATAAATAACTTTGCGGGATTTCCTAAAAAAGAGTTTACTTTCCAAGATAACAAGGTGATTTATATGATTAGATCTACTAAGGATTTTCCCAAAAAAGAAAGGGAGCAGACATCTTGAATATGGGGGCGCCTAGTATAGACAAATCAGTTTTAGAAGAGTTGACGTGTAGACCCTTCGAGGTATTTACCTGTAATTGTTACAATAGAATCATCAGCAAAGCACTCGACAATGAAGCCCGAATACTGAAGTCTTGTCAATACCCTACGCCGTAGCAATGAGGAAAGCACAAATACCCTGTGGACAACCTTTCATAAGCCAAAAGCCATCCATCCTTCACATCAACAATGCGAAATTAAAGCATAAATTGTGGTTTCAATAAATACTTACTAAAATTGATAAGTATTTACTTGTTGGAAAAGAAAACATTTGAAGGCCAAGATAATGCTTATCTAACAAGCAAAACAAATTAAATTCATCTAACAAAAATGATTTTTGGAAAAATGTAAGTTAAAATTACAATTGAAATGTTTGCGGGGTAAGAAGCAACAGAGTTGATTTTTTTTAGTTGGACAAAACCAGTATGAACAGAAAGAAACTTCTTGCCAAATTCCTTATTGAAAGAGCTGAGCTGTTAGTTGGATAGACGAAAAGCATAATTCAAATCCACAAACATCATTATTATTAGCCCAAGCTTTATTCAGACCAGCACCGGCAGATATATCCGTAAAGTAATTGTTGGTCTCTAAGAAGCTCTTAGTGTATCTTAAACCAACCCTAATAATAAAATTAAGGAATTCAATTACTCAGTAACTTTCCTAAACTTTACCATTTTTATCAGATGATTTAAATGTTTTCTAACAAAAAACCATAATGATAAAATTTTTCCTAATACATTCTCATACCATACATACTTAGGTACCGTACATAATACAGAAATGATAACAAGCGAATGCGGAAATTGAGGAATTGAAGGCAAACAAATTTATTTGCGGAAAACAAAAAAAATGTTTGTTGATTATAAAAACCGTATAAACAATAGCAAAGTTATTGCGGTTACATACAGTATTTTTATTACTTTATGTAATTTAATTTCTAATAAAATACATAATAACCAACCTCCCCGTTACAAAATTAAATAAATTAAAGGACACGCTCCTATAATACAAAAAAAAAAGTTAAAAAGTAAAATGGCGGGTAAAAATAGAAACACGTGATATCCTCGATTTACCTGTTTTTTTTTTTTTGCACAAGTTAGACAAAAAAATTATGTTTTTATTATTTTAATGACACAACTGTAACAGGAAATTTACTTAATTCACAATTACTCATATAAAAAATTCTAAGAAATGCATTAAAAAATTCGTTTCAATGACACGAGACTATACATACATACATATATTTATTATTATTGATTGTGGTGGTAGTATGTAAAACGCCATTAAACTCGCGTAGAATTTTTTTTGTAACGCGATTTATCTTTAATAAAGAAACTTCTTTAGATTGCTTGTTATATAGCTACATTTAATTTTGTAATGTAAAAACCAGTTTTTCTTTATTTCAGCATTTTTTTTTCTTTTCGTAATTCATCATCTACCAATTTACTTCCGATTGTATGATTTACGATGTTAGAATATTATTACTTTCTCGGTACAGTTATTATGTACAAGAATCTAAATAAGTATTTTATAATATAATTACCTTTTTCGAACAAGTTAAGATGCATACAACTGTAGTTATAAAAGTTAATTATATGAAAAACAATAAAAGTTTTTTCTTTTCAATTAAAAATAAAATTTAAAAGAAAAAAAAAATAAATTAACAAAGAAAAATGGAGAAAACTTTCACCACAGAAAACTACTTCTTTTTAAATGTCTTTTGTTTTATTATTTTATAATCACACAAAATTTATTGAAATTTTATTAAATAAATAAATAACAAATCACACACTTTAATTATTTTTAGTTCGTTTCGCGAGTAATTTATTCCAATTAAAAGTAAGGTTAAAAAATCACGAAAAACGTCAGCGAAGCGTCACTGATTTTTTTTTTTGCTTTTTATATAGAGAGAGAAGTCCTTTGTGTATTGTGAAATATAACTGTTTTGTTTTTATTTGATGACTGGTTTTAATTAATGTTCACCCTTATCGCACTATATATATATATTATTAAATATATTTATATTTTTTTATATGTTTAGTTACAAATAAATAACTAAATAAAAAAAAAATAATAAACCAAATAATTAATTAAAATCACTTTTTGTTACTTTAAATCAAATATTTTTTTTTGCTGACGAGAACCCAAGCCAAGCTCAAAAAATGAAATACAACAAATTTTTCATGAGAAAAAAAATTGTATAAAATTTGTATTGATATATGGAAGAGTTATAATTCGTTGATTTGGGCTTTTTGTATTGTGTAAAACCGGTTTGATACTACTAATGACATCTATGTATTGAAATATTATACTTACGAGATTCACTTAACGAATTTTGTAACTGTTCGACTATAGTTTGAAGATCTCTTTGCGTGGCACCGTCCAGAATTTTGATGCTCATTCGATGATTATGATTCATTTGATTCGTCGAGCGGCTATCCAAATTGTTAATTTCTATAAATATCACATTTTAATAAAAATATTTGTGTTTAGTTTTTTTATACGTACGACTTTCTACAGTTCTCCGCTTCCAGGCATTCAATGATTTTCTCCATTTACCACCAGCTAAAATTAATTTATCACAGCCATTATTTGTTTCCGATGGAACAAGAGGTTCATTTGAAATTTTCTCAGATTTTCGATTAGAAAGCCTTGTTGATTTTCGGAGGGACGGCTCGTTATCAATTAATTTCGCATTGGACGATTTTGTTTTTCGCTTTTGTTTTGATAACCGAGCATTATTTAGTTCCGGCATATTGTAATTTGCACTATCCTCCGAAATTTCAATTAGATTTTCATTGAAACAAACATTCCTTGCCTTTGTTAGAGATAATTTTCTAACATTTTTGTGTTCAGTAGTGATTTTATCACTATTCTGGTTTATTGCACTAACAGGTGACAGAACCTTTGGTTTGGAAACATTATCAACTTCAACGGCTTGAGCCGATTTATTTTTAACCAATGGTGATATTTCTAAACTCTTTTCTTTGATTTTAACATGCTTTCTCTGCTTCGATAAGGATAGTTTCCCGACGTTTTTCTTTAAGTTAGCCGTTGGCGTTGAGGTTATGCCAGTCTCTATAGAGTCCAACATTTCTACTTTGGAAGCGTCCACTGTATTGGATGATGGTTCAGAAGGAATAAATCTAGTATATATTGAGGTCTCGTCGTGTGTTGGAGAATCAAATAAGTGGCTATAGTCTAATACTTGTGCCTTTCTGTTACCAACAGAGTTCCTCAACGGAGTCGACGATCGATCAGGCCCGGTTATATCATGCCGGGACGTTTCTACACTGCTATCCAAATTGAAGGAGGCATGTATTTTCTCCAACTCCTTTAGCTGTACCCGTTGGTCTCTAAAACCAGTCAACCATAAATGAAACAAACATTACTTCAAAACAATAATGCGCTTTGTACTTACGCGTCTTTTGTAGTTAACTTATCAAACGGATCTATCGGAAAAGAGTAGTCACCTGTACTATCCAAGTCAATGAAAAACCCATGCTCCTTAATTTTTTTTGAAGCCTCTGGTACGGTTTCCCGCCTTCGTCTACCCAAATAAGTTCGTGCTACTTTTTTGGGAAACATCGATATTATTCGTGTAATTATAAATAATAGAAAATAGAGTAATAAATATTTGTAAATTAATTTTATTCGTAAAAAGATTTTATGTACAGCCGTTGAATGTCAAACATTTGTAATAAAAATGCTTTGTTTAGGTGATCAAAGAACTTGCATTTTTGTATGGAATAATTTTAAAGCTTTAACATTTATTTCATCGAAAATCATTTCGTCGAATGTCATAAAATGAAACACATAATTAAAACGAGCCAATTTATTACTTTCCAATCAATATTCTAAACTAATTCCGATGACCACAATTTAAATGTTCTATCATACGATGTTGTAGCAATATATTGTGAATTTGGTGATACATCAACACTCATAACTTTACCATCGTGTCCTTGCAATGTTTTTAAAGGTTGCCATGTTTTATTCGACCAAACCTACAATAAAAACCAAATACAGTAAATTTAAAACAAAATATACATCGGGTAATAATATTTGTACTACATTTTGAAGCATGTGTTACGTCTGTCAAAAGTGTCAATTGTCAAAGTTTGTGTCGCATAATTGTTAAAAATGAAAGAAAAAGGAAGAAAAATATTAAATTATATTAAATTTACTAAAAAAGAATTAGAAAACTATGTGTCCGATACTACATCATGTATCGAGAAAGTGAATAATACAATACACATGGGCTTTCCACCGTACGGCATGGTAGATTTCAAGAACACACTACTCGATATCATAAACAAGAAACTCATTGGATTTTTCGATGAACGATTAAACGGGATTGTGCTGGATGTAAAAAATATTAAGGTTTTAAGCACCCAGTGGCCCATTTACAACGATAATCCTGAATTGCACATCGATGTAAATGCAGATTTTTATGTGTTCAAACCACAAATTGGTGCCACCATCTCGGGAATGGTAAATCATGTTACTAAGACGCACATTGGGGTTATCATCTATCGTGTGTTTAATGTTTCGATTCGGCTCACAGATGGTCATCAGGATGACTACGATCATACAGAAATTAAATTTACAGTGAAAAAATTTGACTTACAAAATCATTTACCGTATATCGAAGGTATACTAATTCCTGACGAGAAAAATCGCAAGAAAAAATTTGACGGCTCGGACAATGAAAATGACAACACAGACAGTGGAATTAGCACAGAGATTAATGACGATAAAAAATGTGCCAAAATCAAGAAATTCGACAACGGAAGTGATTCAGAAAACGATACATCAATGCAACATCAAGAGAAGAAATCTGTATCGTTCAATCTGAGCGAAAATAAATTCCGATCTCCATCACCTTTTGTAAAACGTGAACGGCTTTCCTCGAATTCATCGGCTGATTCGATAACTGGAATATCATCCTCTGAAAATAGTTTCAGTAATTTACTTAATGAGCCGAAATTGAAGAAAACGACAAAAAATAAGAAGAAATTAAAAAATAGCCTGGAAACAAGTATAAGTAATTTATTGGCTGAAACTATTGCAGATAAAACGGGGTCTCCAGTTAAAATCACAAAACAAAAGAAATCTAGAAGTGGTCCTACTGTTCCAAATGTTGACGATTTAATCTCAAATTTGTGTAGTTCAATAAAAGAGGAGAAAATGTCTGACTCGGACACATCCAAATCTAAGGGTAAAACACATAAAAACAGAAAATCATTTGGCAAAAACGATACTTTAACAGGAATTTTGGTTGATTTCAAGAAAGAACCATCGAAAGAGGAACAAAATACGGTCGAAGCCGAAATAAAACCGAAAAAACGAAAGGCCGAAGAAAGTCTGAGCGAATTAGATGATTCGTCATCTAAGAAACCTAAAAAGAAGATTAAACAAAAATCATTAAGTGAATTTTCATCGGCCCTCTTTGCAGAATTACGATCCTAGAGAGTAACTAAAATGCGTTAATAAAATTATTCTTAAATGTAAATATGAGTTTTTAATTAGGTACATACCTTCGCTGTTCCATCGTAACTGGCTGTAACTAAGAAATTTCCACCATCCCGCTCATATTTAACATCTGAATTAATATTGGTATGTGCCGGTATTGAATAGACATGCTGCCGACGACGCAAATCCCATATTTTACAAGAATTGTCCTGGCTTGCAGTTGCAATATGGTAACCATTTGGTGAGAAATCAACTCCATATATTGCCCCTAGATGACCATCCAAAAACATAATACAACGTCCTGTTCGTAAGTCCCAAACACGTCCAAATGCGTCGAGACCTCTGCCAAAGTATAAAATCGAGATAAGATTTAACTCTTATTAATGGCTACTTAGCCACCTCGTTCTATTCTTACCCAGTTACACAAACACTTCCATCAGTTTGAAATGCAATACAATGAACAGATTTAGCATGACCTTCCTGATGTAAAACCTCTTGTTTTTGTTCCAAATCCCATAAACGCCATGAAGAATCGTAGCATGCGGTACCCAAAAATCGGCCTGACGGATGAAATGCTAATTTTGCAACACGATGCGGAATATGTCCGGTTATATCGGCAACACACTCTTCACTTCCAAATGCCCATAGTTTAACACTACCGTCAGCCGCACATGTTGCCATAGCCGCTTCTTCAGTATTTTCGATCGGAATTCGTCCACGAAATGCTACCCCACCTGCATTACAGGGATGACCGCGTAGAGTTTGAATCAGTTTACAATCAGGCACTGACCATAGTTTACACATTCCGGACCAGCTGGCGGTCAACAATAGCGTTGAATCATAATTAAAATTACAATTGCTGACGGGCCGAGCATCACCGACTTGACTACATAATGGGGCTAACGATTGAATTTTCTTTTGCAGTTCAACAGTTCGACCAGCCTTGGTTGCACTCGGAAGCTCTGCCATTTCTTTGGCCTGCAGCAATCGTAGTTTTGCCCTGGGCAAAGAATAATTTGCTATCCAAAATCTTGCTGTGCGTAACGATTCGGGACCTTCATGGTACCACGTTGTTTCTTGATCTTTCTGTAGCTGTTTCCGTTCCTCTTCTTCGGCAATTTTTTTTGTGATTGCATTTTCACCCAGGCTGGAGAGAGATATAAAAAGAACCTTGATACTCTAGTACTACCATACCGGACATTTGCAAATTTTACTTACGCGCTTAAAAGTTCCCTCAGCCGATTTCTACGTTCCGCTGGACCTTCCCCAAATAAGCATATTGGTTCGTTTAATTGTCGCAAATTTTTCTTCACCTCTGCATCATCAGTACTTACATTAATTTGGCGGGCTTTCTTACGCCGCTCAAATTCTTCCAACAGTGCTGCTTTGTCTTTCGATCTATAAATGATTTTATAAATTTAAAATACCTAATATGTAGTTTCTATTACTTACATTTCATTTTCTAAATCAAAATATTCATTTGAGATATGAATTTGTCCCAATTCTTTTTTTGTTGGTTCCGTATCATCATCACTATCATCTTGTTTCATGGAGGCGGCCAAAAGTTTTGCCCGTTCCATTTCTTCCAGTGAACCATAATGAATTGTTCTTGGCTTTTTAGCATAAACTAGTTCCTCGTCGTCTGACATTATTTAATAATTATTCGATTGTAGTTTAAAATGAAATGTTGGTCATGAACTGTAACAAAAAGAAAAATTGCTTAGGTTATGTTAACAAATTTTTATGTTCACTATAATTTATTGGATGAATATATTATATTGTAATTCGTATATTTACTATTGCTTTACATTACGTTTGAAAATTTTATTTTAATTTGTAGTTTTTTTTTAAACTTGAAATTTAAAAATGTTTACAATCGCGATTTGTTTTGACACGAGCAGGATTGGTGTGAAGTTATCGGGGATTCATATCATATAAACGCGGGTTGAACTTTATAAACGATAAAACCTTGTACATATTTATTACCGTGTACTTTTGTTTGCTGTTTAAAATTTGTCCGTTATAAATCGATACAACCATGCCTAGCTAATTTTGTTAAAACGTTTTTTAAAGTTTACTCTAAATTCTATTTACTCTAAATTTGATAAGCTTCAAGTATTAAATAAACAAATTGGTTGTTAAAAGCCGCAAGATTATTAAATCGATCCAAATTACGCAAACAACACAAAATATTTTCAAATCGGATATAAATGTGTAATCGCAACAATGGACAAAATGACGCAAAACTCTTGTACCTTGATTTAAAAACACATTAACAATTTATTCGTAATTTCCTTATCAGCAGATATAAAAGATAACAATTTCGTTTAAATTATTGTGATTGACTAAGGCACCTCAGTTAGTATGTAGTTTGCGCCCTACTAATGTGTTTAGAAAAGAAATATAAAAAAAAATGATTAAATTCGGTCTGTTAATAATATTTGCCGTTGTCTTAAATTCAATTAACGGTGATGATTTATGTTCATTGTGTAAATGTAAAAAACAATTATTGGAAAGTAAAGTGAATATTAGTTTAACAGTGATAAAATGTGACGGCCAAAATAAGAAAATATTGGATACATTAACTGATTTGAAAGAACTAAGCTGGCCAAATCATCAGAATACGACCTATTTCGTAAAATTTACTAATTTGAATATTTATTATTTGCCGCAGTAAGTTTAAAATTGATAAGACGCACTCAATAACTATCTATAATTAATAACGAAGCCGAAAATTACTGATAAAGCGACATAATGATTAAATTTGGTTTCGTAATGACTTGTAATGACGCAAACACGATTACTCGTACCGACAAATATAAAGAATACAACAATAAAAATATTTTTCTTTTTTTTATAGAATTCTAGGTAGTCCAGATGTGATTGGAATAGATCTAACCAATAGCTCGATTCGAAACGTGGATCCAAATCCATTTAAAAATTTTCCAAATCTACAAGAAATTACCCTTCGCAATAATAAATTGTTTGGTGTAGAAGGTAGGTTTGCAGCTGCGATAAATTGGTTCACTAATTTCTTATCGCACATCGAACTAAAATATGTTTGAGTCATAATATTTTATATAGTGATTTACTAAACTTTTATAAATTTTTACAGAATGGTTTGAAAACAATAAGAATTTAACATATTTGAGTTTATCGAATACTTCACTGTCAGACCTTCAGCCACATTGTGTTTCACACTTGGAGCATCTTTATGAGCTGGATTTAAGCCATAACTCTATTATAAAATTGTCATCCGAGGTAAGTTTGTTTAGAATTTGTAAGCTTAAGTATCCTGCTCCTAGCAAAAAACAATAAAAAAATAATAATAAGGTTTATTTGAAATCCTCAACATAATTTGAAAACTGTACTCATGTTGTTATGTTATTACACCAACCAGCAATTCGTTGCCCGACGTTCTTCATATTATAGTTGTCTTCTCATGATAAAAATACGACGATTTAAAATCAAGTTTAAATACATCGAAGGACAAGGTAAATAAAACCTTATCTTCAAAATGTCATAAGCTGTGATAGCTTAAACTTATCGTTAATTACAAAATTAAAATAAATCCGAACCTAAGCCAAGACCATGTAAATACATATTACTAGTCCACCAAATTGAATTTAAATATTTGTAAATAACTCTCATCAATTTGCCCATTTTTGTTATGTCGTTTATATGCTTTAAATATTATGGAAAACGATTTGCCTGTTTAGCCGATGTATAATTTTGATCAGTTTTCGTATGGTAATTTGTTTGCGCTAGTCTTAAGACTCATTTAAATTCAACGATTTTCTATATTCATATATGCAGAACATTCTGTGTATCAAAATTGCGTTTTCCTTTTACATACAAATAAATGTTCCAAATTTGGTTTAAAATTTCAGTCTTTTTTTAACACGTACCTTAATATGCATTTTTTTGCATGTGTGTACTGTGCATAATTTGACTTTACATGTATGACGCCCGATCTCGTTTGTGTCGTCTTTGAATCTTTTCTCAAATGATCTCCCAGTCTGTCTTATAAACAATTTAAGGTAATCAATACGAATTAATTTGTAGACACCGTTATTAAGTATGTATATCTGATTTTATAAGGTAATACCTAATACGTAATATAATTGCCATAAATTCTATATACGACAAACGGGGAGATCATTTAAAACAAGATTCTAAACGGAACTTGATTTTTATAATTTTTAAACTAAAGAACATTTTAGAAAAATTTGCTGTCGATAACTGTTATTACGACAATCTAAAATGGAATAATCAGGAATCATAGAACATGTGTACCCAGTTAAAACCCTTATCCTTCGGCATGTGTGTTTTGCAGTATATACAATTTTTCAACTTGAACTGAAAATTGACTGAACGAACCTTTCAGTTACATGTGTTTTCCATTTTGTGAGCGACATGACTTATAAATGTCAAATTATACATGATGTATCTCGCATCATAAATTGTTTTGCGACTCTGTTCAATCATGTTTCAATATATTGAGTTTACAAACACACCGAATCAAAAGAAACGATAAATATGACTAGCACGCTCTTTCTCTTTTGTATTAAATATGTTAACCGTTATTACATTTTATAATACCGACCGGTATAGTTTTTCAGAACATGTAAAGTCTCGATTGGAGTAAGTCGTGTTACTTAATATACAATGAATATTAATAATATTAAAACATAACCATCTTAAATTAGTTGTTTTTAATTATCTAAAAATCTTGTTGTGATATACAACATTTTGGCAACGAGAATTGTGAATATTTTTTTTCCTCAAATAGTGAAAGTGCGTCGTATCGAAATCGCAAATCAAAATAATATTGCAACCGCGTGTGTGTACATTGATCAAAATGGACGTCAATAAATTCAAAGAATTGTTGCAATTAATACAAAAGCAGAACGAAAAGCTGGTTGAGGCAATGTTCAAGGAACAAAAAACCGGATCACCGTTAGTAGCTGTACCACATTTTTATGCTTTCGAAAAAGATAAAATGAATTAGGAAACTTACCTTGTGCAGATGGAACAGCATTTTATGGCGAATAAAATAGAAGACGAGACGGCCAAGCGAGCATTTTTTCTCGCAAGCGTGGGAGATATATCACTGGCACTGCATCAAAAACTATTCCACAACGACCTAAAGAAAAAATCATTTGAAGATTTGACCAAAGCGTTAACTGTTCATTTTGTGGGAAAAAAACATGTGCTCGTGTCGCGATGCAATTTCTACAAAAGTCGCATGATGCCAGAACAGTCATACGCAGATTGGATTGCCAATTTACGAGGAGCAGCGCGAGATTGCGCATTTGTTTGTCCAAAAGCTGGATGCGAGGAAGCTTACACAGAGTGGGAAGTTAGGGATATGCTGGTCAAGCATACGCCACATGAGCCGATGCGCAATGCTGCGTTCCTGAAACCCAACCTCATACTGGAGGAAGTAGTGGAAATAGCACAAGCTTATGAATACTCTAAACGATCGTGCGCAGTTATCAAGGAAGGAGTTCAAGCTACCATTTCCGATTCAGCTGTAGTCAATTACATAAAACCAACAGAGGGTCATAATCAACAGCGACGAACAAATCAAAGAATAGGTCGAAGTCGAGGATGTAACCGTTCACATAATAAATACTCTTGAAACAGCTTGAAATCGTGCCCTGAGTGCAAAGAAGAATACTTTTCATCGGGAAATCACGTAGATAATGAACTGAGCGATTTTCATTACATAAACTCTGTTTATAACCTAAAAACAGAATTTCCAGAAGAAGCCGATCCAGTGTAAGCCGCAGTGGTGCAAGATCCGGGAAAAATTATGGTCAATGTAGGTGTTAATAACAGGCAAATCTCTTTTGAAGTTGACACGGGAGCATCGTGCTCTATGGTTGAACTTAAAGGATACTATCAATTGGGCTCTCCAGAATATGAGCTGACGAATAAGGTCCTGAGGGCTTGTTAAGGTGCAAGTTATGTGGGAAGATAAGCAGTGCATACTGCCATTTTTGATTGTCGACAACGATCACGCATCAAATATTCTTCGTTTAGACTGGCACTAAAATTTGAACTATGGACGTCAACAAATCGCAATCTTAAATATCTGTTCGGTGCTAGATACGTCTCAGCAAAACCTAGTCGAGCGTGCTTCGAGGATTTGTGCGGATTACCCGAATCTATTTTCGCCTACTCTCGGATTTTATAACTCTTTCCGGGCGGAAATCACATTGAAAACTGACGCTCGCCCAAAATTCTTCAAATCCTACAATTCAACATACCATTTGCTTTGAAGAAGGACGTGGATGAGGAGATTCAGAGACTAGTGCCCAGTGGCATCCTTAAATCAATCAATTTTAGTCGATGTGCCTCCCCAATTGTATCGGTAAAAAAGCCAGATGGTAAAATAAGAATTTGTGGAGCTTTTAAAGTTACTATCAACCTACAAATAGAAGTCGATCGCTACCCAATTCTGCGCATAGAAGAATTATTTCATAAGCTTCAAGGAGGACAGTTCTTCACTAAAATTGATCTAAGCGATGCTTATCTTCAAGTCGAGTTGTCAGAGGAGTCTAAGCAATTGACGGTAATTAATACACCCGCTGGCCCTTTCAATACCAACGTTTATCTTTTGGAGCGGCCAGCGCTCCTGGAATTTTTCAAAGGTTGATGGAAGAAGTTACCGCTGGTATTCCAATGTATGTAAATGCTGAGCTGCTTTGACAAGTATGGTCGACAATGTAAGAAGGATAAGTGCACGTTTGCAGTGCAGAGCATAGAATACGTGGGGCATATCATCAACGTATAGGGCATACAGCCATCAGGAAAGCGGCTGGAACCATTGAAGAACATGCCGCGCCCTACAAGTGGAGGCATTCATTGGAAAAATCAACTATTACAATAAATTCATACAGAATTTCGCTTCAATTGCCGCTCCACTTAATGAGCTCCGCCACAAGGGTGTGAAGTTCGTTTGGACCAATCGACAAGAAACCGCTTTTCAGCTAAAGGCGTCCAGATTAGTCCACTACAAAGAGATATCAGGATCGTCCAATCGTCCTGGCTACCGATGCATCCAAGTATGGGGTTGGCGCTGTAATTTCTAATCGTTTTCCAGATAGATTCGAACACCCAATTGCTTTTGCATCCAAAACATTATCGACAAGTCAGCAAGCATATGATCAGATTGAAAAGGAAGTACTTTCTATTATTTATGGTGTGGCAATACGAGAAGAAACTGACAGTCTCAACTCTTTAAAGACTTCGGCATTGGGCTATTGCTGTCCACGGGTACAAATATAATATCAAATATCGTCCAACATAAAAGCATGCCAATGCAGACGCATTATCCAGACTGAGATACCATGGGTACAGACAGACGGACATTTTTTTTTTTTTTGTTGGATTTTTAAACTCTGGCATTTACAAACCGAGAAAAGTGGTTTTGGACCAACCAAATTTTTCATTATTTTTGACAGGATTTCAATACTTTGGTCTTTTTAGACCGAATTAATTTTAGCGATAATTTATTGAAGTCGTTTAACTTCATATCACCTAATGACATCGATAAAAAAACTTATCACGCATAAATCTTGTCAGACATTTCCCACAAATTATTTAAAACTGAAAATTATCAAAAGATTGATGACGAATGGCGGGAAATTAGATTTCTTGACTTTTATATGTTAAATTTAGATTCTCATCTGAAAATAAACCTTTTCTGGCAAGAAAATATTAACAAATTAGCTCCTAATTTAAGATATTTATTATGGCCATTCTACTGTCCCGATGATATCAATCATCAATGGCTAACGTTGAGCTGGTGTTTTCCCAAATCAATTTAAATAAAATAAAAACTCGCAACGCAATGCCATTAAGTCGTAAACAATAAATGGAATCCTATCCTATGCGCTTTGCGGATGCCTATCCCTATACCCTAAATTATACTATTAATAAACATTTCCAAAACTGTACGAATTTTTATCCCGCAAAAAAAATGTTTACCAAAAATTTGTGTGTTTGGCCACAGAATAATAAACAACCAGAACCGACATTATGTGGACCAAGAAATTTTTGCTCTTACCTTATATTTTCCATGTAAATTTTGAATTTTCAGTCACTGAACGATAATTTAACACCGAAAATCTTACCTTCGATAAACCAAGGTCAAAAAAATGGTCCAATTTTCTCCATATAAAAACCGTATTATGTTATGTTGCTTCTGGGTATAAACTAAGGTCAAAAAAATGAGTCCAATTTTCCCCATATAAAAACCGCGTTATGTTTATGTCTCGCTTCTGGGTATTCTGTTTCTGTGATTTGGCGGCTTTGGCATAAATTGAATAACAAATATTTATTACAGATTTCTTTCAAAATTGTACAGAAAAAAATAATACTCGGCGTTGGCAGTTAGGCACTGCCCAACCGAACGTCCCTATTCGCGATTTCCAACAAAGTAGCTGACATCTGGTGAAAACAATATGAACAAAATTTAACCATAGAACAAGGGTGATCAGAACTGTCAAACAGTTGAAGTTGACAATACTCGTCCCCTTTACTTACATGTTACATAGAAACCAACGCTAACTACATTTGATGAAAATCGCCAATAATCCTATTTCCAATTCCATTACCATCCCGTTACAAACATAATCAAGAACACAAGTCCACTCACGTGCACGTCACAAACACAACATATTATGTATTTATCGCTCACCGGAAAACCATCAGATAATCCACATCACAGCTCATATTCGAGATGTGAATGCGGTTTAGTTATAATCATGGAGATCATATCGAAATTCATCACTTGGCTTTTTGTCGTAAGTTTTTAAACCTACTTGATGAGTTAACTGAACAACGCAAAATGTTAACTATAAAAACAACTCTAAAACACATTGGGTTAGCGAATTAAAGCGAAATAGACAAAATAAATAATTTGTTGTTGTATTTGGATCAAACATCTTTTTATCAATACTCATATACCACTATCATATTAAATAAACATAATTTAATTAAATAAATTTATTTAGTACACAAAACTAATTTATATTTATCTATTTATCTACTTTCAGTTCTTCGAATCAATCCAAAGTGTTCAATATTTGCATGTAAATCACAATAAAATCTACTTTATTGAATCACTCAATACGAACACTGCTAATAAAGGAAAATCAGCTCAATTAAGATTTCTCGATTTATCATACAACAAGTTAAGCGTAATTACAACGCATCAATTCGAAAATTTAATTCATTTGGAAACGTTAATTTTAAAATCGAATCAAATTACAAATGTCGATAGTAATTCATTTATGAATTTACATAGAATTAAATTAATCGACTTGTCTTTTAATAGTTTAACGGAAATAAATAGTTTTAAAAATACCAGTTCAATTGAAGTGCTTCACTTGAACAATAATCAAATTAACAATTGGAATATGATTGAAATTCCAACCCAGTTGACCGAATTGTATGTCCAATCGAACGATATAAATTCTTTTTCGGGCGAAAATTTCGATAATTTAAAAATTTTTAATATTTCACATAATTCGTTACGTGTATTGCCGAATATTAAATTTGAACGTTTAGAAATTTTAGATGTATCCTATAATAGTTTAAGTGCAACGCCCCAAGGTATGTCCGAACGAACACCCTTACTAGACACCCTAATTTTGGATCATAATCCAATTTCACTGATACAATTTGTGGACCGTGTTAAATTACGACGACTATCATTGAATGCTATGCCACTAATTAAAACGATTGATTATGATACTTTTAAAAATATCGAAGAGACTGGTACGCATTCAAATGGTGATATAATGTGTATGGAACTTGAGATGTCGAATTGTCCATATTTGAGTGAGATTGAGGCGAACGCCTTGAGTCATGTTAATTTATGTAAATTAGATTTGAGCTATAATAAATTGAAAACGTTACCAGAAAATTTAACCAATTGGTCTGTTATCGAAAAGGGAATTAATCTGCAAGGTAACCCATTTAATTGTGACTGCACCCAACAATGGATTCTCGATACTATCGTTGACCAATTATTTAAAAACAAAACTCATCAGTATTTATTGCGTGAGCTTCGGTATATAATGAAAACATGATTTTTATTATTTTATTTATATAACAATAATTTATTTAATTTTAGATGCAACGAACCAAAACTCTTTGCTAACAAACGATTCATAAAATTTTATCGACGCGGCGATATATTTTGCCAATCCGGATCCGCTCAGACATTGGCTCAACTAAAAAAGATCGATGAAGACGACCGTATTGAAACGGCTGGTTTCAGTGTAAATCTTAACCTAAAACAGAGTCCAAGTTATATAACCATAATTGTTTCCTGTATTGTGCTGTTGCTGGTGATGATTGGATTTGGTCTCCACTGTACGAATCAACAGAGAAAAAAACTTGCCGCCAATAATCGGCGATTCACATAAATAAAAGCCTTTAGGTTGAAAAAAAAAATTACGATTAAGTTGTTTTATTCTAATGTAATGTTGTATGGGATCTTTGCAATTCGTTGCCATTATATATGGTGGAATGTCGAGCTTGGGTCATCATATGCTCCACCCGATTTGTTGTTTCGCGCACAACACCCGACAGTTCTGACAAATCGGGCAGATCCAGTGTTATATGCGCTGAGAGCCTTTTATATACAGAATTATTGCTCTGGTCTTTTTTCGTTCGGCGAGTTTCTTCATACTTTAACTGTTGTTTTAGGAATATCGCATTTTTTAATAATTCCTGGATATTTTTGAAGCTCTTCTCAGATGATTCGATCGATTTAACAGCCCTGCATAATAAATCACTATGTTTAATGCAAAAACGATAATATAATTGAATAATATACGTACCCTATTGCGTATTCCATATCATAGCATTTACCCTGAAGATCCTGTTGCAGCTGCACAACTTCAGAACGTCTCTCCACAATCAGAGGCAACACCTTTCTTACATGTTCTTGTATTCTATAGAAAGCCAAAGATGGTTCATTTGCTACTATGTGCATATTTTCTGATATTTTTTCAGTTGCTGTAAAACAAAAATAAATCACTACATAAATAGAAACCACGCGATTATTAAATTTGGTCATTTTAAATTACTTTTTTTAATTTTTATATCCAAATCGGGATCCATTGACATTTTTGGTTCTTTGTTGTGACAACCACGGTTGACAAAAATATCCAAGGTTTCACTATTGCAAAATGGACTATAGTACAGTGCACGAAATATGTATAAAAAAAACCATGTTTTGCTGTAATTTAAACGTTTATTTTAAGCACATTTCTGGTAATAAACTTTATACATACATAATTGTAATAAATATAAAAAAAAAAATTATTTAACTCCTCAAAACTACTTAGAAGCTTCTTGTTGTTCAAATTTAGGATATTTACTTTGAACTAGATGCCACGTCATTTTGTTAAATGCCAAGTCATGAATAGTTTTTGCTAAATCATCGACTGGAATTCGAACTTGTTCCATTGTGTCACGTTCACGTAGCGTCACAGTATGGGGTTCCTTCAGAGTATCAAAATCAATTGTAATACCATATGGGATTGCAATTTCATCAGTGCGAGCATAACGGCGGCCAATTGATCCGCTTGAATCGTCCACCTTGTGCGAAACATCTACATTGGTGAGCGCAGCCGAGATTTTCCTGATGAATGGTACAAAATCTTGATTATTACTCAACGGAAGTACAGAGCATTTAATCGGAGCAATAATTGATGGAAGGGAGAAATAATTGCGTGCCTCGTCTCCATCACGCATTCGGAAGCTATGCTCAAGAAGTGAGTACATAATACGGCCAATGCCAAACGATGGTTCAATAACACTCGGCACAATTTCTTCAACGTGAACTGTTTTCGAACTGGATTTAACGGACACCATATCCTTGTTGAGTACTACTGAGTTTCCTTGTAAATTAAGTTGATATTCTCCATTATCATTCAACGACTTGTTTAACTCATCCAAATCATTTAAGCTTAGTTTTGCAAGTTTATCGGTAATAGCTTTAGCTTCTTTCTTGAAAGCTTTTCCAATCACAGGCTTATTCGGAATTGCTTCCGTCACTTCAATAGTTTTTGGTGCAGCCAATTTCTTTTCAGCAACTAATTTAACCCCAGTTGCGTTTGTGTGCTGCGTTAAATCATATGCCGACCGATCAGCACAACCGACACATTCAATCCAGCCGTATGAAGTTAAACATTCCGCGTCCCAGCAATCACAAGCATAATGTGCCATTTCATTGCCCATGTGTTGACGGAATCGTAGTCGCTCTGGTAAAATACCGACTCTAAGAAGGTATGCTTGAATTCTGGACATGAAATATCCAAGGGTTTCGTTTGCCACTAGGCCAGTCGAAACAGCTTCTCCAATAGTCAATTCTTCTGCACTTTTACCATCCATCTGATTACAAGCCGAATATAGGGTCATCTTGGTGTCTTTTATATTTTCAAATTTGGGATGATCTTTTAGAAGCGGATCACAGAAATGTTCAATCTCGGCCATCGTAAATTCTCGAACGCGAATCAATCCAGATCGTGGTGAAATTTCATTACGGAATGAATTACCAATTTGGGCAGCAGCGAATGGTAGTCGTCCTTGATTGAATTCAAGCAAACGTTTGAAATTCACAAAAATACCTTGAGCCGTTTCGGGACGTAAAAATCCTTTCACCAATCCAGTTGGTCCGATTTGAGTGCCAAACATGAGATTAAATTCAATTGGCTCGGTTAGCTCATTACCAGTAATTGGAGATTTCATATTGAATTTCTTCAAAATTGTGGCCATCTCATCTTTTGTCATACCATCAAGCTTAACAACTATATCGGTACATTCATGTTTTAATTCCGGTGTGGCTGTCTTTTCCGATGCAATCTTCTCTAAGTGATTCTTGATTAAATGATCGAGACGGAAACATTCACCAGTTTTTAAATCTTTTGTCATTAGATCAGCAAAGCGGTCTACATGTCCCGAAGCTCTGGAATAATATAAAAATTAATATAAAGTGCTGGCTAATTGATAAACCTACTTTAATACTGGTTCGGGGGTTAGAATGGAACAATCAACTTCCAACATTTGTTCTTCAAGGACGAAAAATTGCCGCCACGTATTTAGCATATTCGACTTTAAGGCACAGCCCATTGGCCCGAAATCATATTGCCCCGTGATACCACCATAAATAGCAAAACTTTGATCGTAGAAGAATCGCCTTTTTAACAAATCTTCCATTTTCGATCGATCGAAGGAATTGGCCGGTGAGGCTAATTCCAATTCTCTATCTTCTAGCACTTTTTTACGTAGTTTTAGCTCAGCCACAGCCTTTTTGACATCGATTTCGGGTGCCCCATCTCCTTTCAACTTTCTGACCAAATCGCCCTGCAGAATTTCATCATTTTTCATTAATAAATCGATAAATCATTATATGGATATTTATGTCTAACCTGTTCTTTGACTTTTTCACGTAAAGGTGCCAACACAATTTCAATTTTAGGATCAGCCATTTCTTGCAGTGAGAGTAACTGTAATTTAACGTTTCGGTGTAATTTTTTTGTGCCCCACTTCTGTTTTCCACACGGACTACTACTGAAATCGTGATTTCCTACGACACGAAATATATCTTGGTAATTACACTTTTTTCTATTATGCTTACTACACAAAACTACTGTATGAACTATTCTTAACAAATTTCTCATAGAACTAATTTGGTGAAAGGTAATTTAACTTATTTTTTATTGGACGAAGTCGAAAATTACACATTTCCTAATTTCCTGCTACTCTACTCTTCTTCGTCAGCATATGATCTAACCTCAATATTTTTTGTTGCACAAACTTCGTGCACTGAACTTTTTTGCATCACATTTGATCGGTAACCAAGAGATGGCAATAACATTGATTAGGATATAAAAAGCGGCGGTTAATAAGTGTATTGCTTTGGTAAAAGAGGATTAGATTTAGGTTTGGATTTAAAATTTCAGAAAGCAACCCGCAAAGATTTATTTTTGAATTTAATTTTTGTTTGATGTGTTTCATATGAAACAAATTCTAGTGGTAGGTATTGAAACTAAAAATCGGATTTGATTTAAGTAAATTCAAAAAATAATTAGATTTAGCTGAATCTTTTTCGGATTTATTTAATGCAATTGTTGTTGTATTTTCTTGTAAATTTACCAAAGCAATACACTTAATTACAAAATATATATTTTATTGAAACGTCCCTCAACCACAAAAAAAAAAAATAAAATATTTTATTTATTTACAATTTATAACCATATTCCTTAATTAATTGTTTGGCGACAACAACCTTTTGAACATCTGTAATACCAGCATAAATTTCAGTTATTTTGGCATCACGATAGTGACGCTCAGCTGGGAATGTGGCAACGAAACCCATGCCACCTAAAATTTGGATACAATTGTTTGTTGCAAAATTAGCAGCCTCGCTTGCTGCAATTTTAGCTAATGAACACCATTTCGTTGAGTTTGTTTCAGAATCGTATAGCACAGCCGCGTTTCTGGTTATTAAACGCGCCGCTTCGATTTTAAGAGCCATCTCGGCTAAACGAAGCTGAACCGTTTGCATGTTTAAAATTGATTTATCAAATACAATCCGATTACTGGCATACTGTATAGCGATGTCCAACGCGGCTTGTGCGATTCCTAGAGCTTGCGATGATATTCCTATTCTAGCTTGATTTAATTGCTCCATTGCTAGGTGAAATCCACCACCTATTTCGCCAACAACATTGTCTGAATGTATGCGAACATTGTCTAAAACTAAATCACATGTGGACGTTGCTCGAATTCCCATTTTATCTTCTCGCCGACCCAGCGATACACCAGGAGCAGTTAGTGGTACTATAAAGGCTGTGATTCCTTTGTGTTTTAAATTTAAATTCATTGTCGCGAACACAATGCCAACCTCACCTTCACAGGCTGAGGTAACCCAAGATTTTCGGCCGTTTAGTATCCAATGATCACCATCAATTTTAGCCGTAGTTTGTATAGCACTAACATCTGAGCCGGCACCTATAGATAAGCCGAGTAATGATGTTTTGTGATGCAAAGTCTTGTTGATCTATTACTTACCAGTTTCGCTTAGGGCAAACACACCTACCTTCTCCTGGGTGAACGGACGCAAAAATGTATCTTTTTGATTGGCACTACCCACACGTTGTAATAAATTAACGTACAAGGCATTATGAATCGAGACCAAAGAACCTGTGCTTGCGCAACCTTTCGAAAGCTCTTCAACAGCTAAAGATAATGCGAGGGTACTCAAACCGCTTCCATTATACTTGGGTTCGACACAAATTCCCATAAAACCTAACTTAAATAATTTTGCTAGAAGATTTTTGGGAAATCTGAAATATAAGGATAAAATAAATACAATTAGAACCAAATTTGGTTTCGAGTACTACATACAGGGCGCTTTTATCTAAATCACCTGCAATTGGGGCCAATTCATTTTGGGCAAATTCGCGACACGTATTTTGTAGTAAAATCTCTTCATCTGACAATTTTATTGTACTAAAATATTTTGCGCATCGAAATGCTATATTATTACCTATGAATTATTATTTTTTTATTTGTTAATTTGTAATCTTATCTTGAAACATATCATAACAACTTACTTAAAAGTGTAATTTTCTTGGGCAGAATTTTACTTAAAATAGACATTTTAACAAAATATAATTTTTATGCTTAACCGAATGGGATACCAATATTTTATTTCATTTTAGAATTTCATAAATAAATTAAATAATTTAAATTGCAAATTGCATTCTTTGACCCTATGTCAAAATGCCTGTTGTCAATTGAATTTTGACACATGAAATCATATGATCTAAAAAGAGATGTCTATATAATTTTTTGTTTACATTTCAGAGTGCTGACTGTGTTCTGATGTTAACGCATTTTCAAAAGATGTCTCTGTTTACCAAAGAAATAAACATGCTCAAATTGACAGTGACAGACAGCTGACAGACAAAATGAAATTATTCAATCGAAATGTATTGACAAGTTTTAATTTAATAAAATATAATGTAAGTAATAACATTATATTAATTGTTTAATATTATTCTAATCGATAAACATATTTTCCAGTATTGTACGTTAAATAAACTAAAAGTTACACTCAATGAAGCTGTTGAAGCTCAGCTTGAAAATGAAACAATTAAACCAAAACATCATCCCGGTATATCGAAAAGTTCAGAAGTTGGTTTGCCTGCAAATATAAAAAATTCCATAATTAAACTATTGAAAGACTTTCCGGTAAAAACTTTAGAAACGGATGCAGAGAAATTGCACAGATATTTAGTGTGCAGGCATCCACCTATCGAGGAAGACGAATTTTATACCAAAAGGAAACAAATTCATAAAACGGTGGAAGATGGTATGCCAATGCAAGAGAAACTGGATGAGGAATCGTTCCACGAACGTAAACGAATTATAACTGAACAGACGAATAGATTGCTAAATAAGAAAATATACCGGTGGCGACCAATTGAGTACGATCAATACAAATGTCTACAGTATGCGATAAGACGAGGACCTCCCGAATATGCAATTCTTACGAAAATATTGAAGGAGATCGCTAAACGTGATGGCGATTTTAAGCCACGAAGTTTTTTAGATTTTGGAGCAGGAATTGGTACCGGGACATGGGCCGTAACAAACACATGGCAAAATTCTATATACGAATATTTCATAGTTGACTCGTCGCGTGAAATGAACGATTTCTCTGATTTGATATTACGTGATGGGGACGAGAATAAGGAGAGTTCATTAAAAAATATGTACTTTCGGCAATTTCTTCCGTCAACTGGACCAAAATACGATCTAGTTTTATCATCATATTCGCTTTTTGAGTTGCCGTCGTTGAAAAGTCGAACCGAAATTCTTCTGAATCTATGGAATAAATGTGACAAGTATTTGATATTGGTGGAGCATGGTACAAACGCTGGATTTAATTTACTTAACGAAGCCCGAAATTTAATTCTAAAACACGAAACAGGCAAAGATGCTTATATTTTTGCTCCATGTCCTCACGAAATGGCTTGTCCTCGAGTTACTCAAAGCGATGGTACCCCGTGTAATTTTGAGATCAGCTATAATCCATTATCATTTACTCGTGGTCTAGAAAAAAGATCAGAGTTGTATTCATATTTAGTAATAGCACGAGGAAATCGAGAAGCTAATAGTGAAACAGATAATTGGCCCAGAATTATAAGACCATCGCTGAATCGAACAAAGCATACGATTTGTCGCATGTGTACAAAGGATGGGCATTTACAGGAAATTATATTTACCGCTTCAAAACAAGGGAAGCTAGCTTATAAGTGTGCCCGGTCGAGTAATTGGGGTGATCGATTACCGATTAGTTTTAATGTTGTAGATAATGAGAAATAAATAAATTTGAATAAATTAACTTCAGTTTTATTATTCGGCGAATAATTGGTTTAATTAAGCACGATTGCACGAGGTTTGCTACGGAAGCATAAATAAATTTCGTAGCGTAGTTTCTGTAGATAAAAAAGCGCCTGGCATATTAATAGTTCGTTGGGTTTCTTCCCTGTGAACTTGTCCATAGCTTACCAACAAAATTAAAAATATGGCTTCTAACCATTTATCATTGAAAGAAATCTATAGAAATGCAGACCTTATTCACCTATTATACCTTTTTACCAGAATCTATCTAGTTCAGGCGAAATACGTTTTTTGTATTTAAATGAATTTTTTGCAAGTCTAAAATTATCGAATTACATTTAGGTAATGGAAGTCAAGCATACTAAACCAAAACATTTCAAAAAATGGCTCATGACAGCACCGCAGCAAACTGAATGAATTTTAACCAATGGCTGGATAATAATGTATCAATATGCATAGTTCTAGAATTAAACATGTACCTATAATCAAATCCCCTCGAAGGCGGATAACTGCATACATAAAGAATGCAATCACCAACATCCTCGAAACAATCGTCACTTAGTACGTCCCATCGGTTAAAAGTGAATCTTAAACCGGCCTGACCACCAGTATCACGACCAGGATCCATGGCTATGATGGATTAAAGTTATATTGGGCTCAATTAAAATAGTTTGCCTTACGGCAGATAGAAGTGACTTTAATCATTAACTAGTTTCGAAACAGTCAAGGTATTCTTCAGCGATTTGAGCACAATTTATTATTTCTACTTAGATAATCTTTACCTAATTACAGAGGCGGCTGGTCCTTGAAAGCAAAGCGTGCATTGCAAAGGTTTTTTTTAGGAATATTTCCCCATTAACCTTTGGCAAACTTCATATTAGGTAACCCACATTTTTCGTTAGTTAAGTTTAGTCAAAAACGAATCTTCATTGTTTAAATGGAGAGAAAAAGCGATTTGAATTGTGCATGCAAGTGCGAATATTACACGAGAGGAAATTATATTATTTGTACGTATCTCTTCGACCGAAACCTTGCTTAAAGCAATCTTTAGAGCTTAAAATCAATACCAATCACAGAGGTTAAAATTGTTCAAGTGACCAAATAAGATTTTTAAAATTTCTTTTAAATTTCTGTTCAAATAATAACATTACTTTATGTTTTTTGTGTTTTGCGAAATATAGGATCGATCAATTTAGTGAACAATTCAAAATGTTAGATTCCTGGCATAAAACTGGTTTCGCACATAAAAAGAAATGCATCATCCAAAAGGGGCTGAAAAAAATTTCAATATTTTATATACCTACTCAAAATACCTGTAACGTCAAGCAACTGAAACCATTGCAAATTTCTCGAAAAACTTCGAGTAAACTTAACTTTCTACGGTAATCTTAAGAAATCAAGAAATCAAATTTCGAATAACTTGCCAACGTTCTACAAATCTGGAAATCTAGGTTAATACAAAATTCTCTAAACCTTAAATTTCGAAAATCTCTTCTATAGATATGTAACTTACATGTAACATAACAACAACTCAGTACAATGCTTTATTCTCCTTAATTCAATGCTTAACTCCAAGCTAAACTCGAGTAAAATCAACAATAATGGCACGAAAGAAAAAAACGTGGAACAATATCTATTACATAGGTAATACCAAATAATACTCAACATCTAAGATCTAACCAATCTCAAATTCGTTTCAAAGCCTCGAGAAATTCAATAAAATAACGGAAATCTTGATTTAATATCGCCTTTAAAGCACCGCAAGAGGTGCCACGATCGCCATTAGTTAAAGGTCAACAGCAATTCAGCGTTTATTCTTATGTTTGAATTATATTGCCGCTAAATAAAGAAATATATCTTTCATGTGCAATAAAATATTGTTTTGAACCGAAATCAACAACAAAATTGTCCAAATATATATTTTTTTGATTGCTGTTCACCTTTAACTCTAGTTTCAATATCGTCCACCAGATGTCAGCCACTTTGCGTTAAAAAGCGAATAACACAACGCAACTACAGCGCTTTGCGATTGCAAATTCAATAATCTCGATATTCTCAAAAATTACGAATATACCCGAAAATCTCGAATAAGCTCAGGAATCCCATAGAATAACCTCAAAAAATGGCAATACTCTTGAATTTTGATAATTTTGAATAAAATCGACATTAATCTAAAAATCTCAGATTTCGAGAATCTCATTAAACTCAATGCTAGTGTAGGCTAAATTCAATACCATAACTTCGAAAAATCTTACACAGGGTGTTTAAAAACGAACTAAGTAAACTACTTTGAGAGACCGCCATTTTGTTTATTCATATTGGTTTTTATCAGTTCATATATATTGTGCAACCATATACAGACAAGATGAAGAAACTTTTAGTTATTTTAAAAACAGTTTAAATAGCATTGAGAAAATTATGTGATTTATTGGGTCTTCGAGGATGTAGCCACAGCAACTCTGATGAGATAAGACAGCCTGTATAGACGAGTCGTTCTCACGACTTTTTTCACTTCCCCTTTCCCCCATGTTTTCGTGTAAATTACCGTGAAGAAACGACTCGTCGAAACACGCGGATTGTTTTAACAAAATAGCATTGCTAACTTCACTTTGATACCGATACAACAAATCGGGTAGCATAAAAGAGATATGTATAGGTATACAAAAAAGTGAGTCTTTTTGATAACAGTATCACCTCCATACTGCTCGCAACTGTACAATAAAATAAAATTGAGTGTTCATCAAATTGCCGTGATTTATAATTAATACATATATGTAATTGCGTGTGACAAAGTAATTCCATATACATTTTTAAGCATAAGTGGTAACACTCAGGATTTTTCGTCCCCAAAATACGTTGATTTTGTTTATTAAAAAACCCCTTAAGGCTGTATGGTACTCATTTTACCAAAATAAGGGTATCGTAAAAATCAATTTGTGGCTACAAATATTTATCAATTCACAAATTTTTTTTTTATTGATCAAGCTTAAGGTATTTTTGAGGGATTAATACAGGATTATTTCAAAATTATTTATAGTTTATCCGTAATAAAAATTCAAAGTTGACGAAATTTTGGATAATGGAGCTTACGGAAAATTCAATTTTCTTAAGTTTTTCTCGCTAAACCATGTATATCTTTTATATTGACCTATGCAGAAAGATATTTTTGAGGGATTAATTCACGATTATAAAGATTAATAATAAAATAAGAAAGATATAATCAAAATACTAAGAATATCGATATATTTATCGTTACGAAAAAATTCAGTATCGATAAATATTTTTTTTTTTGTCAAAAATGGGTATGACCTCGGCTAATTTTTGATTTCCTTTTACTCTACGAGATGGCTACCCCCAAAAAATGGTGAATGCCCAGGATCTTATCGTTTTATAATAAATTATACATTTTAACGTACTGAGTTGCCATAGAAACAACGAAATAGAATAACCGAAATAGTATATAATTTTATTCTGGAAAAAAGGGAAATAAGACAAGTCGACATACAGTTATATTTATTTTACATCAAAATAAAACAAAAATACAAAACGATATTTTTCTTTATTATAGACACAGTTTAGACGCATTTTTGGACATTTAAATATCGATACCAAAACAGAAATTTTTTTTGAGTACCATACAGCCTTAAGTAGAAATGTGCTTCGTCACGCCTTATCAATTTTCAACAAAAATCGGTTATAAAAAAAAATGAAATTCTGGTTTCATTTGAATTGGCTTCGTCTTGGTTGTACGCTTGCCAAATATGAAGGAAAAAGACAAAAACCAACATAATCAAAATGGTGTCCTCTCAAAGTAGGTACTATAGTTCATTTCAAGGCCAATAAAATTCTACCAAACAAACCTCGAATCTCGATACGTCTAAAAATCCTGAAAAATCGCATAAAATTTCGAAAATCCTGATGCATCGATGGTATAAAACCACTTAATTCGCAAATCGGAGACCTGCCCTCGAATTCCGGTTTTATGACAAATGAGAATGGATTGCTCATGTGGATCGTCATGATATTATTACACGTGTCACGTGTGTTCAAACAAAAATTAACATCTCTCGTAGTCGTAGATTTCATACGGAGAGAGATGCAATTGGTCTATGCAATGGCAAAAAGAGAATTACCATATGCACACATTTTGATCGTTACCAAAAATATGATTCATGTTCCATATATGTCGTATTTTCAATAACAATTCACCATGTATGTTTAATGGAAAATACACAAAACGAACCCAATCCAACGGGTTTAGTTGTAGAAACTATTACTGGCAATAATATGGTTATCCAGTATATCGTCGTCGATCAACCGAAGACAATGGTAAATCCATAATTTTAAAACTTAGAAACCATTGAAGTCGATAATCGTTGGGTTGTGCCATACTCACCGTTAAGTACTCTCAAAAACGTACAAAGCACACATCAATGTGGTGCAATACTCCTATTAAATTGATTAAATTCATTTGCTAATATCTCAACAAAGGAAGCGATATTATTTAGAATAGCAAATGAAACTGGATCTATCGATGAAATTAATCAATATCAAATGGAATTATATTAGTAGCAGTAAAGCAGTACACAGCAACAACTGTTCATTTGGCGGTGCATATATTAATTAATTAATAATTCTGAAAAAAATCCCGGACAAATTGCAGTAACTAGCGTTCCCTCATTGTTAATTTAGTATAGGAAACAATTTTAGAGTTTAGTAGGTTAGATCTTTCATTAGTTTATGGATCTCTTCTGGCGTGACGTGTTTTCGCGCATTTAAAACTAATAAACGTATCTAAATAAGCTATTAAAAATTCATACTCCACAATCCACATGTACAAACAAATGTATTATGTTTGTTATATTTTACATTAAATTTCAAACGCGATTTCATTTTATGATAGCAAAATAATAGTGCCCAGTTTATTAATTTTTTTTCGCGTATAATATTCTGTAATGCATACGATACAACAATATTGTAATTGCATTTCATTGTTGTATACACGACTATTAAAAATTTTTACCAGTACGATAAAAGCCACAAGAGAATTCAATTTAACAAACAAAATTTAGTCCACTATAACACATTTTAGTCTAGCTTCGAATTTAAAATGAACCTAATAAAAGTAGTTCTACTGCTAATTAATACAATTACATGTTCATTACAATTCAATAAATTATTATTTGTTAAAAGCACAAATAAAGAGCATCCGAATTACAGTAAAATATTTTCAAAATTATCTTGCGTCCATTTTGTACAAATCACAAACGCTTCAGAATCCAATTCAATTCTGGCAGATCTGCATGACAATAAATTTAAAAGCATTTCGGTTCTCTTAATTACTGCACATAATACAAGTAATTTAGACAAATTTAATTGTAATTTGTATATAACTTTTATAAATTCAGTAAAAACTCTAAAACAAATGTTAATTTTAAAAATATTTAAAAATTTTGCAAAAATTTTAATAATCATAAAAAATTTAACCAATACTCAAATTAATTTGGTGTTCAGTGATCACTTACGGCAATATTTATTTAAAAATTCCCTTGATATAATGTGGATCGACTACGAGAATTTTGCACGGAACAATTTACATATTAACAATTTGTTTGGGCATCAGGATGGGAATCACGACGAGACTATATTCAATGATGAGGATAAATTTATCGATCGAATGGTACGAAATGAAAACGATGTTATACATATTCGTGTTAGCCTATTTGAATGTCCGCCCTATGTGATTTATGAGCGCAACAAATCAAATAAAACAATTCAACTTGATGGATCAGAATTTCGTAGCCTTGAGGAAATCACAAAAAATTGGAAAATTACATTTACACATCGTGACTTTTCAACAGATATATGGGATCCGTGGTGTATCTCGCTAAATGATTTGAATGAAAATATTTCGGATGTATCGATGTGCTCCATTTGGTTGTCGGAACATCATTACCGTGATTTTGATCTGTCTGAATTTATTGATTTCCAATGTATAACATTTCTGGTACCTAAACCAATGGCTTTGACACAAGCCTCGATCATTTATTTACCATATCAGACTAGTGTTTGGATTACATTTGTTATAGTAATGTCTGTTACATTGGTGCTTATAAAATTATCGGCATGGCTTGAGACTAGAATACATGAAAATTTATTCGGTGACAATAAATATAACAGCATCACCATGATACTGTTAGAACTGATCAATATAATGGCCGCACATGGTTTGGTCAAGTTTCCAAAGTGTTTAATTTTTAAAATTCTATTTATAAGCTGCATTCTTTTAAATTTTCTATTGGACGTTGGCTATGTAACGGGATACACATCTCTTCTAACTATTCCGCGCTACTCAAAATCAATTGATACGGTAAAAGATTTTCTTGCCCAAGATATACATTGGGGTGAAAGTGATGACAGTACGTACAAGGACGAATTTTTGCGAACGGAGAATACCGATTTCATTAGTTTAGCGGATCGACTTGCCTCCGAGGAATCTGACGAGCATCGATATAAATTATTGGCTGGTCATAAATTTTCCCGAATTGTAAAGGTATGTACAAACTTGTATTATGGTTAATATAATGCTAAAAAATAGTTTTTTTATTTACAGATTATTTCAAATTCTTTTGTAACAGATACCAATCTGTTTGGTCCGTATATTACTGAGATGCAGCCAATGAAAACTTGCTTATTTGAATATTATACAACATTCGCGTTTCCAAAATCGTCGCCATTTAAAAGAATTTTTGATCGCCAAATATTAAGGTGATTTGATGTGTCAATCTCAGGGGAATTCTCACGAAGTCTGTTTAATTATTTTAGAATCCGTGAGGCTGGGCTATTTGAGGTTTGGTTTCGTGACATCCTATTGCAGGATGCTGATGATATGAAACGAATTTTTGATCGTCATATTGAGTCATCCTCTGGGAACTCAATATTAACGGTGGCTAACTTAACCGGCGTCTTTTATTTGTGGTGTAGTGGACTGGGTGTTGCAATTTTTGCTTTTATTGCTGAATTGGTATGGTTTCGAGTGTGTAAAAGATTTTATTTTTGATGTATGTAGTTTATTTCAAAATTTAATTTGTAAATCAAAATTACAAATAACACTTATTTAAACTAAATATGTATATAAAAGTTCTTGTAGTTTATGCAATAAATAACAGAATTTAATCTCTCTCAAGAGATGCCGCCTGCCTCTTTTGATTGAATGTGAGGTAAATGCTCATCACTCTTTAAGGAATAGTTTGAACATTCTCTGTTTAATTACTTTTTCATATTTATTTAATTACTTTTTTATGCATTGCCGATTTTTTACCCGATAAAAATCTTATCCGATGGGAATCTAACCTAAAATATATATGTAGGTACACGTCTGACTTGTCTGCCTTGATGTTTGAAACATTTATTATGTTTTTAGATCAAGTATATAGAATCCAGATTTAATTTAAGATGCTCTAGAAAATAAAAAAATATGTTCAAGTGTTTTCTTGGACGTATCTCACTCAAGCCTTCGACAAAGTATGGTACCCTGGAATATAAACTACACAGAGATCTGCCAAAGCAGTTTAATCTGATTTTAAAGTCATATCTAGCTGATCGACACTTTCGTGTAAAACATGAAGAGGAATACTCCGAACTAAAAAAAATGTTGGCTGGAGTTCCAAAGGAAATGTTCTGGGACCAATACTCTACATACTTTATACTCGAGACGTACCAAGCATAAAAGGAACAAGTATTGCAACATTTGCCGATAATACTGCAATCTTGGCAAATGGAGACAACAAAGAGGAGTCAACCAGTAAATAACAAAATGCCGCTAATTCATTGAGTAATTGGATGAAGAAATGGCGCCTTCAACTCAACGAAACAAAATCTGTGCATATAAACTTTATCAACAAAAATGTTAATTGGTTACTTGTTGATTGAATTCGTAACCGCAATTCCACATGCAAACACGGCAAAATATTTAGGAATGACCCTTGATGCTAAACTCAAGTGGAAAAGGCATGTTAAAAAGAAAAAAAAGAAAAGTTAAACCTCAAATATAGAAAAATGTATAGGAAGGAACTCTGAGCTATCATTATAAACTACGCTTATATCGACAGACATTGAAACCTGTATGGATGTATGGTATACAGCTATGGGGTACTAACGTAAAAGTAATTCAAACTTTTCAAAATAAAGTCTTGCGTAGTATGGTCAACGCATCATGGTACATAAGGAATGATAACCTTCATAAGGATCTAAAAATGGAGTAAGTCAGTGAAGAAATTAAGAAATATGCGAGGAAACACGTACAGCGCCTTAGTCAACATGAAAATGCGAAATTGCGTCGTATACTGATCAACCCACAATATGCTTCGTAGTCAATGTGTAAATGGTTTCTGATCGGTTACGATTTTAAATTTATGCCCAAATAAATAAGGCCTGAAATATCTGGTACCCATACAATGGCTAGAAGTTCCTCTTCAATTGTGTTGTAGTGCTGTTCAGACTTGGTTAATGTTCTGTTTGTTTAACAGATCGGCTTATCGGACCCTATTGATTCTTGAGGCAGGATAGCACCTAATGCTTGAGTCGGTTGTTAGATTGAAACTTCTTGAAAAGTCATTGGAGAATTGGGTCATTACAGAGTATATCTTTTACAAGCTTCAAATTCAAAACAATTTAAGATTTAGAGACCAAAATTATTATTTTTACCTTACATAGCATTCCGTCATCGGTTTAGTTAAATTAGCGAAATCCTTTATGAACTTTCTGTAATAGAAATATTTCCTAAAAACGATTTTATTTGTTTTTCTGCCTTGGGCTTGACCCCTTGTGTCGTGACGGTATGGCCTAAGAAAGCAATCTCCTTTCTTAAAAATTCGGATTTATCCATTTGGATTTCTCAATTGGCTACTTCTAATTTAGTAAAGACGGCATTAAGATTCTTGATGATGATAGATGGCATTAAAATTCTTGAGATTCTCGAACTTGGTTCCACCAACAAGGGAAGTTGAAAATGTATCACCAATGTAACACAGACAGATTTTTCCCTGAAGGTCTTTTAAAACATTAGCCATTATTCTCTGGAATGTAGAGGGATCTTTAAGGCCAAATGGCATACGAACATATTCGTAATTCGTATCTTCGGATTTTATTAAAAATTAGAACTTCATCTGTAGTTTTATTCTCATGTTTGACTTGGTTTGTAAAGTTTAATGTTTCTCCCTTGAAGAATATGTCGCTGAATTTTCTACACTCCCGAGCAACTAAATCGACTTAATCCTCCGCGCGTACAGAAAGGCATATTTTTTTAAAATGGCTTAACCGATTTTCGTAAAACAACTTTTTTTTTGCAGCTTAAGATCAGTATGCAGCTCGAGTTAAGAGAAATTTTCCATACAAATTTGACGTAAAATTTAGCTAGCTAAATAAAATAAATTTTTTTAGCTGAGAATTTCGCTTAGCGGTATGCATCTTTGCGTGAAAAATTTGAAAAAATATCAGTTGTTTCATTCAAATCTAGATTGCGCCACCATAAATTCTCCAAACATTTTAGCCGCAATTTAGCTCACAAGGATAATAATTTGAAGATAAATTTTGACGGTTGTGAATTTTGATTCATTTTATAATCGAAGTAACCACGAAGTAAAATGAATTTATTTTTATATAAAAAATCAGAAGTCAAAATGGCCGACCAACATTACGAAGTTGAGTATTTAGATGATTTTTTGGTCGACGATAAAGCTGTGGATAGCATCAAATACATCACCAATAAAAATTATATCTCTTCGTCACTGGAATCCATCATTTTTATACTTTTTATAAACTGTTTAGCAATTTTGAACAATTCTTTAGAAGTATCAGAAAGTTCATTCAAAAACAAACGAATAAAAGTCAAACAAATCAACAAAATTTATCTCTACGCAAATTTTTAGCTTAACAATTTATCTGTAATTAAATGGAGACTTGTGGAGACCGCGCTAAAATGTATCTTAGCTCGAGCTGCATATATACTGAGCTTAAGGCCCGTTATACATTTCAGCTAAGCTAAACGAGAAACGTAGTTTATATTAGCATAGTTTAGCCCGCTTAGCTCACTCCGTTGAACATTTGAGCTAATTGATGTTTTTGCATAATTCATTTATTATGATTTATGATACGATACCTAATATAACTAAGTAGCCCACGAGTTATTAATAAAATATACAAAAACTTCAGTATGTATATGTGAGCGATGTTAGCTGACATAGCAAGGCGAAGACAACTCGAGCTAAGATAATTTGCATCGCTCAAAACAAAAAACATAACTCGCATAGTTTAGCTCAAGTGTGCAACGTTCTATTAAAACTCTTTATTTACAACCGAAAGCTATGCACATAGCCTACATTGTATAGCTTAGCTTAGCTGAAATGTTCAACGGGCCTTAGTCTTGGTTTCGACCGCAAATTTCGTTGTAATTTTAAACAACGGGGAATTATTTTTTGTATGGTTGTGTGGGTATTTCGTTTGGAGTTTGGATATGTATTTCTACTTTTTGACGTTTGATTCAATTTTGAAACTGGTTGTAAATGAATGAAATGTTTAAGGTTGAGTAGAATTGCTGCTTGAAAAAATCTTGAGATTCGCTCGAAGAAAGAGAGCTGTGTTAAGGACGTGATTTCCGACTATATTCTGAATGTATTAATTCAAAACTGATTAGAATACTTTTCAATTTAAAAATATACATCTATAATTAATATTTTATTTATAACTTTGAGCCGCCATTTTGGCATATGCATTTGGCATCATCAGCCGCCATGTTGGCATTTTGTAAAATTTTCGATCTAGGCATTTGGGTAATCACCACAATTTTTGGCGAGCAACTCGCCAAAATTCGATTTAATTATCACGAATCACATTTTATCTGTTACAGATGGTTAAGCTTAATCCTAAAATTCCTTAAACCTGTTCAAAATAGACAAATAATATTCTACATGTCGTATTAATCAAAACATTCAATAAACGTCAAAATAAAAATGTATTTACAATATAGGGTGGTTCAATAATTTCGTAGGGGAAATTTTGTATTTTAGTGCTAATGTAAAAATAACAACCAAAAAACATATAGGCATTAGTACTTTTTGGTTGTTATTTTCAATGTTTTTTATTTGTGTGGGTTACAAATTTTGTGTCGATACACATTTTTTTGCATAATATACTATCCGTGTGAGAAGCTTTGCAAAAATAACAACGAACTTTGCTGTCGAAACGTACACTAATGCCCAGTTGCACAAATAAAGAGGCAACAGCCAGTTAAGAAATACTTCATCTTTTTCTTCATATATGAAAATACGATTTGTTTCATAATACAAAATCAATGCAAGCTGATTGTTTTTCTTTTTTACTTGAACATTGTAACTGGAGAATTAAATATTTGACTACCAGATTTCGTTTTACTAAATATTTAACTGAATGATAAATATTTCTACGTAAAAATAAAACAAAATTAACTGGCGTTGAATTCATATTATGAAACAAGTCGCATTTTCATAACAGAAGAAAAAGAGAAAATATTAGTTAACTGGGTGTTGGCTTTTTTTTGTGCAACTGGGCATTAGTATTTTATCTTTACAAGGACACCTTTATCATTAAAATCTATACAGTAGTTTTCAAATTAAAGCAATCGTAGTAAAATGCGATGTTTCTCAAGAGAAGGATCCAGAAAGTTTCAGGAAACTGGTACCTTCAATCGGAGACCACTTACCAGCCGGTATCGGTGTACATCAGAAAGGGACGATCGATTTATCGTCTTAACCTCACTGCGAAATCGCCATCTCACGGGGTCGATGTGCAGCAGGAGGTAAGACAAGTTCGAGATGTAGCTGTTAGTCCATGGACAGTAAGAAAATGCTTGAAGGAAGCCAATCTCACTCCAAGACGGTCCGCTAGAGGCCCAAAACACGCCACCGCAAAGAGCGATTCGAATTTGCTCGCGAAGACATCAATTGGACCATCGAGCAATATAAGTCTATTCTATTCACTGACGAGTGTAGAAAATGTCTCCATGGTAGTGACAGGGGAGACCGGGTCTACCGACGTCCAGGAGAGCGATTTTCGTAGTGCTGTTTTGCTGAAAGTCTCGTACGGCGGCGGTTCGTGCATAGTGTGGGCTGGCATATCGCTTGAGGGAAAAACATATCTTGTTTTCGTACCTGGTGGAGGCCGTAGAGGAGGTCTGACCGCTGTACGATATATCGAGGACATTCTGGATGGATGAGGTTGGACTCGAGATGATGAGCTGGCCAGCCTTCAGCCCAAACATGAATCCAATTGAGCATTTAGGGAATGAACTAAAACGGAGGGTCCCAGCCAGATACCCGGTACAGTCTAACATCTGTAACCTCAAGATTGCGTTGGATGAGGAGTGGTGTGCGATCTCCCAAGTCTTTGTCAAAACCTTAATAACGTGAATGGAGAACCGCACGCGAACGGTTGTAGACGCAAGGGGGAAGGGCAATAATACAATTGTTTTTGTTTTGCTTGAATTTGTTGTTGTAATTTAAATTTAAATATCCTCAATATTTTTTTTCATAATCATCAATTTTGGTTGCGTTTTCATTCAAAATTCATTATAAAAAAAGTACTGAACCAATTTTTATGAAAATAGTGTCATTTTAAAGTAAAATTATCAGGCTTTCAAAAAAATAATGTCTTGTGAAAATCGGTTAAGCCGTTTTAAAAAAATCGCCTTATCGCCTTTCTGTGAGCGATGAAGGTTTGAGTCGATTAGCTTGAGTCGATTAGTGTATTTTCATGGAATTTTTTCAGTAGTTTTATACTCGGCAAGATCATTTAGAATTGGTTGTTTATCAATTATTAGAATGTGAATTGAAAATTTTTATTTCTACTGGTTTGATAGTTTGAATTTTAGAGGGATCAAAAAGACTTAGCCTGTATCAATTAAAAATTTTAAATAAATTTTGTCAGTTAATTTAATGTGGATAGGGCAAAATGTGTGATTGGTGTTGTATCCCAAGGCATGTGCGGCTGACAGCTGAAAATTTTGATCATCTATTTCACTCTTAAGCAGATTGATTTAACTCTGGGAAATAATTGGTCTTGATTGTAATTTTCTTCGTTAATTTGGTTTGAATTTTTAATGGTAAATAATTCTTGCGAATTATTCTCTATTTGGAGAGAACTGTGTAGGGTTTCTATTTATCCATAATTCTGGATATTTATTTTGGTTATTTCAGATTTGGAAATGTTGGGGCGGTATAAAGGCCTTATATTAAAATTGGATTTGGAAATGAAATAAATATTGGGAAATGGATAATTATTGTAGGTTAGAAACTTATAATTCACAGGGATTGGTTGTGTGTGTTGTATTTATTGGAAAATGGGTTTAAAGGCAATTATTTTTCTATAATTTACCTGTGTACTAGGTTTATTGTGGTAATTATTTCTTATATACATAATTTGTTTTGTTCCTGACAGGCAAAAATTAAATGCCTCACTAACTACCGGGCCGTATTAATTATTGAACCAAGTGATTCCCCCATTCCTGATAAAAATGAATTTGAACACAATTTACTATCAAATGTCTGTTTATCACATTAACGCGTTCGCCACTCAACGTGCTAGTTTAAAAAAACTCATGTCACACATTTATGACGCAAAATTTTACGAAATAAAAGAATAATTTTGTAGTAATTTTTGTTTCGATTAATTGCGATGCGGCTGTGTTTCTAGAAGTACCTAACACATACAACACCAAAAAAACAGATGTGTCGAACGTGTTAACCCCTATTATGATTGTCGAGTCGATCGACAATCGACCCGACTCTGTTGCATTTTTCTTTTTCGTATTGTTTTTGTAATACAGAGTCGCGTCGATTGTCGATCGACTCGACAATCATAAAAGGGCTGAATATCATTTTCGTGAATATGTGATTGGTAATGGACATGGTAGAATAAATTTCTATTATTTTTGCATACAATTTTTAAACATGATCACTACCCGGTTATATTTGATGCAAGTCTTGTATTAGACTTGTTTTATTTTCATTTTTCTCCTCGCAGATTAATGACGATATTTAGGACCTTGTTGGCTTGCCCAACTATTTTGCTCCTAATTAACCTAAGAATTATTTTATTTTTAATAGCAAAAAATATATTTTAACTAATTTTTAAATTTTTTTATTTATTTTTCCGTTTTTTTATACAATTTCTTAACAAAACTGTGATTTTCTTTTAAATTAATTAAATATAATATTTTCTATAATGTTTTTACTTAGTTTTGTAATTTCGGGAAAATCAATAAAAAATAAAAAAACCGAAAATATTTCATAATACATTATTTTTGTTTTGGTTTTATTAAACATACTACATAGTCACAGAATATTTTATTTATGCGATGAATAATTTTGATCACAATGAAAATTAGTAATGGAAATTATATCACAAATTGTTATTTTTTAGTTATTATTAATTATTTAGGTAAATTTGTTCTATTATCAATCAAATAATTGATTTTTTTTTTGTTTATTATGGTAAAAATTAGATAATTTTAAAACTCAATCAAATACGTGAAATTTATTTTTATTTTTTTTTTTGATATGTATTTTTAATATTAAATTATTTTGAGACATGATAAATAATAAAAAATACATATATAATTTTATTTTTTATTTTAATTAAGAAATAATTGCTTTCATGTTTTGCTAATTCGATCAATAATAGAAATTAGTGTGGCTTTGTATGATATTTTTGTTTGTATTTTTGTTGTGTGAAATATGTAAATTATAATTATTTATTTATTAATAATCTTTAAAATTTATTTATTTATTTATTTTTGTATTTTTAGAACCAACAAGAGTAAAATTATTAGGTAATTATATTTTATTTATTTTGATGACAAATATCTAAAAAATACAATAATTTAATTACAATATTCAAAATTTTATATTGTTAGTGTGTACGAAATTTTACGTTTGGCGTAAAATTATAATTTTATACGGTTCGCAAAATTTTCGTACTCATTTTATTTAATTAATATATAAATTTTATTCTTATATATGGATACATATACATGTATGTATATGTTGTTGCACTTATATCTAAGAAATTTTTGTTTAGGAAAAAAAACTAAATAAAAATAAAATAATTTCTAAAAACAAAAAATTAATTTTAATTATTTTTTAATACATAATAATATTGTATATAGTAAAATTGTATAAATTTAGGCAAGTGATTTTTCATATTCATTCAACTCATTAATATTTACAATATTCATATGCACAATATTTTTGCCCGAAAATTGTGCATATTTTCCCTCCTGCGGAAGCTCGGCCACCGATCGTTTGTACACGCCCGTTATATATTTTTCTAGCATATAAATTTTCATATCTTCACATTCGTTGGCTATGCGATCTGAAATTTGTGACATGTCTGAGACGGCGGGTGTAACAACACGATAATCTTGTTTCACAATATCTGTATCAATGTCATAGTATCCGTTGTACATTTTACGAATTAAATCGAATAGCGAATATGGTGGTAATACTGTGTCACGATCCAATGGCATAACAAAACAACGATTCTTGTCCTTGTCGATGATCGAGGATTGGTTTCGTTTGAAATCATGAATAAAACGTCCATGTCGTCCGTCACGGAAATCTGGTACGGTAATCTTTTCATAACCTTCTTCATCATCTAATTCAAATTCTTCGTTGAAATAATCATCATTGAGCTCTCTCAACTGTTGCAAATCATTTGAGAATTGTCTAAATAATTAAATAACTCGTTTATTAAATAACATAAAAATGAAATGCACAAAATAAAAATATTTTATTACTTCAAAAAATCAATACTGGGCTCAGCCACAAAATTGGCATCTGCATCATCACGCCACTTGCTATTCATTAGGACCAAGGCTTTATTGTCGATCGAACTTGTATCATATGGAACTCCGCAGAATCCATGGAATCGAATTCGTTGCATACGGGCATGTGCATACTCACGGTATATGTAAACTCCACCAATAATACCTAATCCCAAGACAAATAGGGCCGTCAATAGTAAAAGCAAAGTAGGGACGGTACGTCGTTGTAAATGAATGACATATCCATTATTATCAACATGTTCTGCTTCGAGATCACGATTATGCAAATCCTGGAATAAAATAAATACGGTTAGATTTAGAGAGATTATTGAGGATCGGTAAGGTAATTAATAAGAATTTGTTGCGATTTACATTCAGTCTGGTAGTTTTAATCAGACTAGATAAAGATTCCTCTAGTCCAGTCAAAGAGGAAACCACGTATAAGATGGGAGTGAATCACAAGATTCGAACGATCTCTAAGACAGATAGAGATCGTTGATCACCGTGTTCGGTGTTCCCTTCCCACTCGAGGTTTTCATATCAAATGAACTACAATAGAAAGCTTTATTTTTGCGTCTTAAAGGCCGGTATTCACGTACAATTAAATTGCGCAATATACCTAGTTGAACGCAAACTAGATTACTAATTTCGTCTTAATCGTGGAAAAAATAGTTGTACATGAAAAATGAGTCAAGCAGCAATAGTAACTAATTGTTTTAAACGGAACGGAATTTGCGTATTCGATATAATTAGCAGTAATAGTTCAAATACATATCAGAATATACATAATTCGATTACAAAATGTAAATACAAATCAAATTTATTCACAATATTTACAAAACTTTATCAACAACAGTAATTAATTATTATTGCCGACCGCGAAAAATACGACTGCAAATATAAAGTTACTCTTAGACAAAGGGTTTCGAATTCATTCAAGGAATTTTTGATAAAATAAACGTTATCAATATAATTTATTCACTATATTTGGACATATGTAATTTATATAAAAACAAACACAACTCATTATATACAGAATCGAGCAAACGTCTTATCGATTTTCGGCTAATCAAAACATTATGACACGCATAGTCATCATCATCCGCTAATGGCAAATCGATAAAATTTTTATACCTGATAATTTACAAACGTACCAAATATTGTGTAATTCATTGTGATGCTCAATTACGTTGGTGAAGTAACACTTGTTGTTTGATGGTGTTTTATCAACACATTGTTGTCATCCCCGCGCGTATTTTTTATTTGACTCAGGCAAGCGGAATATTTTTGTCGTATCATGAACAAATAGTTTTATTGAAATATTAAAATAAATATGGCACGATTATTTTTTTCGAGTTATCAATATTTTTTTTTGTTGAAACTTTAAACATCAACAAAACAATAAAAATATGACATTAATTTGTATGATACCGACAACCAAGGGGATGAATAGGAAGAATGAATGGGCGAGAAATATTCTAAAACTTTTTTTGGGGTGGCAATTTGGACAAAAAAAAAACGAGTTTTTGAATAAAATAAAATGATAATTTTCAATTTGGTTAGGATTAATATAAGAAGGTCATTCGCATTGGGGTGTGAGCTTCAGTAATTGACAAATGAATAAGACGATATTATTTTCATACCCATCTTTTTCCTAGACCAAATTGTAGTCAAGCGAAAGAGAGAATGTTCACGAATATTGGTAGGTCTATATTTTAAATTTGTATTGTGTCTACACAATTTGTTAATCCCTCTGACTGCGGTTTAGATTTCGACCAAATTACAGTAAACATTTTGTAATAATAAAATATAAACTTACACTTTATGACGATGAAAATATGTAAGGGAATATCGGATGTATTAGGTTAACCCGTAAAGTGCGTCGTGGAAAAATAGACATGAAAATAGTGGTGCGTTCCAACGGACCGCAATTATATATTAATTATTTTTGTTCAATTAGAACAATACTAACAATTTCGATTACAAAGATACTAAAAATTTCAGAAAAAAAATTAAACGAAGTGGGGATAATTTGATTTTTTGAAAAGTAGAGCGATCCCATGGACCGCACAACGCTCTTTACGGGTTAATTCGCTAGAACAACATTTAAAGTAAGCATCCTGTACATAGAATGTAAATTCGTGTTGTTAGACTTTATTTATCAGCTCAAAATGTTATCAATTCTCTTACAATGTTCAGAATATTATTCAAATTAATTAAAATTGAAATTATTACTTGTGTAATCTTATCTTGAAATGGGTGTTAAAAAATTGTTCCCTTTTCTTTTCTAAGTTCTAGTACAGGATCCGTTTTCTTGAAATTCACTCGAAATAAGTTTTTCGGCGAATTTCAAGAATACGGGCCAAGTAAGGGAAATTGAATCACACTGTTTTACACTAGTAATCTTGCATCCAATATTTCCTCTTTAAATGTTACATACCTATGTGCTTATTATGGTTCTCCCTTAGCCAAAACACCATAAAAATTTACATAGTAATGTGGAAGAAAACTCGTGTAAACAAAAAAATAATACTTACCTTTATTGTGTGCAAAAAACGTGCTTAAAAATTGTGAACGTGAATATTCATGCATAATATCGCAAGGTTTAAAATTTAACTGATTTAAAATGAAAAAATTTAAAAACAAAAGAATGTTATAAACAAAATCAGATTATCAAAACTTTAATTTTGAATGTTAATTAATGAATTCTTGTAATGTCATTCAAAATTAAAGTAAAATTAGCTTACACAGAAATAGAGCTGTTTGAGAGAATTTGGTTGATTAGTAAAATTCGCTAGTACAACCTGCACAGTACATTTTGTATATATAGAATGTAAATTCTTTCACAATCTTCGGATTAAAATCATATACATTAAGATATATCAAAACGGTCGGCAGATTTTTTTTTGTTTTGGTAATTTTTCAACAAATAAACTTGACAAAGAAAATGTAGTAACTAAAAAAAAATAAAAAATAACTCCGCCAAGTTCTTCGGTTGAAAAGTTACCAAAAAAATCACTGTCGACAGGTTTAAAGTAGGCGCCTTAATTCAAACTGTGCCGAAAGCAAATTATTTGATAATTTTGCAACTAAAGAAAACGAACTTGAAGAGCATTGCAATCAAATTGGGTAAAACTAAATCGGTTAAGGTACGAGCAAAACCGACAAATTAACGAATTCACTCTGATTTATTTAAAGAGTTGTCAGAAAATACAAGATGGGTTGGCCAAATTTTCCAGGATTATCATCAATCAATTTCATGGCAGAAGCTTGCCTTAAACCCCATGTTAATTGAACGTCATAAAGCATTGCAGAATTTCACCCGGAAACACATAGTCATAGGAAAATAAAGGGAAAAAATACTTTTCAATAACGAGTAAATATTTCAATATAGCGTACCACGCAATTAATACTATGACTAGTTAAATTGTCATATTTAATTCTATTTGACCAATCAGTAGTTCTAATGAATATACACAAACTGTAAAAAGTTCTCCTCTCTAGCTTTAATATTAAGAAAGCTATTGACGATTGTAAAAGTAGAGAAAGCGTATCTCGAGGGAAAAAGTTAAAATGACATTTGTCACAAATGCGACGAAAGAAAATTTAGCAAAGCGGTAATTAAAAATTGATTTTATAGTCCAAAATTGGAATTATTTACAATTATTAGCAATCCGGTAAGTAAAAATTGTATTTACAGTTCAAAATTGGAATTGTTTACAATTGCTGTGTTCCCTTGGCCTGAGTAAACTACTCAGTTAATCACAAGTACTTATATCTACTCGGTACTCGCAACTACTCATGCTCAAACGATTGTGTAGTTGAGAAGTAGTTACGCACAAAATTAACGGCAGAGTGATTTTAGTTTAAAAAATTCTAATAGATGGCTCTATAATAATTTTGTTTGTGTGGAATGTCATTTTTTTAACCCTAATCAACTAAGGTGTGCCTTTTGGCTCATTTGATAAATGCATCGATTTTCAAAATAAAGTTAAGTTAGTTATAAACTTGTATGTATTCTATTTTGAAACATTTCCATACAACGTACTTGGCATTCTTTGCAAAAATTTATTAAGTTATTTGATTAGAATTAGAATTTACTGGCATAATAAAAATATCCTGGTTGGATTAGGGTTAAAAAAAATTTTGTTTATGTTTGTGATACAACACGGCAATTTTTAAATAGCAAAAATATTTTAATTATTTTGATGTATAATGTTTTATTACATACACGTTTTTTCAGGTCTAATTTATAATTATTTATAAACAATTATGGCTTATTTATTGACCCACTTTTGATATAAAAAACAATTTATTTTATATTTTTTGCCGATATTTCGGTATTTCATACCATTTTCTAGGCTTTATTAGTCTAATTCAATAAACATATAAAAATAAATTAAGTAAATAATAATTTTTAAATATTATTAATTTGTATAAAAACAACAATAAAAAACCAAAAAACTTACAATTTAGTTTCTTTTTAAATTGTTTTTTAAAAAGAAACTAAATTGTAAGTTTTTTGGTTTTTTATTGTTGTTTTTATACAAATTAATAATATTTAAAAATTATTATTTACTTAATTTATTTTTATATGTTTATTGAATTAGACTAATAAAGCCTAGAAAATGGTATGAAATACCGAAATATCGGCAAAAAATATAAAATAAATTGTTTTTTATATCAAAAGTGGGTCAATAAATAAGCCATAATTGTTTATAAATGTTTTATTACTTATTATTATTATGTATTATTAATTATTATTAATGAAACAACGTATTTTTTGTCAAAATCTACCAGTTTTATTTAAATTGAGGTTATGTTTTACTACTGTCATGAAAATTCGCGTTCCGTTAGATATCTACTCACAAGTACATGGTAGTAGCAAATTGTTTTCAATGGAACACTACAAATAATTTCGAACGTCAAATTATCAAGTAGCTCAGTTTAAAAATATTCCGCTAGGTGGAATCCGTGATGCAATCGTCAATAGATCATGTTTAAATGTCAAATTTTCAACAACCGCAAGAGCTACCATCTTTCGGTAAACTCTGAAAACACAAGCAACTTTCACATAATACCACTACGTGTCATTATATATTTGCTGTCAAAAATTGTATGACATTTTTGTGAACGCATTTTGTAAATATAAACAAAAATATTTTCGTGTCATAAAAGTGACCATTATTAGTCCGTAATAAATTGATTTTGGCTGTCCCTTTTTGAAAAACGTCAGTAATATTTTTTTTGATTGTGTAGTGACATCTAGTGGCAAACGCTCTGTACTACTTTCTCGGTCGTGCTGCCTCTTTCGGAACAAAACTCTGAACTTTTCAGTGATCGTGCTGCCTCTTTCGGAAAACATGATCTATAACTTATGTCGTTTTCGATTGACCAAAAAAACTAAACTCAGTGCAAAAAAACTAAACTCGAACATTTTTTACTATGGCGAGTTTAGTTTTTTTTGCACTGAGTTTAGTTTTTTTAATTTTTTTAGTTTGTTCGTTTTTAAATGGACAAATTTGGAGGGAATAGGGCCGAAAGTCGAAAGGCCGAACGCCGAATGTGTCACAAGGACAAATGTGTCGAAAGGCCGAATATCGAAAAGCCGAATGTCGAAAAGCCGATTGTGTCGAAAGGTCGAATGTCGTTTTGTTTGTGTCGAAATTGATTTTAATTTTTCATCTTTTTATGAGTGAAAATTTTCATTTTTATGAAAACCAAATGAGTTGGCTACCTTATGTAGCAAAAAATAATACAGAAACTGAAAAAACCCGAAAACAAAATCCATAAACTAAAAAATTTAGAAAAACAATTATCAAAGTGCGTACCAAATTAAAATTTATAAAATGTCTATCGAATTTGACTTTTTCCATAAATTTCTTAATATGTATTTACGATAATGGAAATTGCTTCGTCAACGAGATCAAAGGAATCATATCGCTTCTACTGATAGTTCTATCACGAATGTTTCAAGTTATTTTGTGGTTAGCTTAATTCGTTGGGTTAGAATGACTTCGACGAATGTATTGGAGCGAATTGCGGATTTAATGCTTCGTCAACCTTGCAGAAACAGATTGAAGGAAATCGCTCGTATCGCTTCCAATGATAGATACCAGTTGTACTTTGCGTGAGCAATCGAGAAATTTTGTTTGAAATGGCACGTTAAAAACATGAAACAGAAGTGTATACACAGTATATAAAAATAAATCTTTTGCTTTTTAAATTTGTTTTTCATAGGAATAAATTATAATGTTCGCATTATGTTCGTTCTTTTTTACGAAATTTAGTATAAAGTAATGTTCACGGTGAGCTATAAGAGAGCATCACCGTAATTGATCAATGATCGCTTTTGGAGCACTCTATCGTACAACAGCGATGTGCCAAAAATGTGTGTCGGCCTTTTGACGCATTCGGCTTTTCGACATTCGGCCTTTCGATACGTTCGGCCTTACGACCCATTCGGCTTTTCGACCCATTCGGTCTTTCGCCACATTCAGCGATTCGATTTTCGGCTTCCGACCCATTCGGCCTTTCAATATCGAACATTTTCTTTTTATTATTTTAATATTTTTTATTAATATCATTATCCAAATCGAAACATTACTGATAAATTACTGTGTTATCTTTCGTTTTAATAAATAAAAGTGAAAACAAAAATGAATTTTGTATTTGCTTAGCGTAAATTTACTGTTGAATTTATTTTGGTAATTTTTGCCCAAAGGAACTTTAGTGCTACTTGTTTTAGGTATGGATGACGGTTAAACTGAAGCAGAACTTGAATGTCAAACACAACGGAAATTGATTTGCGCAGTTTTATTATTTAATGATGATCCAGATGGCAGAAATTAAAATGTTAAAAAACGGTAACTAATTTGATCTTTAAAAAGTTTTTGAGGATCTGTTATGTAAATATTTAGCGGTTTTTTTTTTATAAAAAGTTTTTTATCGTTCTTTACTAAAAAAATATTTTAGATGATCACCAAAAAACAACTTACCACCACCAAATGCGCGCTATTTGTTCCCTTTACCTTCACAGGTGTCATTTGCGTAAATTTAGATGCCGAAACTGTTGTTATAACTTACAACGCCGCCTATTTACGACAACGAACAATCAAAAGACTTACAAAATAATGAAAATATAGTACTAACATACATGAGCTTTCAGGTAAATATTCTAAAGCATTTATAATGCATTATACGATAATCAATTTTTTTTTGTAAAACCAAGTGCATACTAAATTGTCAGAACAAATTAACCTTAGAAAATTGGCAAGAAATATTTAACAGATTCTGGACATTGGGTAATGTTACTCTTCAAAGGGACTACGTACTAAGGCATATGACGCTACAGTCAAAAATTTAACAAAAATTGAAAAAAATTAACGAAAGGGAAATCAACTGTATTTTTTGGCCAAAGCAGGAAGCTCTTCAAACGAAAAGACAAGAGTTTGCAAAACCATGTTTATGGATTGTTTCGTAAGCCTACAAACTTTATACAAACTAAATTTTTTTCTGTATTTTAGATTTCCACAATTTTTAAGAGAAGAGACGGAACTTTAAACTTGGGCATGCGGGGAAAGCATTGCAGACAAATTTAAGAATCTCAATACAGTTTGCTAAAATTAATTTCCAAAACAAAACCGTAACAGAGAGGAGAGTGAATTTGCGTGTCATTTAAACGAGGCAAAATTTGCACGATCTATAAAGGGCCAAGACAAACGAAAAGCTTTAAGCCGAGATATCGATTTTGTATTATAAACGAAATTTTAATTGCTATAACTTTACAGTACACAAGCAGAATAAAGCTTAATGCTTTGTTTGGCACGAGTGTACTAGAAAGCCAGGACCAAGCGAAGTTGAAACTTTAAGTTAAATGCGGCTCTATCAATATCGGAAGCAAAGTGGAAAGATTTGAATTCCATTTCTAATTCAAACTTGATAAATACAAAATATCATGATTTTTATAAAAGTCTACCCTTTGCACAAACGATAGCCAATGTCGATGAGGCCAAATAAAACGCAATGTAAAATAGTTTTAAATTTGGTAAAGCATTCAATAATACAATGACAATATAGTTGGATTTTCATTTCCGTATAAACTATGACATTTTTCTATAAGAACTGACTATTTTCTCGTGTAAAAAAATTAAACTATGATAATTAGTTTTGTCACATGTTAGGTTCTTTAAATTTATTTAAAAACTATGACTAAACTGATTTGATAGAAAACCAATTTAATAATAAATGGTTAGTTCTACACTCAAGCCTAATGGGCATATTGAAATACATATTTCCACATAATCTCAAATCAATAGGTTGAACGTCTTCGAAGATAAACAATTCGAACAAAAAAAATAGTCTCCTGCAACGTCCTAATCTCATATATAAACTAGCTAGATTGATACTTATTGCAGGCACTTATTTTGTTTCTAGTTGTCAATTTCACATTCTCGGACCCCTATCGCAGCCCCAAAACGAAATTATCAACATTTTCTTCGCTGATCTCGAAAAATAAAATAATTAAAGTTAACGTGAAGTGGACGTGTTTTTACCAAGTTCTATAATTATATTTATTGTGTTTTGTATAATATGCAATAAAAGTGTTAATTGTTATTAATGTAACATATTTTACTGAATTATTTTTAAATAAACAAACAGTGAAAATTATTGACTGCTTACAATTAAAATAACAAATTGTTTAAGTAAATTGTGGTAAATTGACGTGGTTAATTTATAATTAATACAAAAAACATATTGTACAAAGGTGTATAGGAATTTAATTCTTTTCCAGATGATGTTAAAATTAAGAGAAATATAAACCTCTTGGTACAAACTACAAATGTTTTATATAATAATTTAAAGACCTAAAATTTTGCCGAACAAATATTGGCGATTGGATCATCACGGATTCCACTTAGCGAATATTTTGGAGATAGAAAAAATTGAGGTGTGGCCAACACACAACTTTCTTTTACGAACAAGGAATTTTGAGAAAATTAGCAAATTTCTTTTGTCGTTTTCGATTGACCAACAAAATTAAACTCCGTAAAAAAAACTAAATTCTTTCGTAGTAGAAAATATGGAGTTTAGTTCTTTTGGAAATCGATTTTGGTTGCAAAATGAGGATTGAGTATTGAGAATTTTTTATATGTACACGGCGTTTAATATACATTTTACCTAACATAACCTAACCTAACATGAGAAATTCGTATTTTTTTGATCTTTGTTGTAAACGAAGACATTCATTTGGCTTAGTTAGTAAAAAACCAAAACAAAAAATTTCTCGTGATCGTCGATAAAACAAACAAAAAGCAAACACAAAAAGCGATATAAATAAATAGTTTTTAATTTGCATTCTTCAACATAGTTGACCATAATTTTTGAATAACAAACATTTGTGCTACTGATAAGAGAAGTTTAAAAGTGGGCTTGATAATTTCTGTGGTGAAGATTTAAAAGGTGATAAGTCGATTTTTACACTTTTATGCATTATTTAAATTTCCATATTCAATTTCATATCATATCAATTTTTTGTAATATTCCGACAACTACAAACAACCGTAATTGTTTAAAAACACTAAAATCCAAAAAAGTCATACGATTGTAAGGGAGATAATAGCGAGATAAAATTAAATAAAACAAACGAAAAATTATAACGGTTTTTTTTAGAACAATTGCCATTCAAATAAGACTAAGTTGGTTGCTCTCTGACAAATATTTTGGAAGTTACAGTTTAATATATGGATGTACTTTTTTTCTGAACCAAATTTTTTAAACACCCTGTATCTCAAAGGATATCAAAAATGTACCCCCCTCCCCATACGATTTTTTTCTCAGAATGAACCAAGGAATCACCCCTTGACGTATCAGCATCCCAAACTCGAACACCCTGTATACCATAAAAATGTCTGATGAGATGAAGTTTTTTTTATAGTTAATGCTTCAGTATGCGAGAAAAATTTGCTATCCTTACACAATCTGTATGTAGATGTATAATTGTAAAGTACTGAAAAAATATACTTCGCTTCTAATTTTTCTTCAGTAAATTATGGTGTGAGCGCTATTGTATGGGATTTTTTTTTTTTTTAATACCGTTTTCGCGGGCTATGGAGTAAATGCTCTAGCACCTACTTAAAGCCGAGTTAAAATATTTCGAAAAAATATAACGATTTAGTACTGCCCCAGGGCCAATTAAAATTCCCCAAAATCAAAATTTTATATGGCTTCGTTTAATAATTACAATTCGTATTTTATAATTAATTTTTACGATATTATAAAAAAGGCACTAAAAATAAAAATAAAATATATATGTTAATTATGTATTCTTAGTTTGCATTTTTTTGGAATTCGAAGCAATAATGTCTTTGGGACTGCGTAGTAATGTTATAAAATGCCCTATATTTGGGTCGGGGACTGGAGTATTAAATAACGTATTACCTACTTACGAGGACATGATGAATTTATTTGTATAAGCCTCACATAGTAGAGAGAAAAAGCAATGTAAAGATTTGGTGCATAATACTAAGTAGTGAAATAGTTACAATAAAAGTGGAAGAAAAGTGGCAAAACACATCAATACCTATTGTAGAACACCGTACAATTTTGGCGCGGATTAAAGTTTATAACAACAAGTATAGAAGTCTGCTTAATTAAACCAGTTAAAGGTAGAAAGAACATTGAGCGATATAAAGATAAATTACTAAGATTCAAAGCCGACAGCAAGATTCTGTTTGATATTGCAACAAACAAAGGTAAAACGTTTTTCAAATGTTCCTATGATAAAAACCGAAAAGCACTTACAAAAGAAAGAGAATTTTTAAGCGACCAGCGAAGTGTCAGAAAACTGAGGAGATGGATAAATGGTTTTTTGATTTGATTTATACAATACCTAATTATTTTTTTCAACCTTACCTCCATCAGTACTAAAATACGAAATATTGAAGTGTCCATAATGACTTTTAATCTTATCGCTAAAGAGCATCTTTTCCGCACTCCGCTAAAAGGTTTCGAAAAACAAAGAAAAATCGCTCCACCCTAATTGCATGTCAGTTGACACAAATTTGACACATAAGAAAAACGGGGCGAAACCAGCTGACAGCAGCTGTCATTCATCGCTCGGTCAAATGTTTCGGGACGATTACTAATCTGGTTTTCCAGTTGAAAAAAAAAAAAAATCGGGGTCGAGCCCGAGTTGAAAAATGACAGTTTTTTGACATTTCTCTTTTCTCATAGCAAACATTTTTTCTTAAAACAATAAAATTATGAATTAATAGCTCGTTTTCCGAAAGAGGCATCAGAGAAAAAGTGCAGAGTATTTTCGGAAAGAGGCAGCACGATCAAAGCAACATTACAGAGCGTTTGCCACTAGATGTCGCCATTCAAAAAAATAATACTGCCGTTTTTCAAAAAGTGACAGCCAAAATCAATTTAATTATCACGTATTAATTGACGATTGGAGGATTGTGGGTACCACGAAGCGGAGAAATTTGGAACTGAACGAGCTATCCCAATTTGACGTTTAAGATGTTATGAAATGTCATTTATGTTGACATTTTAGTTATTATGAAATGTCATTTCAGGATAGATTCCTTTAATTTAAAAAATATAGACACCTAGGTTAGGTTAGGTTAAGTGGCTGCTATCGCACACTTAGGCCAGCAGTGGCCCGTTGTGATACCACAGGATCCCATCTCCCCATTACTCCCGTTGAAACCAACCAGAGCTATTTATATAGCGTAACAAATCTCGCACTCCACAGTTCGCGAGTTCCGAAAGGCTGTCCATACCGTATACACCCAAATACTTATGCCTTCTGTAAGATAGCGCCGGACATGAGCATAGGAAGTGTTCCAAAGTCTCCTCCTCCTCTTCGTCCATGCAACTTCTACAAAAGTCATTCGTCTGTATCCCCAGCCTTCTCGCATGCTCCCCAAAAAGGCAGTGACCTGTCATTATCCCCACGACCCATCCTATTTCTTGTCTTCCCAGGGATATTAATACTTTGGAGCGCCGCAAGTCCAGTTTTGGCCAAACCTGCTTTGCTACCCTGCACGTGAGAGTATTGATCCACCTCTCATTTGTCAAGGCGATTGCCTTTTTACTGAGCGCCCATTTTAGCACTGCCATAGGCCTCCCCAGACCTGCCATTTCCGGCTGCATCTGGAGAGTAGTACCGTACCTAGCTAGTTCGTCAGCCCTGCAGTTCCCCGTGACGTCCGAGCGACCCGGGACCCAGATTATCTGGATGCTGAAATACTCGCTCATCTCGTTAAGAGATGATCGGCAATCCAGCGCCACCCGCGACTTCAGACAAACTGCCCCAAGTGACTTGACCGCTGCCTGACTGTCCACATAAATTGCGATATCCCTCACGGATACAACATTATGCTTCAACCATGTCATGACTTCCCCGATCGCCACCACTTCAGCCTGGTACACGCTGCAGTAGTCAGGGAGACGAACAGAAATATTAACATTAAGTTTCTCACAGAAGACTCCGGCTCCTACCTTATCGTCTACCTTCGAGCCGTCAGTGAAAAATTGCACTGCCTCGTTTTCCAGTATTGATCCGTCTCTCCAGGATTCGTCTCTTAGGACACCTAAGTGCTCATATACATAATACGCGAGTGATTTTTTCTTATTATGGAATATCATTTAAGGATAGCTTGTTTAATTTTTAAATTTTCTGGTAGGTCGGCGCATTTCGAACATTTACAATCGTCAATAATAATCACTTGTATTACACGAAAATATTTCTTTTTTATATACAAAATGCACACATAAAAATGTCATACAATTTTTGACAACAAACGTTTAATAACACCTAGTAGCATTGTGTGAGTTTCACACACACACAGTCCACATTACAGTCTACTTTTCACAAGTGTTTGTAAAAGTTTTTGAAACACACAGTTCGTTTTTTTTTCTAGCCTCGCAACTCGTAAGTTCGAACTACGGGGCACCGGATTTCCAATTTTAATTAAAAATCCAAACGAATTTTGGCAATTTAGACCCAACTGTTTACGAATTGTTTATTCTTCATCCGCTTTAAATTTCTCTAGTTTTGCGAAGATTTATTGGGACAGAATGCATATACGGACATAACAACTTCATTCATGTAAAAAAATCAAAATTCAAAAATATGTTACATATCACCTTCATTCGCTCATGTCTTCAATTATATTTTAGGAAGAAGATAAAATCATTTAATCACCCCTATTATGATTGTCGAGTCGATCGACACTCGACACGACTCTGTATTGCGTTTTCGTTTCTTCATTTGATAAAAACAACACGAAAAAGGAAAAGGCGACACAGAGTCGTGTCGATTGTCGATCGACTCGACAATCATAATAGGGGTGAATATTTTACAAGAGAAATTATGAATTTAAATTTTTCAAAAGTTTCATTTTTCAAAAATTTAAATTTTTCTAATGAAAACAAAAAAAAACATCAATATGTAATGAAAATACAGTGAAATTCATTTTAACAACATTGAAAATTCGTTATCATATAATCGAAATTTTAGTTTTACAAATACGAGTAACCTAACAAATCAATTCAAATTTTCGATGTTATATGCGAAAGGTCCTTATATCCGAGGGAGTTAGAAGTGAATTTCACTTTAGTTGCATACAAGCGAATTCAGGTAATGCCAATTCATTGCATATCTTTGGGTTGACTACAAAATCTTGATTTTTATAAATTCAGGAAAATGGGGAATTTAATTTTTAAATAAAAATAAATAAAAACCGAGATTTTTTAAAACCCGCAAATCTTCTAATATGAAAATTTCATAAGAATTACGAAATTGATGATCATTGAATTTTTTTTATCATTGCAAAAACTCTGTGTATGAGCTTGAAATATTTCAAAAGCCTATGTGGAAATTTTTAAATTTGAATTGAGTAATAAAACCAGAAGCGAAGAAAATATAGATTTATATTGAATTGGGCCCATTACCAGTATAGAAGTCACAGCGCCTTTTGACTTAGGTTTGTAAGAATTTCTAGCAAAACGAACAAGAATTGTTGTTTAAATTTCAGTGGGTCAAGATTTTCTTCGGCTAGTTCGCCACTTTTTAACATTGGAAATAAAGTCGAGTCATCAAATATGCATTACAAATATTCATTTATTTATAGAGCGATAAAAACGCACGCCTTATCATAATGTTTTTTTTTTACGTGCGGATCATTCACTATACATACTATCTATCTTCTCTACTTGAGGCAAATCCAGTATTAAATTAAAATTTAAAATCATTGATACAATTTTCGATAAACATAATTCATTCAATCTTTTTGTATAACCCAGCTTCTCGCAGTTTACAGAAAATATAAGTTGATGTAAGCTATCTTTATAATAGTGTTGTGTGTTGCATCGATTTCTTGTCCAGATATGACGAACTTACTAAATGCAAAACCATTTTTTTTTTTTCAAAATTTCCTAATCATTTAATCGGCAATACATAATTTATTTATAAATTTAATCAAAATTAAACAAGCACCGGAATATATTGTATAAGACAATAACAAAAATTAAATAATAAAACGTATCCAAATAAAACATGTCTTCTTTATCCACATAATACAATTTTATCCAAAACAAAAGAATTTTTTTTTTGTTATTTGTACTTACGTTCGGTGCAGAAGGGGGTACACCAACCAATGGTACCGATAATTTTTCTGGTTTTTTATCACCAAATGGTTTTGTTAATATTGTCATTATTGATTTAAACTGATTATTTATATTATTATTAACAAAAATATAATAATTCTTTATTTTATTTCAATATTTAAAAGGAATTCTTTTTATTTGAAAATTTTCTTTTTTTTTTTTTTTATTTTGGAAATGGAAAATTTTGACGACTGCGAACAACCTACTGGCTACTGCGCCTTCGTATTTTTTCTTGTATTTATTAAAAAAAAAATTTCGCATATTTTTGACATTCTGTTCGAAAAAAACGGTGTGAAGTTAGTCGAAATGTTTTTTTTGGAAAAATTAACACAATGACTGCGCGTGAATTTGTAAAAATCACGGCATAAAAGTATAACACGTTCGCAGCCCAACCGTTTTTTTTTTGGTGAACAAGGCGGAACCTCAAATGTTAAGCTTGATTTACACGTTCCAACAATGTTTTTCAACAAAAAATGAAGAGATTAGTATATCACGAATTTCATTTGAAAGACAAGAACAAATTATAAACAAACAAAATTTTGATGGAGTTTTTTCTTTTTTTTAAACTGTTTCCATAAAAAAAATGTTGACTATAAAATATACTCGACTCTAGTACATTTTATGGAAACAAAACAATCAAAATGGCGATTTGTGAAATTTTTATAGCGCTTTATTTTTATTTTTTAAAAATTTTAATTCAAAATTAAAATTTACAATTACATAAAATAATTCTTTCAACATTGTTGAAGGTGCAAGCGGCGTGAGTTTATGATTTTTTTTTTTTTTGGTAGAGGAGGAAAATGCATTATGCACGATGTATGGGACTCTCGCCCACTAAAAACCTCCTCTATTTCAGACATGAATCCATCCTGGAACTACTTTTTGTATTACATCAGGATGGTGTCTCGTATTTTGCCCTCGAAGCTTCCTCTATTTATCATTTTTTAATTTTATTCATCACTTCTATCTTCGCTGTTGGTTGTCCATTGCTATTTCTTTAGCCGTATAATCCGCTCCACATACTGAGTCACTAGATTCCAATTCTACTCCATCATGAGCATCGTGTTAACGATATTATCAGGCATTACGTTGCCAATTTTCCTTTCGAGTTCTTCTCTCTCTCTCTCGTTTCCACTTTTCGCATGTGAAGATTGTGTGTTGCGTGTCCCCATCGTATGCAAATACTTGCAAAAATACCCATTGTGAAAAAAATTGTGTGAAGAAAAAATTTGTTTCGCCATGTTTCCTCTCTATCCACTCGTTCAGGTTTCTTATCAACCGTGCCGTCCACCTTCCGCGGTTGTCTGTTTGCCACCTCTTCTGCCAGCATAGCATGGTATATTCTCTGGCCCCACTTCTTGTTTCTTCCCAGCCAAGGTCGCTCTTAGACTCGTATATCTTTTTCCTTTCTTCAGCCATTAGGTCGATAGGGACAACACCCGCAATGACCATAATAGCCGGTTCCGATACCGTTCTGTAGGAGCTACAGATTCTGAGAGCACCCCAACGTTGTAAAGTGGCCATTATCTTCCTATATTTAATCGTCTTTAGTGTGTCCGCCCATATCGTGAGTTTACGATAGAAGCTTAAAATCAATGACATCTTAAACAATTTGTGCTGAATAAATTTTCAGGTTATGTTTACAAAAAGAAAATTTAGTTGTTTTCATGTATAAATCTTAGAAATCTTGAATTAAAGAATGAGCCCAGCTGATTTACTAGCTATATTTCAGCGAATCGTCATTATAGTATTTTACTTCTCTGCCTAGGACACTAATCCCTAGTCTGTCAACGCAAATGGATTAGTGGTTGATTACCAAATCTTTTTTCACTAATAGCGCTTAGATAATCCCTAGTTATTATAATTTATTTTATAAATAAAATAAAAACAATAACAATTCTTTAAAAAATATATTTTACGTTAAAAAACTATTTTTTTATCATAAAAATAATAGTATTGTAGTATATAAGGACTTCCTTTTAGTGAAAATTTAAAAATATATTTTATATTTACTATCGATTTCGGTAAAACACAAGTTACCATCTTACTTATCTATAAATATTTATTTTAAATAATCCCTAGTCTGTCAAGGGTATTAGAATGAGTTAGCCTACTAATCCGATCTGGTAAATTATTTAGGAATGTGGGTGATGTAACAAGGACGTAGCGGCGGAAATGATCGTTATTAAATCTGGGAATAGGTACAATATTTGATGGTTTACATGGAAGTTGTACAGAGCATCAAATCTTATTATAAAAAATATTTTTAAGACCTTATAAACATACAAATACACCCAATCCTGTTTTTACACGGTCTTTTTTTACACGATTTTGAAATAACACGATGTAAAAAAAATAAACTAACCTTTTTTTACACGGTCGGATTTTTTTTACACGGCAAAAAAATTATTAAATTTTTTCCCGTAAATGCATTTATTTTTATTATTTTTTGCAGTTTGTTTGTTATTTTAAAGGTATCCCATTCAACTCTCAATAATTCATTATTTTGGCTGTTTTGTTTTACATTCCTTGTAGTTCTTTCGTCGAGTAAGGTGTTTTTTGAAACATGTAATAAACTAAAAATTAATTCAATATAAAATAACATTCGCAATTTTTTTCAATAATATTGTTTATGTACATTTCTTATTGTAAGTACATATGCGAGTTTGTCATCGGTTGGAAAAAGTTTTAATTTCAATGAGGCTACAATCAGGACTACCATCTGATCAAATTTGACCCGGACTGGTAAAACAGAACAACATTTTCATGTATTTTAATACAAATCTTTATTATCGCCTTCAAAATAGGCTCGGGATGGCCCCTTTTTATGGCTTCAATCGACTCATGGAGCCAATATTTGAGTTTCGGAAACAGAAAAAAGTCACAGGGAGCCAAATCTGGCGAGTATGGTGGCTGAACGATGATTTTTGTTTAGTGTTTGGCCAAAAATTCAGTCACAATCAGGCTGGAATGTGGCAGCGCATTATCATGATGAAAAATCAATGAATTGTTTGCCCATAAATCCGGCCGTTTACGACGAATTACTTCACGTACACGCCTCAAAAAGGCCAAGGAGTATGCTTTATTGACCATTTGACCCTCTGGAACGAATTCATGGTGAATCATACCACGGTAATCGAAGAAAACGATGAGCATTACCTTGATTTTCGACCGACTTTGGCGTGGTTTTTTCGGTTTTGGCTTATTTTTGGCGCGCCATTTGTTAGATTGTTGGACAGTTTCGACGTCATATTCTAAACCCACGTCTCGTCACCAGTAATAATTCGTTTGATGAATATAGGGTCTTCAGCTACGTTGGCAAGCATCTCTTTTGCGACCTCTACTCGATGTTCTTTTTGTAAAAAATTCAGGTCTTTCGGCACTAGTCGAGCACCATGTTTCATACTTAAAGCATCAAAAAAATGGGTTGAGTCGATCCATTAGAGATGCTGAGAGCCTCTAGTGCCAACACTACGATTTTCGAGCACAATTTCACCTCACAACCCCCACTGAATGCTTTATGCCACTCAAATACTTGCGTTCTCGATAGAGTAGACTCCCCAAAACACTTTTGCAACATTTTCAATGATTCCGTAGCCGTAATTCCATTGGAAACCCAAAATTTCAAGCAAACTATTCTGAAGTATTCTGCTCAAACGTCACACGAATGTCAAAAAAAGTTGTAACAACCTAGGAAAAAAAATTACCGGTTCGGGTTACGCGCGCGGTTTAAATGAACCGGTCCGGGTCAAATTTGATCAGATGGTGTTAAAAAACAAAAGTTCCATTACTATCGGTTGTTTCAGGTTTTAAACTGAGCTCTGAGGCATCTTCGTGATCAAGAGATGCAACATTAGAACAAATGGAATAATCATTAGTAACTTGGATTGAGGATAACACTAAAAAACGGATTCCGGTGGATATTAATCTATCAAACTCAAAGCGTTAAGAATTTTTGAACAAATTAAAAGTTTTAAACTACGAATGTTTGCACAATCCGCTAATGAAAAGAAAACTAAATTTTCTACAAGCAACGGCTGGTTGCATTGTTTTTTAGAAAGTCCATTGCACAACGTCAAAATTAAATGCAAAATTGCCTCTGGTAATATGGAAGCTGCTAGAGAAACACAGATCAAGTATTTAAGACGAAACGGGTCTATTTTAGAAAAATATGCCAAGTAGAACAAACATAGCTAAAACCCAGAAATTTGCTAGCGGTTTTAAGGTATGTAAGGACCGAATGATATTTTTGCTATGTAGCGTTGGTTAATTAAATACTTTGCTGGTACGCTGGATGGTAAATAAAAAAGCCTGGGTCACTTCAGCCATTTTTACTGATTGGTTTCACAATTGTATTGTTCCTAATGTCAGGTGATACTTAAAGTTCAAAATTATTCAAAGCTCCCGGTCATCCAAACTTTGAATATCCCGATGTCAAAATCGTATTTTTTCCACCTAATACTACAACACTTATTTAACCGTTGGATCAAGGTATCATCGCTACGTTAAGGACTTATTATGTAAGGCGGTTATTTCAATTGATATAAAACAAAATCGATAACGACCCTTACGTGATGGTAATTGACGCCTGAAAGCAATACAATTTTAGATTGTGTATACGTTTTATTTTTGGAATTATCTGAAATAAAGTCTTGTACATTAAATTGTCTGCTGGAAGGCTCTTTGGCCAGAATGTGTGACGAATAATGTTTCTAAGCTGGGAACACTCATTGATCATGTGAATTCAGAAATACTAACGTTAGCTCAAACGATTGGCGCTGAGGGTTTTGTAATTTTGGGGTTGCTGAATCTGAATATTTCAACTAAACATTTCCTTTAATTTTCCAATTACAAAATATACATATCTACTTTATTTTGTACCCAAAAACGAATTTTTGCACGTATCAATTATTTTACCATATACTCTGTGTCTTTTTTACACGTTTTTTTTTTGCACGACCAATTCTGGAACGCATCTACCGTGTAAAAAAAGGATTAGGTGTACACCCAACGACAGTAAAAAGTTTCCACTAAGAATTTTCTAGTTTCTTTGGCAAAGCTTAACCGCAATCAAACGAAAATTGCAAGGTTGAATGATGAACCATTTTTGACCTCTACGTACTTTGTACGTGCATTCGCTGATCCCTAAATAGTATGCATTTTTCGTTATATCACTCGCGAATTCTTCGGCTTATCTTAAGCATACCATCGGGTCCAAATAAATTAAATTTTGATTCTTGATTTCATTCTCTTCGTTAAAAAGGAGTTTTAGATTTGAGAGTCAATTCATTCAAGCATTTTTGTACCGTTCGCACACTGCATAGTTTTATTTGAGATTTTACTAATTTGGTACCTATGAATTGTAGTGATTGATAAAAATCGATTTTGCAGCGATAGACGCTTTATATGAAATTCGTCTCTGGCGGTAGTCGCCAGCAACCTTGCAAAATTTTTTTTCCGTGCTAAGCTTCAATCTTCTAGATATTTTTTTATTATTTTGTTGACAGCTGTAAGGCTTCACTTTATCTTATGTGCAATTTCCCGTTTAGATGTATTATTTTTACATAATGCTACATTTATCTTTAAAATTTGACGAATCTAAACCTATCGCTAAGGCTTTTATGGAAAACTTGATCAATATATCCTTAAAAAACAATATTATAATTATTTTTCGGTACGGTAAAGAGAATAGGGTTTTACACATTAAATTTGTTCGAAAATGGTAGTGAAAACATTTTACTGTCATTGGGTTTATTGAGATGTAGCATTTTCACACCGTTTTACGACGAAACTTTTAATATTTTAAAAGATTTTATAATTGTTCCTCTAATTCGACAATTTCCTACCTTGGAACAAGAATTTACTTTAACTTCCGACGCAAGTGACTACGCAATTGGTTCCGTCTAATCTCAGTTATATCCTAATCTCCCAATAGAGTATGTTAGGTACCTAGTCTGATTATCGATAAAGCGGAAAAAATTACTCTGTTCTTGAGAAAGTGTTACTAACATTTTCGTCCATACGGTAGGAAATTTAAAATCATCACGGACCACAAATCCCTGGTATGGTTAATCAGTATCAATAATCCATCATCACGATTAATTCGAGGAGATTGTTACATGATGAATACGACTTGATGATATGAACGGAAATGATTACGTGAATATGATTACACAATCTAAATGGAAATCTCTTGTGAATCAAGGCAATAAGCATTAACGATAATTCACCTGAACCAATTACTAATTGTTCTTCTAATTCTACTCAAATAAAATTACAATTAATCTATTGTAAATCCAAATCCATTGTTCAATTCGAATTAAACTTCAGATTCTCTAATTGAAATGTCTGATCCTAATGACCAAACAAAATTAATTCAAGAATTCCATAATGTCTCTTTAGGTGGGCATTAAGGAGTATTACGCTTACGAGCTTAGGAGTATCGACACTTACGCAAACATTATTTTTCAAAAATATTTCGTCAAATTGAAACTTACATCAAGTCTTGGGATTATTGTCAACGACATAAGATATCTAATCTAACTAGGGCACCCATAAAGCTCACTACTACTTCTAATTTTCTATTCTAAAAGTTTTTTCTCGACATCATTGTTCCTTTATTTGTCTTCCAGTTATCATATGCAATCGCTATATACTAACCATACAAGACGGCCTCACGAAGTATACCTTGGTTTTGGTAGTGCCGAACCAGACAGCTGAAACTAAAGCCAGGTCGTTCGTGGAGCACTTTATCTGCATTTTTGGTTTTAGGAACCCCACAGAGGGGTTATTAATCGATCAAGGTTCAAATTTTATAGGGTTTTTAGAGGAATGTTGCAAAATTGTTGAGATGTCTTCAGATGAGAATAACGCGATCTAAAGAGGAAACAAACTAATGGTGTACAACAAACGTTTGTATCTTAAAGTTTGTTGTATAATGCTGGCAATGAGATATTATTTTGTTATTTATTAATCAAACACTTTGTCCAGCTTCTGTTTTCTAGAAGCTGGACAAAGTGTTTGATTAATAAATAACAAAAGAACAAACGTTTGTAATGTAAGACATAAAATCATTCATATAACTTGTATGTATGTATTTTGTATAAAGAAAATGCAAATCAATTTAAATATAGGTATACATAATATATTTCAAATACTAAGTAAGAAAAATTAACCTAGTTCTAAGCAAAACAAAAAAATCTAAAGCATGTTAATCGTTTCGTTTCAACCAAACCATATTTGTTTCTCTCTTCTACTTTAACCAACGACCGATCAACATCGAAATCAAAAATCGTAAGAAAATAAATATAATTTAACATTATTATAATAAATAAAGTCATATGAAAATAAAATTGAAATGATAAATAAAATTTTAATAATTAAAAAATTAAAAATAAGCAAAATAGCGTAATATTTTAACTCCCTCAAATCGCAGCCGTGGTTTCAACACCTTAAGTTGGAATTAACATCCCAACACATTGGAATTCAGTTCAACGAAAGAAAGATTAAAATGCTGGCCATCGCGAGAAGGCAGACGCATGGAGACTTCATTCAGGAACACAATATACGAAGGTGATTGAGTTCAAATATTTGATCGCTGTTAATTTTACGCCAACATCAAAATATTAAAGTCTCATTATATATCGCGCAAAGTAAAACTGGATATATCCCAAGCGCTGATAAGACCAGTTATTACCTTTGGTTGCGAGTTTTGGACACTGACATCACAAAATATCGGTCCCATATCAAAGAGGAAGCCACACGTACCGAATGTGAATGAATCACGAGATTAAAAACGATCTCGATAAAGTTCATATCAGGCCTTGGAGTCGGCACCAGCAAAATTAGAACCTCATAGGAGACCACAAGAAACGAGACAAGCTGATTCAATTCTAATTCAACTCAAATAATACCGATTTTCCATCGTCATAGTATAATAGTATTTTGCTATTATACTATAACGATGGAAAATCGAAGTTCATAGTATAATAGTATAATTATAATATTTCATTATACTAGCTATCAAAAATATAATAGGTAGCAAATTGTGTTGTTAACATTGTAAATTTATCTGACAGTGTATTATTTTGACAATTCGCAAAATTAGCATTCGATTTTTTTCTGTGAATCTGTATAGGTTGTTCAAATATTATAATGGAATTTAAAGTTATTTTTGTGAAATTAACTTTGTGAATATCGGCATTTATTTCTAAAAATCATGGAAAATTGTTTTTTTATTTATGAATATACGTTAAAATTTTCAAAATAGGAATTATACCTACGTTCACGTGAAAAGAACTATAATTAGTGTTAACAAAATGGTGGAAACAAAATAATCCGGTTTAGGTGAAAATCGTGTATTGATGGACGACTGTCATTACCCAATCTTCACAAAAAACTGGATTATTTCGTTTTCACAACGCGAATTTTGATAATCGGGTTACATGAAAATCGCGATTAACTTGTAACTGTCTACCGTATTAGAATGTCTTACTTTCATATTCGTATCCAATTCAGAAATAGCCCCCTAGATATATCACATTGCGTAAAACTAACGACTTTTCGATTAGAATTTTTGTTCCAATTAGAAAACGAACCTAGATTCAATGTTCATGCGTACACTTCACATATAAATAAATGACGTGTACATAACGTGTGATCTCATAAGAACAAAATTATCATTTTTTGATTTTGCTTTTGTTTTCTTTCGTTGTTGATTCGTCGAGCAATAATTCTTGCAAGCGGCTTTTATACCCCCGCGATAGTAATTACCCTACAAGTGAAATATTTCATCAATATTATACCCTCGCAGCAACAATTATACCAAAATTGAGCAATTTTCTGTACTAAAATTATTCAATCTACTACAATTTACATTTTCCATCTTGTTTTTGTTGTTGTTTTCCCATATATGTTTTTTTTTTTGAGTGAAAGGGTGCGAGAGCAAAAGACAACTTTTTTAGTAGTTTAGTTCTCCTTCCTCACAGTTGTGTCGGTCGGCTATATAATAATTATTGGATACAGTGTTTTTTTGTGTGTGAAAAATTTAATACATATTTTTAAGGCATTTAAGTTATAAATTAAAAGAAAAATAGTTAAATAGCAAACTTAATTAAAGATAAACGTGTGTTATTTATGTACATTCATATTGTTTTGTTATTTATTTAAAAGTGAAAATTTAGTGTACTAAAAGTAAAAAAAAAAAAAAAAATTTGTGAAAAATAAAAAAAAATAAAAATTTTCTTCTAAAGTGAGTATTGTTTGTCGCCTTGCTTGTCTTTTTTTTCTTCCGTCATTTCACAAACAACACAAAAAAATTCGATATTTCAGACAAGGGCTGGGGCCAAAAATTTTTATACAATTTATCCCATTTTTAGCTGTTAATAAAGCATTTAATTTTTTTTACAAAGTATTTTCGAATTTTATCTATCTTAATTATTCTATTTTCCTTATTACTTAATTTTCCCTACCAAAAAAAAAAATACATCGAGTAAAAAATATAAATTTCACAGACATTATCAATGGATGGAAATTTAAACAAGTAAAAAAGTGATTTGTGTTTTGTATTTGTTTGTGTGTGTGTGTGTGTGTGGTAGGTTCATTAATAAACATATTGTGACTTTTCATATTTTACGCGAAAAACCTAAATAAAATAAGTACGTACAGTACAAATAACAATTTAAAAAAAAAAATCTTGGTTTTTATTTAGAATTATATTCATCACAATTCTGTATTATTTGTAATATTAAAGCCCCTTCGTGGTGTCAAAATCAAAACGCGAGCGAGATTATCGCAAATGTCAAAATGGTTTGTTGTTAGTACATTTTTCAATCGCAAAAATATCGATCGATTTTTGTGGTTTCCTTATTAAGGGTGAGTTTTTTTTTGTTGAATTAAAGTTTTTTGAACTTTTTTTTTTTTTTTTTCATTGATATGATCTTTATAAAAACATTCAGTGTTTTGTGTTTATGATGCAATCAAAACTCATTCACACAAATTGATAATGACTTGTAGTGAAATTGATGACACATTTTGATTAATTAATCGATTAAATCGAAAACCAGCTGTCAATTTTGATCATCATGAAATTTTTCTGTGATGAAGTTGTTGGTTATTTTATCAGCATCGTTACATAACGACATAACCTCACGCAATTTACTATCTACATATTAATAAATTGCATTAGACTAATGTTTGTTATTATTTTTTACTCTTGGGGATATGTGTCCAAATCCACCTAGTTTTTAAATATTTCTTTTGAGCATGGAAATTTACCGGCATATGCTGAAATTCAAGTCATAATAACAAATGTTGTTAATCGTTCAACTAATCCTTTGCCTCATCGGGATGAACTTGCTATTCTTTAATACAGATCTTAATAGAGTTTGGAGGTTTGGTGTAATGGATGTTTGCCTTTGATGACACTATACGATTTATTCAACTCGGGTTATGTATAAAACAAATCTATTTACAACCAATAATTATTTTATTTTTAGGTAATTATTTACACAGTACATTATACTCAACCGCTCAAGGCTTATGTCGAATCCTTAAGAAAATAAAAACAGTCTGAATCAAAAAATTGATCTGGATTGACAATTTGACATTACATATTCTTTCGAACAAATTAAATTGATTTTTTTTGATCCGAATCATACTTAAATCTGAATTTTTTGGTAGATTTAATCAAAATTTCACAAATGCATAGAAATATAAACGTCAAAATTAATATAAACAAAACGACGCCATTTTCATAAAACAATTTTGTTTATATTTTGATGCGAGTTGTTTTTTTCTAATAAAAGCTAAAATAATAAAATAAAAATCTATTTAATATTTACTTATTTAATCGTGTGTGTATTTAATTTTTTTCACCAATACTTACAACTTTTTTTTTATTCAGCGTTCCAGAGGTTCCCTTGAGAAGTTTCTAAAATTTTTGCTGTTAATATAACTCACTGGTTTTATTTGATCTAAAGAGATCTGACATGAGCAAATTAAAAAACAAACAAACAACATCTGCAGCGCAAAGTAGCCTTGTGACCGATCCGGTAACTATAGTAACTTATGCTTGCTCTCCTTATCGCATCGGCCACTAGGCTACTTTGCGCTGCGGATATTGGAGAGTTAAGGTATAAACAGAACAAGAGCGTCGTCGACGAGCGATGACGCCTGTTAAATTAAAGTACACAGAAATCATACGATGCTAACAGAACCAATGTCGCTGGCGACGACGACAATGTCGCCGAACTTTTTTTAGAATCTATTTCTAATTTTATCGCCGGCGATACAATCATGCCTACTGTTTTTTTATATTTATAAGTAGAATACGATAGATGTCATATTATTAACCATTTTTTTCAATCAATTCTTTAATAAAACGGAACATTATACCCAACCCACCAACGTCTACTTGGCAATATTAAATTATAATATTCATGTACCAAAAACACAAGATTTAGGTTATGTCGTTTGTTGTTATTTTTTTATCGCCATGTGCTGACGCTCTTGTTATGTTAACTACAGCGATATCGCGGCGATATTTTTTTTTATTCGTCGCCGCTCATCGTTGTCGCTTTTATTCTGTTTATACCTTTAAGGTTCTCATTCACACTAGCTGAGACCTCTATGTTTTGATAAAGAAACCATCTTTCGGAATTATGGTCTATTGGACATTTAAATTTATACTTTCTAATTTTATCTGTATCGGTTAAAACAATGTATAATTATTATAATAATGATAACGCGACAACAACAACGTGAATATCAATGAATAGAAATTGCAGCTAAGGCTTACGTCATTCACTCTTTATATTCAGACCTTCTGAATATCAGAATGAGGCTGAAAGACGGTTTCTGCAGTTGTTTAAGCTTGGCGGTTTTAATCTAAATGTTTAGCCGGACAAGGGATTGGGGCGTGTTACACGATTGAAATTTGCTATGTTTGTGTGATTGCCCTAATATTTTTATAAGTTTTACCGACAAATCTTCCGATTAATAAAGAAATAGCTTTTAAAGCTGTTTAAGTACAATATATAATTTAGTTCGCTGATTTCACGTGTTAGAATGAACATTATCTGCTAAAAAGACTGCCACACTCCTGCAAGAGGTCCATATTATTGTTTCTCGCCGGATAATTAAACGGAAACCATTATAAGCTTTGAGCAGATGCTTTGTGATAAAGCCGGCTATCTTCTAGAATACTACAATTAAACGCCAATAAGTCAAAATATAGTGTTAAAGTATTATTAGTATAGCAGCACTTAGAATAGAACAGAGGAGTACGAAGTGAAACAGTGGAGTATAGGAGTACGGACTAGACGAACTAGTTAGTACAAATACTCTGATCGTACTAACTGCGACAGCACTGGTCAAGACCGTTACACTCAGTCAATTCAGTCTTATTAAGGGTCGTTTTTTTATTCACACCGGACATGAAAGTTTTCCTAGTTTTTCCAGAATTAAAATAAAGTCAGATTTGACATCTGGATTCTAGGTATTAGACGTACATGATGTCATGACTATCGTGTCTTATTTAGTGACCAAAGTTCTTGTAGCGCTCAGCACTACATCATCTAAATACACAGACATACCCTCAAGGTTCTTCAATTTTATTTTAATTTTCGTCCTGCACAAACAGTATTACAAGGCAAATGAATAACCTCTATGACTCTTTGGCGAAAGCAAAAAAAAAAAATTGGTAGAATCTAGCCTGAAATGCTATTAATGTAGCAGGTACAGTTTAGTGGGTAGTGAAGTTATAAAATGATTAAATTGTAGCATTTCTGCTACATTTGTAGTAAAGTGACAGTACTGATTCCCGATGGTTCTCTAGTCACACTAGCTGAGACCTCTATAATTCGGTAGAGTAACCATCTTTCAGAGTTATGGACTATTGGACACTTAATTTATACTTCCTAATTTTATCCGTATCGGTTCAAAAACAATGAATAAAATTGGGAGATTTTTTACCTAAAAGTTGAATAAAGGTCTAAAAGGTAGTGACCTTAGATTTCTGTACCATAATAATGAGCTGAATATTTGCACATTGTATTTGCCACCTCAACTGGATTATACTTGTAATTTAAAAATCGAAATTATCGATTTTAATCGAATAAACAAATTTGAATAGAATTTGCATGTCATCACCACCAACCACAACACAATGATCACATAAAAATCAAATTGGAATTTCGGCCCGTGATGACCTAAATTACTTACAAATAGAAATCGAATATAATAATTGAACACTGAAATTTTTACTTGAAAAATTTCCGAAATTTATTTTATCTAAACTCGAACGAGTACATATTCAAAAGAAATATTTAAGAAAATCCTTTTCTAAGCGCAAATAATCCATTTAACCTCGTTCATAGTTTACTTATCTGATAGGGTTGGCATAAAATAACTTTATGATTATTATAGGGATGATGGTGATGATGATGACATGCACAATTACAATAAACATAACAATATTATGTATATATGACCGCCAGACCAACCAAATGTACGGTGAAAGTAAAAATTAGATTATTGTTAGAATTAAAGTGATGAGATTTTTAATGAAATAAAACAACGCAAAGTTTATTCGAATATAGATGTACATTGTAGATGTCGACTAAAGAGAGGTCTTTATCTAAAGACGTCGTATTAGACAGATAATAGAAACATAAACTATTTTATTAAAACATTTTCTGTTTTCGTTGTTATGTTGTTTTTATTTTAGGAAATTTAATTATGCAAATGGTTTTATCAATGGGTATAGAGATATGTGGATAATTTTATGTTATGAAATATGTTTTTGTTATATAGAAGTGAGCATCTAACAATTTTCTAATATATGTATGTATTTGAGGGGCGGATTATCTAACAGGTGGCTGTAAAATTTAATGATGAGATATGTCAGACACACGCATAAATTGATAGATAACAATTTTTTTTATGGTTACATTAGTAGAAGTCATCGATTGATTTAGATTAGCATTAGACGGATATTCTTACCATAATTCGATTGAGTACGGAAATTGTCACATAAAATAAGTATGAGGTTTTCTTTTATATAGGTCTAACAACTTAGAAAATAAAGTCTCTTCAGAACGGTTCGATTCTAACCTTCGTAAGTGTTTTGAGGGAGAAATTGAGTTATATATTGCTGATTTTTATGAGTTGCTTTCTCTTAAATTTGTTCAAATATTATCCATCTCATGCGTACACATTAAAAATTAAAGGAAGGAAATCAGACAAAGAATTGTTGCAAAAAACTACATGAGAACGATTAGAAAGATAGTTGAAAATCAGTTTGGCAGTGAAAACCAAAAATCTAAACTGAGATAAGAGTTTATTAAAAAGAATTCTGTGATTAATAGAATCAAAGGCAGAATTAGAGGACGACGCGTTAGAGAACAAACCGACGGTTCTACTGCCTGTGCCTGAGTAAAATAACTATTGATCTCATATGTATGTGAAGTTAGCCCGAAAAGCCTCTTCAGCCCGAAAAAAGGCCTTTTAAAAATGTGTCCCTACTAACACGATGTGAACTCCATCCCGAAATACCATCCCGAAAATAAACCTTTTCAAAAAAATTATATGTGTCTTCACTAAATTTATCAATAAAAAGCCTTACAGCACGAAAAATATTTTATTATGTATAAGTACAAAGAAAATAACACTCCATTCCTAAAAATATTATTTTTATGTTTACCTGTAACAAAAAAAAAAAGATATTCGAGTACGCATGTATATACATATTTCATATAAAATTTATTTTATTTTGTAAAAACAAAAGAAGTGTTTTTATGGCCATTTGATTTGGGCAAAAGAAAATTTTTTTTGAAAATTTTACAAGTGATTTATCTACTGTACCGCCGATCACAGGGATTGCCCCCTACTTCGGGAATTGGTACGTGCTTGGTATAACTAGTCTTAACAAAATTACATTAGTCTGATTTCTCAACCAGGTCAAACTAAATATTTATGGCCATTTGATTTGGGCAAAAGACAATTTTTTTTGAAAATTTTACAAGTGATTTATCTACTGTACCGCCGATCACAGGGATTGCCCCCTACTTCGGGAATTGGTACGTGCTTGGTATAACTAGTCTTAACAAAATTACATTAGTCTCATTTCTCAACCAGGTCAAACTAAATATTTATGGCCATTTGATTTGGGCAAAAGACAATTTTTTTTGAAAATTTTACAAGTGATTTATCTACTGTACCGCCGATCACAGGGATTGCCCCCTACTTCGGGAATTGGTACGTGCTTGGTATAACTAGTCTTAACAAAATTACATTAGTCTCATTTCTCAACCAGGTCAAACTAAATATTTATGGCCATTTGATTTGGGCAAAAGACAATTTTTTTTGAAAATTTTACAAGTGATTTATCTACTGTACCGCCGATCACAAGGATTGCCCCCTACTTCGGGAATTGGTACGTGCTTGGTATAACTAGTCTTAACAAAATTACATTAGTCTCATTTCTCAACCAGGTCAAACTAAATATTTATGGCCATTTGATTTGGGCAAAAGACAATTTTTTTTGAAAATTTTACAAGTGATTTATCTACTGTACCGCCGATCACAAGGATTGCCCCCTACTTCGGGAATTGGTACGTGCTTGGTATAACTAGTCTTAACAAAATTACATTAGTCTCATTTCTCAACCAGGTCAAACTAAATATTTATGGCCATTTGATTTGGGCAAAAGACAATTTTTTTTGAAAATTTTACAAGTGATTTATCTACTGTACCGCCGATCACAAGGATTGCCCCCTACTTCGGGAATTGGTACGTGCTTGGTATAACTAGTCTTAACAAAATTACATTAGTCTCATTTCTCAACCAGGTCAAACTAAATATTTATGGCCATTTGATTTGGGCAAAAGACAATTTTTTTTGAAAATTTTACAAGTGATTTATCTACTGTACCGCCGATCACAGGGATTGCCCCCTACTTCGGGAATTGGTACGTGCTTGGTATAACTAGTCTTAACAAAATTACATTAGTCTGATTTCTCAACCAGGTCAAACTAAATATTTATGGCCATTTGATTTGGGCAAAAGACAATTTTTTTTGAAAATTTTACAAGTGATTTATCTACTGTACCGCCGATCACAAGGATTGCCCCCTACTTCGGGAATTGGTACGTGCTTGGTATAACTAGTCTTAACAAAATTACATTAGTCTCATTTCTCAACCAGGTCAAACTAAATATTTATGGCCATTTGATTTGGGCAAAAGACAATTTTTTTTGAAAATTTTACAAGTGATTTATCTACTGTACCGCCGATCACAAGGATTGCCCCCTACTTCGGGAATTGGTACGTGCTTGGTATAACTAGTCTTAACAAAATTACATTAGTCTCATTTCTCAACCAGGTCAAACTAAATATTTATGGCCATTTGATTTGGGCAAAAGACAATTTTTTTTGAAAATTTTACAAGTGATTTATCTACTGTACCGCCGATCACAAGGATTGCCCCCTACTTCGGGAATTGGTACGTGCTTGGTATAACTAGTCTTAACAAAATTACATTAGTCTCATTTCTCAACCAGGTCAAACTAAATATTTATGGCCATTTGATTTGGGAAAAAGACAATTTTTTTTGAAAATTTTACAAGTGATTTATCTACTGTACCGTTGATCACAAGGATTGCCCCCTACTTCGGGAATTGGTACGTGCTTGGTATAACTAGTCTTAACAAAATTACATTAGTCTCATTTCTCAACCAGGTCAAACTAAATATTTATGGCCATTTGATTTGGGCAAAAGACAATTTTTTTTGAAAATTTTACAAGTGATTTATCTACTGTACCGCCGATCACAGGGATTGCCCCCTACTTCGGGAATTGGTACGTGCTTGGTATAACTAGTCTTAACAAAATTACATTAGTCTGATTTCTCAACCAGGTCAAACTAAATATTTATGGCCATTTGATTTGGGCAAAAGACAATTTTTTTTGAAAATTTTACAAGTGATTTATCTACTGTACCGCCGATCACAAGGATTGCCCCCTACTTCGGGAATTGGTACGTGCTTGGTATAACTAGTCTTAACAAAATTACATTAGTCTCATTTCTCAACCAGGTCAAACTAAATATTTATGGCCATTTGATTTGGGCAAAAGACAATTTTTTTTGAAAATTTTACAAGTGATTTATCTACTGTACCGCCGATCACAAGGATTGCCCCCTACTTCGGGAATTGGTACGTGCTTGGTATAACTAGTCTTAACAAAATTACATTAGTCTCATTTCTCAACCAGGTCAAACTAAATATTTATGGCCATTTGATTTGGGCAAAAGACAATTTTTTTTGAAAATTTTACAAGTGATTTATCTACTGTACCGCCGATCACAAGGATTGCCCCCTACTTCGGGAATTGGTACGTGCTTGGTATAACTAGTCTTAACAAAATTACATTAGTCTCATTTCTCAACCAGGTCAAACTAAATATTTATGGCCATTTGATTTGGGCAAAAGACAATTTTTTTTGAAAATTTTACAAGTGATTTATCTACTGTACCGCCGATCACAAGGATTGCCCCCTACTTCGGGAATTGGTACGTGCTTGGTATAACTAGTCTTAACAAAATTACATTAGTCTCATTTCTCAACCAGGTCAAACTAAATATTTATGGCCATTTGATTTGGGCAAAAGACAATTTTTTTTGAAAATTTTACAAGTGATTTATCTACTGTACCGCCGATCACAGGGATTGCCCCCTACTTCGGGAATTGGTACGTGCTTGGTATAACTAGTCTTAACAAAATTACATTAGTCTGATTTCTCAACCAGGTCAAACTAAATATTTATGGCCATTTGATTTGGGCAAAAGACAATTTTTTTTGAAAATTTTACAAGTGATTTATCTACTGTACCGCCGATCACAGGGATTGCCCCCTACTTCGGGAATTGGTACGTGCTTGGTATAACTAGTCTTAACAAAATTACATTAGTCTCATTTCTCAACCAGGTCAAACTAAATATTTATGGCCATTTGATTTGGGAAAAAGACAATTTTTTTTGAAAATTTTACAAGTGATTTATCTACTGTACCGCCGATCACAGGGATTGCCCCCTACTTCGGGAATTGGTACGTGCTTGGTATAACTAGTCTTAACAAAATTACATTAGTCTCATTTCTCAACCAGGTCAAACTAAATATTTATGGCCATTTGATTTGGGCAAAAGACAATTTTTTTTGAAAATTTTACAAGTGATTTATCTACTGTACCGCCGATCACAAGGATTGCCCCCTACTTCGGGAATTGGTACGTGCTTGGTATAACTAGTCTTAACAAAATTACATTAGTCTCATTTCACAACCAGGTCAAACTAAATATTTATGGCCATTTGATTTGGGCAAAAGACAATTTTTTTTGAAAATTTTACAAGTGATTTATCTACTGTACCGCCGATCACAAGGATTGCCCCCTACTTCGGGAATTGGTACGTGCTTGGTATAACTAGTCTTAACAAAATTACATTAGTCTCATTTCTCAACCAGGTCAAACTAAATATTTATGGCCATTTGATTTGGGCAAAAGACAATTTTTTTTGAAAATTTTACAAGTGATTTATCTACTGTACCGCCGATCACAGGGATTGCCCCCTACTTCGGGAATTGGTACGTGCTTGGTATAACTAGTCTTAACAAAATTACATTAGTCTCATTTCTCAACCAGGTCAAACTAAATATTTATGGCCATTTGATTTGGGCAAAAGACAATTTTTTTTGAAAATTTTACAAGTGATTTATCTACTGTACCGCCGATCACAGGGATTGCCCCCTACTTCGGGAATTGGTACGTGCTTGGTATAACTAGTCTTAACAAAATTACATTAGTCTCATTTCTCAACCAGGTCAAACTAAATATTTATGGCCATTTGATTTGGGCAAAAGACAATTTTTTTTGAAAATTTTACAAGTGATTTATCTACTGTACCGCCGATCACAAGGATTGCCCCCTACTTCGGGAATTGGTACGTGCTTGGTATAACTAGTCTTAACAAAATTACATTAGTCTCATTTCTCAACCAGGTCAAACTAAATATTTATGGCCATTTGATTTGGGCAAAAGACAATTTTTTTTGAAAATTTTACAAGTGATTTATCTACTGTACCGCCGATCACAGGGATTGCCCCCTACTTCGGGAATTGGTACGTGCTTGGTATAACTAGTCTTAACAAAATTACATTAGTCTCATTTCTCAACCAGGTCAAACTAAATATTTATGGCCATTTGATTTGGGCAAAAGACAATTTTTTTTGAAAATTTTACAAGTGATTTATCTATTGTACCGCCGATCACAGGGATTGCCCCCTACTTCGGGAATTGGTACGTGCTTGGTATAACTAGTCTTAACAAAATTACATTAGTCTCATTTCTCAACCAGGTCAAACTAAATATTTATGGCCATTTGATTTGGGCAAAAGACAATTTTTTTTGAAAATTTTACAAGTGATTTATCTACTGTACCGCCGATCACAAGGATTGCCCCCTACTTCGGGAATTGGTACGTGCTTGGTATAACTAGTCTTAACAAAATTACATTAGTCTCATTTCTCAACCAGGTCAAACTAAATATTTATGGCCATTTGATTTGGGCAAAAGACAATTTTTTTTGAAAATTTTACAAGTGATTTATCTACTGTACCGCCGATCACAAGGATTGCCCCCTACTTCGGGAATTGGTACGTGCTTGGTATAACTAGTCTTAACAAAATTACATTAGTCTCATTTCTCAACCAGGTCAAACTAAATATTTATGGCCATTTGATTTGGGCAAAAGACAATTTTTTTTGAAAATTTTACAAGTGATTTATCTACTGTACCGCCGATCACAGGGATTGCCCCCTACTTCGGGAATTGGTACGTGCTTGGTATAACTAGTCTTAACAAAATTACATTAGTCTCATTTCTCAACCAGGTCAAACTAAATATTTATGGCCATTTGATTTGGGCAAAAGACAATTTTTTTTGAAAATTTTACAAGTGATTTATCTACTGTACCGCCGATCACAAGGATTGCCCCCTACTTCGGGAATTGGTACGTGCTTGGTATAACTAGTCTTAACAAAATTACATTAGTCTCATTTCTCAACCAGGTCAAACTAAATATTTATGGCCATTTGATTTGGGCAAAAGACAATTTTTTTTGAAAATTTTACAAGTGATTTATCTACTGTACCGCCGATCACAAGGATTGCCCCCTACTTCGGGAATTGGTACGTGCTTGGTATAACTAGTCTTAACCAAAATTACATTAGTCTCATTCTTCAAGCACGTTGAATCACATAATAATAATTTGAGATAACAGCAATTTTGAGGAAACTTCAAAAGTTAAATCTGTGTATCGATCGCCAAAATACTTTTTATTATTGTTAAACCCCGAAATTGAATTTATCTTTTCTAAATACCAAAGAATCTGAAAAATTTTAGAAGGCGTAAAGAGGTTTATTCTTGAATAAACAAGATTGCAATTTAAAGCGAGTTTAGCTAAATCGATTTAATAAATAGCCTTCTGTAAAGATGACTAATTCACTAAATAAAGGATTTAATGCTCTTTTAATATTCGAGTAACTCCTTTAACATTTAAAAACAAAATATACACTTATAAAAATGACCGCTTGGGTTTTTATTTTTAAAATTTACAGAAGGGTAAATATTTCATTATAAGAAAATTTGTGGGCGTATAAAATATTTATGTTTGGGAGTAACGTTACCTCTTTACCACTAAATACATACATTAGGAATTTAAAGCCATTGCTGTTTAGATTAGTCAGTTTTACCAATTAGCAATAAACAATAAAAATTATATTCCAGTAATTTCTCACAAAATTGACCATAATTTATTTAGATATTGCTGCTTGGTAAAAAATATTTTCGGTTTTTTCATGAGGAGCAAAAATAAGGAGATTTGAACAATCATCAATCCTTAATGTTCATATTCGAACACGGTCAACTCGGCGAAAGCAACTCGGCGACGGTCAACTCGGCGACGACCAACTAGGCGACGGTCAACTCGGCGACGGTAAATTCGGCGACGACCAACTCGGCGACGGTCAACTCGACGACGGTCAACTCGGCGACGACCAACTCGGCGACGGTCAACTCGGCGACGGTAAACTCCTACAGACCACTTTTTGCCAAAATGACATTTTAATGGATTATAGGATTTTCGGCTCTGCTCTTTCAGTATTCGAGATCATAATTGTCCTATCTTCTTTAGTTTTGATGATAATTTTTAAAAACACTGTCCTATAGCTGTGAATCAAAATTTAAATAAACTATGTTTTAATATATGAAATAAAAAGAAAACTTGAAAAATTACCGTTTTTTTAATAATCAGTGGTTAAATTTAATTTTCCTTTTTTAATTTTTGGGGTTAAATTTCTTTTAGTAAAATAGTGTTCTGTATAAAATTTAAAAAAAAAAACAATTTTTTTTTTACTTTTCCAAACATATGGTCTTCTGTCCTATATCCATTAGGGCGACTTTTTTTTATAAATTTAGCTTTCATTTAAAATTTAATTTATTTTTGGTAATTTGTTGGATTCTCATGAAAGTAAACTAATGATAGTTTATTTAAAACTAAAGAAACTCGCTCAATTTGTATTGGGAATAGCACAAATTTTAGTTTAAATATTAAAAAGCGTCTCCTGAAAACTTAATTATTTGGTTTATAGGACACTTAAGCATTCACCCAGCGATATGTATATGGCATAAAAAACACCAATAAAATATCTCCATTATGATTATACATACAACAAAATTAAATAATTTTGATGTCTGCAGTAACCAATACATCTATTTTAAATTTTAATTAATTGCTGTGAAACGAAAACCAATTTAGCTGCCTTATTAGTTCCGAGTTTATTTCTTAAAGCAGTGTGAGCTAATCCAAATTTAGAAAAAATCCTTTCTATACAAGCTGATGACGATATAGCAGTATGCAGCTGACCAATCAAAGCCAAATTATTACTCGAAATAATATTCGGATAAAGCGATTGCATTGACACCCACCATTCAAAATCTGTGAGCTGCTCACAATTTTTAAAATGTGAATCCCTGAATGGGTTTAATTTTGCGACAAATTTCATAAATGTGGTATTTATGAAATTTATTGAAAAATTTAATTCAATAAAATCTATTGCCTTTTCTCTTTCGTCTGCAGTAATAACTGATTTTTTTGACTTAGGACTTAAAAGATATGCCGCAAAATGTGCATTTGTTAGTGTTTTATTGTATCTCTTTTAATATAAAATTCGTGTCATTTCACCTGTCTTCACACACCTTAACAAGAGCAGGCCAGTTTACCAGATACGACTCTAACGAATCACAATAAGAATTTTTGGGCAAAACCCACATTTCGATTTTTGTTTAAAACAACAGTTTCAAAGAAAAAAACAAGGTGTTTTAAACACTGTTAAAAACAGTGTTTAAAACAAAGAGTTTAAAACATACCAACCCTGCCAGTGCCCAAATCAAATGACCATAAATATTTAGTTTGACCTGGTTGAGAAATGAGACTAATGTAATTTCGTTAAGACTAGTTATACCAAGCACGTACCAATTCCCGAAGTAGGGGGCAATCCTTGTGATCGGCGGTACAGTGGATAAATCTCTTGTAAAATTTTCAAAAAAATTGTCTTTTGCCCAAATCAAATGGCCATAAATATTTAGTTTGACCTGGTTGAGAAATGAGACTAATGTAATTTTGTTAAGACTAGTTATACCAAGCACGTACCAATTCCCGAAGTAGGGGGCAATCCCTGTGATCGGCGGTACAGTAGATAAATCACTTGTAAAATTTTCAAAAAAAATTGTCTTTTGCCCAAATCAAATGGCCATAAATATTTAGTTTGACCTGGTTGAGAAATGAGACTAATGTAATTTCGTTAAGACTAGTTATACCAAGCACGTACCAATTCCCGAAGTAGGGGGCAATCCTTGTGATCGGCGGTACAGTGGATAAATCTCTTGTAAAATTTTCAAAAAAATTGTCTTTTGCCCAAATCAAATGGCCATAAATATTTAGTTTGACCTGGTTGAGAAATGAGACTAATGTAATTTTGTTAAGACTAGTTATACCAAGCACGTACCAATTCCCGAAGTAGGGGGCAATCCCTGTGATCGGCGGTACAGTAGATAAATCACTTGTAAAATTTTCAAAAAAAATTGTCTTTTGCCCAAATCAAATGGCCATAAATATTTAGTTTGACCCTCTAATTAGAGTGTATTACTTTGACAAATATTATGATAACAATAACAGTTTAAGGGTTTAGCTAAGTCGATTTAATAAATAGCCTTCTGTAAAGATGACTAATTCACTAAATAAAGGATTTAATGCTCTTTTAATATTCGAGTAACTCCTTTAACATTTAAAAACAAAATATACACTTATAAAAATGACCGCTTGGGTTTTTATTTTTAAAATTTACAGAAGGGTAAATATTTCATTATAAGAAAATTTGTGGGCGTATAAAATATTTATGTTTGGGACTTTGGGAGTAACGTTACCTCTTTACCACTAAATACATACATTAGGAATTTAAAGCCATTGCTGTTTAGATTAGTCAGTTTTACCAATTAGCAATAAACAATAAAAATTATATTCCAGTAATTTCTCACAAAATTGACCATAATTTATTTAGATATTGCTGCTTGGTAAAAAATATTTTCGGTTTTTTCATGAGGAGCAAAAATAAGGAGATTTGAACAATCATCAATCCTTAATGCTCATATTATATTGCCAGTGCCCAAATCAAATGGCCATAAATACACTTCTTTAGTTTCTACAAAATAAAATAAATTTTATATGAAATATATACATACGTACTCGAATATCTTTTTTTTTTTTGTTACAGGTAAACATAAAAATAATATTTTTAGGGATGGAGTGGTATTTTCTTTGTACTTATACATAATAAAATATTTTTCGTGCTGTAAGGCTTTTTATTGATAAATTTAGTGAAGACACATATAATTTTTTTGAAAAGGTTTTTTTTTCGGGATGGTTTTTCGGGCCAAGTTCACATCGGTTGATCTCATTGGGTTTGAAAACTCCACTAGAATTACTCTTGCATCTATTTATACCTAGGCCTAAATTACAAACATTACGCCAGACCTTGGGAGAAAGGAAGGAGTCTAACTTTCTTTGAAAAAATTACGTTTAGCAATAATTAATCCTACAACTCTATTACGAGCCTGCTTAAAATATAAATGAGACTGACTAGTAGGATACCTTTTCCATAAACGATATTTACTAACTCTAATGCTAATGGCATTCGAAATTTTCTGAGACAACCAAAGAAGAGATTTCACTTTGAAAGTAACCTTTTTAAGCGGAACGCAACTATCAGAGACCAAACTAAAATATGATTTTCAAAATTGTATCTGGCTAGTTGCAGAACTGAGGCAAAAAATATCCTCCCAATTAATCGAGTTACAAACTAAGTAAAGGAATTATCTATACATATGTACTTGAAAAATCTAAAGCTAAAACTATTAGATTTAGGTGGACAGTAACAGTTCACAGAAAAACACTAAAAGATCATGATGAGTTATCAGAGGCACCGCTAGCGGTTCGAAAACAAAACATTGGTGCCACAGTGTTGTGTACGAAAAAATTAAGACTTTAAAAGATTGAATTAATCCCGAGGAAAGATGAACTTAAGGAGTATATCGAAATTAAAGTCACCTGATTACATTTAATCAGACCTACAAGAGAAATAATTAAACATACTTTCTAAACCTACAAGAGATATTTTAAGTTGGGCATACGACCTCTTCCTAGTTTTTAGAGGGTTATAGACGGTACCAAAAATTCTAAATCAGAGACTAATAATTCTGAAATGGAAGAAGGTATGGTCACTAATCTAGCCTTAATATGATCACCTACAAACATACAAAGACCACCATAATTAAGGGGAGGTACCGCGCTCTTTTTCTAAAATATATTAAAACCTTTGATGGCCAAAGCTGAACTAGAGATATTTGGGTTTAAAAAGGTCTCAGAGAAACAAAGCTTATCGACTGAAGAACCAGTAAAAATGTGACGAATCTCATCAATACTTGGGACCGGACTTTGTACGTTTCAACTAGCTACATTTAATAATGACCTATCGACCAACATAGATTTTAGAACTATAATTTGAGTGTTAAATGACACAACTCAAATGAGGCAACTCAAATCGAATTCAAAACTTAAGCGTAAACAAGATGTGGCCGTAATTGATGGGCAATACTTACAATTAAAAGTAAAGAATGCTTCATCCAGTTCCAAAATGAAAGTCAATTACTGGAAATCTTAGTCTGGCATACTGTCGAAAATCGTAGGAATAATGAGGAATTTCGATGCTGGACCCGGACCAAAACCTCGTGTCGACGCTGTTCATATCTACATCTGGAGATAACAAAGGATGGACCACGGCCAAGAAAAGGGGTAGAGGTCGAGTCCAATAACAACTAACACAAAATGCTAACAAATGAAGATAGATGGCTACTGGTTAGTGCAATCTGTAGTGCCTTTTTATACACGATTTAATAATTTGCTCGAGGAAGTCGAAGAACCGCACAAAGCAAAAAAAAAAATATTGGCGCCTTCAATATTTTTAAGAGGCGTACAAACATTTTTGTTTCTTTCCGCAAAGAGATATTATAGAGGGGAACAAAAAATGAATTTTAACACAAATTTATTATTGTGGAAGCTTCGGGAAAGTGCTAGTCAACTCAAAGAACACAAAGGGAAGAGAGTGAAATAGCGATCGATTTCTTTCTTTTTTAAAGAGCGGTAACAAAAAATTCATTTATAAACAACTAAATACAGAAGAAGAAGAAGCGAAAAATAAAATCTCGAAATTATAAATTTTAAATTTGTTCACTGACTCCCAGTTGACCTTCAAATCACCTTGACGGTGATGGTTAAGTTTTTTTAAGTTGACCTTATGTCTTAACGCCAACAACTGTTGAGTTATTCCCCATTAAAATTCATCATCTGCTGGTTATTTCATACCATTTCGTAATTTAACCTTGAAAGACCGCTGAAAGTCATTTCAAAAATGCCTCAATTACCTAACTGAATGTAAAATTTTACGCTCTTTCAGAATTCGAGATCAAAAATGAGAGTTCCTATAAAAAAAGAAGAATTGACCTTCAGATGAAATTCAGGACAGATTTCAAGGTCAAACTTAAGGTCATCAATCACTTGCCCCCGTAAAATCCTACAGCTTTTATATAGGTTATTTTTTGATTGATAGCTTTCCTGACGAAATATTTGAGTCGCAACTCGCAACAGTATTCAAGTTTAGATCACAAAATGGCAAATTAAAGTCATCATGTAGCGTTCATTTTAAATTCATCTTTGGTTGAATTAATCAGTAACTATCTATGAAAATTAACTAATGAGAACAACACTAATTATTCACTTTGAAAAGCAAATACCAATAATGCAGATTCCACTTGATGATCAAACATTGGAAGTCGAAATAGTAACTGAAGAATCTAATTATGATCTCAAATCCTGGGAAACTACCATACGAAACTTCGTCTTGCAGACCATCGAGTCCAGTTTGATTTTTGTAATCAACACTCAATAGATCAAGTACACAGAATAACCAATACTTCAATATACTAGAGAAGAGAAAAGTCCGCTCATCGATATTTTTAGACGTTACACTCGGTTTGAGAAAAAATCTGGCGTGAAGGACTTAACCATAAGTCAGGAACCCTTCTACCAATACAATTCGCTAATATATTAGAATCATACTTGAAAGATAGATTCTTCTTTACAACCTAATATTGAAATGGATTTGGACTTATGGTATCAAACTTGATTTTGTGTTACCTTAAATTGAACCTGCGTAATGTGCTGGTACCTTTTAGAGAATATTGCAACCAACCGTTGAGAAACCCACGTTCTCCGCAATATGTATATATGTATGTAGTCGACTTATTCATTTTTAAAATAATTTTTGTAACAAAGTTGAAAATTCAATGGAAAACTTATATTCTTGTTATTGCTTGCGATGGCCAGATTACGAGTATTTATATGTACACGAAAACTATTAATTCAAAATTCAAAGAACATTTTATGTGTAATGAGTATGAATTGAATTTTTTTGTTTTGTTTATTGTGTTTGCAGCCGACTTATTTCTTTGGCAATTATTAAATTTGGGGAAAATCATTTTCTTTATGTTTCTCGCGATAGTTTTGCAGTACACAAGCAAAATTAATATCCTCCTAATACCTAATAATAGACTAATTTCATTTTCCTGTCTGCGTTTATTAAGATCTAAATAAACATTAAGTATTGCGTTTTTTTTTTTTAGAAATTCTAATCATCTACTTATAGAATTAACACCAACAAATTTTTGGAATAACTATAAAGAAATAGTTGTAAGTTGTAATTGATACAAAAATTTAGATCATCACTTCTTAATTTTCAATTGATTAAGTTCTCTATGGTTTCGAATTGCCCTGATTTTAATTTTTGTACATAACATACATAGCTACAAAGAGAGAGAACAAAAAAACTAGACAATGGCTGAATAGTTTTCGTACATACTGAATATAAACTATTGATTTCTTCTACATCTATTGTGTAATGTAATACAAGATTTTGTTTATGTAGTTTTTGACTAATGACTATATAGAATAACACCTTTTACTATTAAGTGTATTGTTGCTTTCGTACTTCTGTGATTCTAGGCATTGATTATGTGATTTTGTATCAAGTACAAGTATAAAGGAAGTATTAATATAAAAAAATTATTACGATGACATCATAATACGTAAGCAAATTTGTTGTTTGGTTCAAAATGTATGCAGTCGTGAAGAAAGGTTACATTTTTAAGGGTATGTCTTAAATACATTTATTTTATATGAGTTATATGAACCTTTTCTTAAATTTTACCCATTAGGCTTAAAAGAATTATTTTTAGTCGCTTATATGTCTTTGGTGATGACCTTACCATATGTATAAGTATAAATTAGAGAACACAATCCATTAAGTGGTTTTGTAAAAAAAAATCCTTAATGATTGTAGTTCGTGTAAAGAAAGTTCTATAGTAAAGCCATAGGCAGTTCAAATATATATATGGGGCATTCTCTGTCAAATCGGCCACCCCCCTGCACATTTCATTTTTTGAGATAAATAAACTTTTTTGGGCTTACAATTTTGCTTAGAATGTCTACTTTTAAATGCCGTATGGCGTTTTTATGGCGTCCTTGGATTTTCAAAATGGCGGACCATATCTGCTAAGCAAGTCTTTAATTTTTAATAAAATTGATTTAAAACCGTAATTTTAACTGTGTTAAAATTCTGACAGTTTTAGAAAAATATCTAAAAATAACACTTTTTATCGAGAATCTAGTACTTTTTTGAGAAAATTTTTAAATGTTGACCTCAGATTCGTCATCAGCGATCCCGCAAACCCCTAGATCATGTTTTTATCGATTTTCATAAACGTTGAAAAATTGGCATTTAAGGCGGCTACCTTGGTTTCACCGTCCTGAATTTTAAAATTCTGACCGTAAATTAATGTTCACCGACCCTGAAAACCCCCTACACCGAGTTTTTATTGATTTTTATGAACGTCGAAAAATTAGCCATCTTTCGAACATATTCGACAACTATCTTGTGTCCGCCATCTTGAATATTAAAATTCTGACCTCAAATTCGTGATCAGCGACCCCGAAAACATTCTAGGACATGTTTCTAACAATCTTTATGAATGTCGAAAAATTTGCCAATTTTGGCGGCCATCTTGGATCCGCCATCTTGGAATTGTAAAAAAATAATAAAAAATGTTTAATCTATGACACCAAAAATACTTTTGAGTAAATTAACAGAGTTAAAATTACGTTTTTAAATCAATTTTATTAAAAATTAAAGACTTGCTTAGCAGATATGGTCCGCCATTTTGAAAATCCAAGGACGCCATAAAAACGCCATACGGCATTTAAAAGTAGACATTCTAAGCAAAATTTTAAGCCCAAAAAAGTTTATTTATCTCAAAAAATGAAATGTGCAAGGGGTGGCCGATTTGACAGAATAAAGATTATAACCAAAAATTAAAACCAAGTTCTAGCTACCTAGCACTGCGACCTAACATTTTATTTTGTGCTCGCACCCTATATTTAGTTAACTAAATTAGCTCATTGTTTTCCCACTTAGATGTTGTAGTCGTTGTCGGAAAATGGCTATACATATCGCAGAAGTGGCGCATCGTCTGTCGTACTTAGGACCATGTTCTTAAGATGATATCTTAAGGAGGCATGGCCTATGAGGAAGGCTTTGTAAGTACGAGGAGCTATTTGATTCTGGTTGACGAAGGTGATATAGATCTCTTCGCCTATCGTAGGCCTGGAATTCTGTGCCAGTAGGAGCGTTTTTACATACCTCTCAGAATTTAACCACTACTTTAAGCTTTCCCTTACTGACCCCGCAGAAATGTTCTGGCTCACTGAATGGAGAATATGGTATAACATAGATCTCTGTATATTTTAGGCATTTAGCTTCGAGACAGCAGTTCCGTTCCCGTATATTCCGATCTCTGCTTCGTCTTCTGTTTTAGATCCGTTCGTAAACCATACTGTTGAGCCTCGTTCAATGGACGGCTTACCACAGAATGATTTGTGGAAATCTAGTTTAATTGGCATACATTCTGAAGGTATTTCTATGGTATGATCTGTTTGAAACTCTTCTTAAGGATTCTCAGATACCATACCATATTGCCTGGCTTAATGTTACCGTCCTTTTTACTATAGGGGTGTAACGGGATCAATCCCAAAAGTGTCTCGATTGCTGCAGTCAGGCATATTTCCATTGAGCCTGTAATACCAAGGAAAGCTAAGCGCTGAACCTTAATAATAATTGTTAGGAATGAGCAGTAGACTGGCAGGCCCAGAAAGCCTTGGTAGCTCTAATTTGATTGAATTAAGTAAATGCTGTTTCTAATCCAGTTTTTCATCCAGGATGACTCCTAGATATTTAAATTCTTTGGAAAACTGAACCACCGTTTAACGAGTGAGCTATGAGGGCAAGCTTTGTCCTCGTAAAAGGCACAATAATCGTTTTGCTTGGATTAACACTAAGGGCCCTATTCTCTTATTCTGTCACGCCTAGTAACAATCAAGTTTTTACATTCATTCTAAAAATTCTAGACGGCTGCTCCCAAAAATATCGTATTGCACTGATTTTTTACGATAATAGTCATTTCAAATGACATTTCTTGTCATGGTATATTTTCAAGTGAGCAATAACTGTGTTAATAGTCACTTGAAATGACGTTGTCGTAATACATCAGTGCAATGCAATATTTTCCGTAGCAGCCGTTTAGGGTTTATAGAAGGAATAATAAAGCTTGATTGTTTACTTGGCGTGACAAACAGGACGGTTTAGGGAAATGGTCCGTAATTCCTTCTTGCACACACCATTGCCTTACTATGCCTTACATCCGCCTAGTCCGGGACATCATACCCACGGCTATTCAAAAGGGTTCAGTAGTCCATTAATAACCAATGACCATAAAAAGGAGACAATACACATGCAACAGGACGATTTCTTTTTCAGCCTTCGCCTTTTCCATTTTTTTGCCGTTAAGAGCCATCACTGTAGATTTACCAGCTTGATATGCAAACTGGTTCTGATGGAGGGGATTTCATAAAAGGGATTCACTTCTTTTTTGGTGATCCGAAACTTTTTCCATCGTTTTTAGCAGAAACGATGTGAGACTAATTTGGCGATATGCCTTGGGCTGAGTGTCTGGACGGCCCCATCCTTTTGGTATAAAGATCACATTTACTCTTCTCTAAAGCTTTGGAATGTAGTTAAAGAAAGGTTTAGGTTGTCCGATAAATCCGGACCAAGCTGAGGAGAATTTCCTCAATATCTTTCTTCAGTAGCTGGAAAACTGCTATCTGTTACAGCAGACTTGGAAGGTTTGAAAGAGTCAATAGTCCATCTTACTTTACTGAGAGTGAAAATTCTACCAGAGGGAAACTCTTAAGCTTACTTATTATAATTGAGCACCTAAAATTGCAGAAAATTTCTGCTTCTAACAGTTTGAATTTACTACAGGAGAAAGCGAGAATTTATAAAACATTTCAAAATTTTGAATTTCTTTTTTGTGAAACAGAAGAAAAAGAATTAGTAAGTTCAGATGATTTCTGCTTCACGATTGTGGGATATTTGCATATTAAGCAATGCCCACTTCGAAAAGATTTGCCATATAGTTCCTAATAAGGGGAAAAGCATACTGAAAATGCAAGAGGAAAAACCAGCAGAAAATTTGTCTTTTTCCGTGAACCAGTAGCCAGGCAACAGAAGCTTTTGATGACAAAAACATAGTAAAACATAATATGTGAATACTTTGGCAAGAAGGACAACATATCTAAATAATAGACCTAGACTATATGGTCCTGACTTTCTTTTTCTCTCTCTTTCGCTCTCTCTCTCTCTCTCTATCTCTTTCTCTTTCTCTCTCTAGCCCTTTTCTCTCTCTCTCTCTAGCTCTTTTCTCTCTCTCGCTCGCTCTCTCTCTCTCTTTCTCTCTCTCTCTCTCTCTCTCTCTCTCCCCTCTCTCTCTCCCGCTCTCTCTCTCTCTCTCTCCCGCTCTCTCTCTCGCTCGCTCGCTCTCTCTCTCTCTTTCTCGCTCTCTCTCTCGCTCCCTCTCACTCTCTCTCTCTCTCTCTCTCTTTTTCTCTCTTTCTCTTTTTTTTTTCTCTCGTTATGTTGTGGTAACTTGTGCAATCTCAGTCGATTCTAATCTTCCTTCGTACAAGTAAGTCGCTTAAAGACCGCTGTCACATAAATATGATCAATACCACTGCGTCTTTAATTCCTTTTAACATATTATACCATTGAAACAACTCGGGACAGCCAATGTACCACTGAAACAACCCTAGAACCATTGACATACTAAATGCCAGACGTCGTACTCGAAACACACTTTTTATTGTATTATCGGTCAAAACTTATGCTGAATAGTCATCGACTACTAATTGTTGATAGGTTTGTTTTAAAACCAACAGTCAAAAACGCTGCCGATATGCATTAAATTGGCACCATTTGAATTAATATTGATCACAATTTGTTTAAAAATAACCTGTTTTTAATCAGAATCTGATGCTAGAGTATTTACGAATTACCTTAAAAACCAAATAAATACTAAAACCATCATTGCAACTTAGGTCATTGGTTTAAGATTATTTTAAGTAATTTACTAACCATTTGATGTCATACTAAAGATTTACTGACGCTACTTAATCTAAAATCACTTGCACTACCAGATACAAGAGTAATATGAGTTTGACAGAATTTTTGGCAAACAAAATTTTATTGAAATCATTCCGTATTACGTAATTTTTCCAGCTAAAGTGATAAATCAGTTTAACTAACAAAATTGTATCAAAATGACAAACAAATTGTGTACGAAACTAGAGCGACATATAACAAATAAATCAATCTGTTAATATGATTGATTAACAATTTTCTTACAAGAGTCATACACCCATGACAGTCATTCATTAAAATTAATAATAAAATTTGGAAAGCATTACACAACATACGAAGAATTACACAATATTGATAGCATCACGATTTCTTTCTCATTTATATGCATAAGTTTAATAAATTTAGAAAAGATCACTAACATCATCATCAGATGATGATTATTTACGTTTTTCTTCGTGTACCAATTTCTTTTTAAATTTGGAAACAAAAAAAAAAATCACCACCAAAATGATTCACCGAAACTTGTTTTTCCGCTTGTACATAAAATGCCTAGAAACATTTAAGATCGCGCGGCTGAGGCAGACATGAATAATTTTTTTTTTGTTTTGTATTTATTGCATCTTATATTTTAGTGTGTCGCGCGCGCGGACCCGAAATTGTTTTGTGCAGTCTCATATTTAATTCGTCATAATAAAAGTAAGACGGCGACGATCATAAATATTATGACTCAACCCGCCCGATCGATAAATTATGTTCGATGGTTCTTTATTTTTATAGATTTACCTAAACTCGTTAATTTATGGTACATACAAAAAAATTTAACGTTACGTTAATTGAAAAAGAAATCAAAGTAATTTACCTTGAAAATTTTTATAAGAAATACGAAAGATTAATTATAATTTAACCTCCTACAATGCGTTTGCCGCGCGCGCGATCTTGAAATTTAGTTCAAGTTTAAATAAAAGTGTTTTTTTTTGTTGATATTTTGCATCGATTTGTTGTGTAGATTTTTGTTGTTCCCTTTTTCTTGGTTGTGATGCAAATTTAACCGTGCGCCACGTTACACAAACAACAACACATCCAAGTTCAATAAACATCATCTCGAGCCAACTATTAATTGGGGAATTTTTGTAATAAAGCTGAATTTTTTTTCTATTTCTTAGAATTAGTATGCAGTTTTTATGTGAATTGAATTTTGCATATTATGGTATACAAAAAAAAAATAAAAAAATTGAATATGCAATCAGAATTTCGTTTGAGTGTGTAGCATAAATGTAAGATGGAAAAATTCGGTTTCATATATAGTCGTTGTATTCCAACGCGAATTTATAAGCGTTATTACCACGTACGATGAAATACAGTTGTATAACATTTTATTGTTGGGTGGCTATTCAAAATCGATGGATTTTTAAATTTGCTTTGATGATTTCTCAGAATATTACATTACACACACGTAAACTACTATAAAAATGTGCATTAGACCAACTTCGCTAATCATGATCGTCACCAGCGGGGTTTTCGGTAAATGACTATAAACGAAATATGCTCGTAAATTACACAGAACATAGCGATGTTTGGATTAGCCTGTCTCTGATTTCCGATTGGCCCTTTTAGATCCGAATGTAGAAAGTTTAAATATCCCATATAGAAGTTTATCGATCAATAGCATTTTCAATTTAGATTCAGGCCGATTAAGAATGAACCGATTATGACAAAATTCGATTTGTACGATGGAAATGGGATTCTAAAATGATTCTGGAAAATGGCCAATGAGGAACGAACTTGGTGACTACTTTACAGATTATGATTACAGGAAACCTTAAAAGATCACTGGAATTCTGGAAAAAATTATTTTTCACCTCTGACGCTATATGTAGAAGCATAAAAATTAAAAGAATACAGTGACGCAGCTTCACACATATTGTTGACCAATCTGTAGAGAGAAATAACTCATCGAGTAAAATTCTTCTGGCTTCAAGTGACTGTTAAACGGTATACATTTGTACATAACGAAGGTGGTCCACTGAACTCTCTCAATTTGGGCTTTATAAACTTCATAAAAAGGATTCCAAATCTGACTGCAATATTCTAATCCGCTGATGATACTATATAGATCTCAAACACAGTGTAAATACAATCAATTTGGCCAACCATATCAACATTACTAAATTCAAAATTCGCAAAATCTTATAGATTTGAAGTGGTAGAACGTTTAGGAAGAAACCAATGCTGAATGGGACTAATTGAGTTCATTGAAAGTTATACGATAAACCAACTTTTCAAAGATTTTGCTAAAACTATTCGAAATTGAAATAGGCCTATAATTTTTTATATCACTCGCAAGATGTTTCTAGAAGACCGGAACTAAATTAGTTTTTTTCCAACCAGAAGGATATACAGCTTCTTTAGGAGAAAAATGACTTAATTAGAAGTTTTCAAAACCAGCACCTTTTTAATATCCAATGAAGAAAGAATTTTAAAAATACCGTCCTGAGAGACTAAATCAACACGAGTGCAACTATTACAGGAAAGGTTTGCTTGTTTATCATGTGAATCATCAACGTAAATTGATACAAAATGATCAGCAAACAAGTTGCTAATTTAAAAGATCCAGTTGATACAATATCACCAAGTTTAATGCGAACGTGTAGAAAGTGACTGGAAAAAGGTACAGAGCATCTTGTTTTTTTTCAATTACATTCACTATACTTTATATAGCTGAGAAGCATTTACCGGTTTCATTTTAAACACGCTTACGAAAATTAGAAAAAATTGGATAGGTCATTAGCATTGTTAAATTTACGATATCTGACATGATTCTTATACTTAACACAAATTAATTTAATGAGCTTTAAAGAGTACCAAGCCGGAAATTTTGGCTTTACCTTAGAGTACCTATTTCGCGGAATATAACTGTATAGTATTTTATAAAATTTTTCTACATCGAGATCAACATTACAATTTATAAAAATGCAATCCCAGTCAATTGGCTCGTCCAGGTGCCTTTGAATTTCAGAGTAATTCAGCAATTTAAAATTATTCACAATCACAAATAACTGCTGATAAGCCAAATATTTCATCAGACATAATTCAACAAAAGGTTAAAGTTTAACTACTTCCACTTTCATTCATTTTTGTTTGATCAATAGCCCATTTCTTGATCCAAATCAGATCATGAAACGGCACCAAAATGCGTAAGACAAGCAAACACCAAATTTAAATTTTCTATCTCATTTCGTTTTGAATCTGTTTCTTCAAGGAATTTTCCATCTTTAGTAGTTAAACTAAGAGAGATCGGGCACATCACACTATTTAGGGGTACATTAACATTCAGGGGAAATTAAAAAAATTTAGGGAAATAGCAGCATTTAGGGGTTAATCACGACATTAAGGGGCAAATTACAGTATTTTGGGCAAAAACAACAGTTAGGGTATATCAAATATCCGCCATCTTGGATTACAAGAAAACATTTAGGTAAACATTTATATCGCAACATTTAGGGGTAAATTACAACTTTTAAATTAATCCAAATATTGTCAAAAATATCATCAATACAATCAAGCTTAAGAAACAATTCTTGATTTCTTGATTAGAATAGCAACGCCACCATCATTAAACTTATCGGTAATCCTATCCTTCCTGATAATATGGTATCGTGCATCTATTAACTCCCTACTATTAATGGAATCATTAAACCATATTTCGGTCAAACAGATCAACTCGGTAGTCTCTGTATGATTTTTAGATGAAGTTCTGGAATAGGGCTAATTAGGAAGGAATTTGGTTGTTTTTACGATGAAAAAATTTTATTAGCAGCAAACTCTGTTATTTCTAAACCGATTGTTATGAAATTCGATAAATACGACATGAAATCGGTAAAGAAACAACCGAGTTCCTTCGTAATTGGCCTTATTTTAGAACTTCATCAAACAATCATTTTAGTACGCGTCCAAAGTTTGTGATAATATTTTTTTTTTGTAATAATTTTGACGTGAGTGAAATAATTTTCTCGGGTATGAGAATACTAAGCTCTCTTAATGCAAGAGGTTTACGGGGGATATTTATACTTTTTGCTTTGATTATTGATTTTGTGTTTTTTGATAACAAAAATGAATTATAATTTTTGTAGAAAATGTTATAAAATAAAAACGAACGATAAGGAAACGTCACTAATCGTCACATTATGTATATGTCAATAAAGGACAGATCAAGTTATTTCCTTTGTAGAAAGTAATCACGCAAGACAAACATTTTATTAAAATTTTATTACATCGACACGACTGAGGTGTTTGGTGGTTTCTAGGATGTCTAATCCATGAATGATATCTGAATATTTTAGCGAGTGTCAGAATGTCATGTGTTATACATATGCAATACAAAAAATAATAAAAATAATATTGTAACAGATTTGAGCTAGAGATTGTGTGTCAGAAATGATATCTTACGAGTATCATGTGCACTAACGAGCTGTGTGAAAAATAATTTTTACTTTAAGATTTAAAGACTTCTCAGAAATCAGTTTTTCGTTCAGAAAGTAGCTGAAAACTACTAGCCGGTTAGATTTTTAAGGTTCTAAAATTGACTGAAAAAATTGATTCAGATCGGGGCTTTGGTCTTATAAATCGAACATATACCTATATTTATTCTTTAAAATAACGAGTGAACTATTTAGTTGACCCACCTAGTTTCTCGACAATTACGCCTTGTAGGACAAAGGAGTTCGCTGTTTTTAGTTCGGGAAAAGTTGTTTAAATTCGAGGAGGGAACCAGAATTTATTTTTGGCGACCTTGAATTTACGTGTCAAGGTCAAGCTATATTTTTTTTTTTGCAATACAAACCTAGATGTTCTCTAACGCATCTTATTATATGCAAAAGAGTAACAAATGTTTACCTCAAAATAAATTAAATTGATTTGTTTCGTTACGCAGTATATCTGAGTTTCAGCTTATATCCCGGTGTGATGCTATTTAAGATTGCGATTTTTGTGTTTAACATTTTGTTAAGTGCTTTTTGTTTGGTTTGCATGTTAATTTGTGGATATTTTGTTCTCAAAATTTTAGATAGCCTTAGATGCGCGCGACCAAATAGGACAGTATTTTAGGCAGTTCACGTGTTAGGCTAAAACTGCTAAAGTAGGCTTATTTTTTTTGTCCATCGCCATTGTAAAATGTTTAGAAAATCCTGTCATAAATCATCAGTGAAGGGTTTAAATATCAGGGCTGCAAATGACACCTTTGAAATATTCATAAACATTTTGTTCGGATTATTTGTACATTATCGACCGATTAGATACTTCCTCTCATTCTAATTACAGTTTTGCTGGCTGCTTGGTAAGATTTTGCATAGTTACCACTGCACATCAGGTTAAATGAATTATAACACTTTATATAACATGAGAATAATAGCTTGAAAAGAATTTGGCAAATAAATCTCAGCATTTGAGCATTTTGAAATTCCAATATTCTAAAATTAATAAAATGCCTTGTTTAATCTTGCTCAGAGGTTTTTCTTATACAATCTCAGAATTTGTAAAAACGGCGTATGTTTTTCTTCGAAATCTAGATTTTTCTCAAAATTTATGAATTTCTTACACAACATAAGTTATATTTCCATAGCTGAGATAAAAGTTTAATAATAATACATAATTTTTTTAAATTTTGAAACTTTATCAAATTTACAAATTTAGTGCAGTAATTAGGAATAAAAAAAATTCAGAATTGGGCAAAAAAAAAATGTAATTTTTTTATCTTTTAGTTTCTCTCAGTGTTAAATTTTCTTCAAATTTCAGAATTTAATAAAATTAATTCTAGACGTTCGGAAATTTTTAAAATTCTACTCAGAATGCAGGAGACTCAGAATTTATTTGTACAAATTTTATTTTAAAAAAAATTTGAAATTCTAAATTCCATAAATGCTTTAAATGCTAAATTCTGAATCAATAAAACGCTATATCAGTGCTTAAGGGGGGCACCTCCTCCAGACAACTAGTTTTTCAATAATTTTTTACAAAAAATTGAGAGCATTTATTGCAATGAAACAAATTACATAATAATATTGACGTTCAAATGAATACAAAAAAGTTTTGTACGAATGAAAAAAAAAACAAAATGGCGGCGCTAGAGGTGCTCGAACTGGACTCCTAGAGTTTGCGCTGTGGAACGCCCAGGTCCTTGTAGTTAATTAAAATCAACGAAACAAATTGTTTTCATTAAAACAATTCATCCCGCTTTGCATGAACCTAAATTTAGCAAAAAAATAAAAACATTGAAAATTTGAGGACAAAAAGAAAAAAAACACGTTTTTTTTATAAACAATTCGTTAAAAACAATATTTGTTTAAATAATTTATACGAAATTTTAGGTTTGTGCAAAGGCCGATAAGTTAAAGAATATGTGTACACAATTTCAAGTTAATTGGCCCATTACTTTCTGAGTTACATTCCACGGCGCGCAAAAAAACACGTTTCAAGAAAAACTCCTAGGGACTTCGGTGACTTCCTAGGGACCTTTAGGACTTTCTGTTGGGCTTGAAACTTTGGAAATATATTCTTCAGATACTAAATGAATTTTTAAAGCAAAAAAATTAATATCTGGAGGAGGTGCCCTTAACACATTTCCTATTCTGTGTAAGTGTTCAAGTAAACCTTATAAAATCGAAGTTTGTTAGGTCTATGGATCTAGCAGGCCAATTTATTGAAATTTGAACTACATCTACCTATCCTGCGGCCGGTATATATAATCACAATAAAATATGGACCAGGGTTTACTTCTGGATTTTCTCATATTTTGTGAAATCAGATTGGTCAAAAATAGTTAAAAACGAAAAAAAAAAATATGTTGAGTCGTAATGGCTCACGAGTTCATTCGCAAAATAATATTCTCTGGGTGAAACTTTTTTGTTTTAATAACTAATACTGGTCTGAGATATAATCCAGAACCTCGAGAAATCTCAAGTGACACAATAAATGCATGCGGCCTGCATCAGTTCTTTAAACTCTTAAATATGTCATGTAAATAAAAGTTTTAGAATTTTTATGTAAAAACAAACAAAACATGATTGGCCTATTGTAACAATGAAAATGTATAGATGAACCTTTTAACGCTTATTTTATGTTTATTGTATTTAAAAAACAAAGATGACCTCCAAATGACCTTGAAAATGACCTCAAACTAAAAAAAATAATAAGCAGTTGCCAACTGAAATGCCAACAATGTTGGCAATGTGCCAACTTAAATGTTAAAATCGAAAATATAATTTACATTTTTAAGACCAGAAAAATACCCTTGTCCGACAACCTAGTTGGGCTAACCTTTATCCACCGGACATTAAAGGCAAATGGTTAGACATTGGTTTTTATAGGTTTTGCACTCCAAATTCAACCTTTTACAAAACACAATCATCCTTTTTCAAATCAAATTCAACTTTATCCAAAAAATAATCAACCTTTTCCAAATCAAATTCAACCGTAGATGATATAAAACTAACAGAATTGATTTAATTTAATATATTTACTGTATTTAAATTCTAGATATAAGATAATAAGTTAATATGTATAATAAAATAAATAAATCTTTACTGTAATAGGGGCATAAAATTCACCTTAAAATTCGCCCTATAATTATTGTAAACTTCTCCTTAGATATCATCGTAAAATTCACTGTAGAATTCATCCCAAATTGATCTAAATTCAATATAAAATGTATTCCCAAATTTACCATATAACTTCTTTACTAAAAATAAAACTAACCTTAAACTTCACCGTACAACCCAGCCTTAAAGTTTATCCTAAAATTCTCCATCAAATTCATCATAAATTAACCCCAAATTTACTTTAAAATTCTTTCTAAAATTACGACAAATTAATTCTAAAATTCACTCTTCAATTCAACGTACAAGTCACTCTAAAATTAACCCTAAAATTTTACTTAAAATTCACTCAAAAATCCTTTAATATACACACAAAAAAATAAAAGGTCACCACAACACGGAATCGGTGTTACATAGTGTGGTGTCCCACCGATCGGATATTTATAATTTGAATCCAATCGGATATTATAATAAAAATGGCATAAAATACATTTGGATAAAAACTTTTACACCGCATAAAACCCAAACAGGAACATTCATCTTTAGGAAAACACCTAGAGGTGCATTTTATTAAATCCAAAATGAGTTTTTATAAAAATTTATCTTTTCGGATAGATAGAAATATTTATCCGTTGATGCGTATTTAATTTTATAAAATATATTCAGTTGGAGAAAAATAAAATACTTTTTCGGATAAAAGACCAATTAACACCGCACATTTTTTGAGTGTATGGTTTTTATCCCACGGTATTTTATTTTAATGTATATGATTTTAATATGTTCCGAATATTGTAAGAGAATTGAATCTTCTCATCAGGCCGCTGCGACTAGACTGATTGTATCACAATTTAAATTCTATTATACAGAAGGAATATGCAGGTTGCTTTAGCGAATTTAACTAATACAGCCAAAATCTCTTACAATTTTACTTTTTCCCGAAAACTCCAAACGGTGTAAATATTTACTCCGATAGAACGGAAATAATCTCTGGGAAGTACCTTTTAAAATAAATCCGCTGTTGACAACTTTTGCGTTTACTCCGAACGGTGCAAAAGTATACTGTTCGATCCTTTTGGATATTTTAAAATTTGTGCCCGATCTTGCGGAGTTAATATGATACTATTGGATAAAAAATAAAGGTTTTTTCGGATAAAATACCATTCACACCGCAATATTTTTTTGTGTGTACACTCATCCAAAAAATTAAAGGAACACATTTTTTTTCAATTTTTTTAGTGTTTTTTGAAGAGCTGTATCTTAGTAAAATACGGTCGTACAGAGATGAAAAGAAAAGCATTTTAAAGCTTCAAATTTCTAGTTTTTAGATTTTTGAGCGGAAAATTTTTGTGACTTGGCCATTTCCTATTCGAATTTAGTGAAATTTGGTATGCGCGATGGAAATGGGATTCTAAAATGATTCGTGGAAGAAGTTCTGGAAAATGGCCAACTGGGAAGGACTTGGCCATTTCTTATCCGATTGATGAAATTTAGTATGCACGATGAAAATGAGATTCTAAAATAATTTGTAAAACAAATCATTAAAAACATCGAATAACCATTTTAGTATTTCACTTTTAACGCACATGTCGAATTTCTTTTAATCGTTTAAGGCAGCGTTCTTCAAACTAGGGTTCCGTGGAACCCTAGAGTTTCACGAAATGTACATTATATGGAATACTAAACAATTATTTATGTTTTTTTTTTGACTGAATAAATGTAAATTTATATATTGAATACATTTTTAACATAGGAGGGTTCCGTCGCAAATTTGTTTGTGTTTAAATAGAAAAACGGTTTCACGGAATTATAAAGTTTGAAGAACGCTGGTTTAAGGAATAGGCAAGCGCCTTCCAACTTAACCATATAAATTTAACCAAAAATAATTTTAGAGTTCCATTTCTATAGTACATGCTGAATTTCATTTTGCTTTGACTTTTACGTCAATTGGACGTTTTTTTTTTTGTAAAATTATTTCTCGTAAATTATTTTTTATTTTTTTTGTAACTTTAATTTGCATGTTTATCTGTGCACCAAATGAAACATATCTACGATGTCCGAACCGCATCATCCAGATACCATCTGAAGAAAGCTAATCAATTTTTATCAGAAAAAGTTTTTGGGAAATAAAGAAATCGTGATCGGACGGCTCCTGCTGATCAATTAATACCAAAACAAACCCGAGGCGAAGTTCACCAATTGCTGGATGGAAATTAAGCAGGGCTGATAAATTTACTGCTTTTTTAAATAAATAAATCATACGTTTTCGCACGCTGTATTGTGAATGAGCTTTAGCTCAAAATAGAGTGTGCTAAAATATTAGTTAATTTCTATGTAAATAAATAAATAAATAAAATAAATGATTAAAATCGGCCAACTTCTATCCTAATACGGCTTATTCCAGAACTTCATCTAACCATAATTTTAAAACCCAATTTTCATTATAAATGCTGAATTTCATCAAAATCAGATATGAAATGGCCAAGTTCCTTCGTAATTGGCCATATTTCAGAACTTTATCTAAAAATCATTTAAGAATCCCATTTCCATTGAGCATGCTGAATTTTATCAAAATCTGATAAGAAATGGCCAAGTTCCTTCCTAATTGGTCATATTGCAGAACTTTATTTAATTTTCTGTCGTCTCTTATCGGCGAGTATTACGAAATAATCTTACGATCGTTAAGGGTTAACAAGTAATTAACGAAAAATGTGAAAACGGTCGTTTTTTTATTGTGAAGATCAATTGTTCCTTTAATTGTTTTGTAAAACTTTGATCAATCTGTCCGGAAAAACGGTTAGATGGATCAATTTGAAAATAATACAGGGCTATTAGGAGTACATTAAACTGTAAAATGACCTGGCAACATTAGTCTTTTCATCAATACTTGTAAAGTAACGGTAGATTTACTAAGCAATCTAAAAATTCGTTTTTTGGTACTTTTTTCAAATCAGTATTGAGGGTGAAAAAATATTTCTTCTTAACTAATCTTTAAAGGGTCTTGTAGGAAATTTACTCAAGTTTTTAAAGCTGCCCTAAAATTTACTGTGCAATCATTGATTGCTGAGATATCGATGATCAAAGACAAAAGGACCTTTTTTGATTCAAAGTCAGATATATCAGCAAAATGTTGTCATAGAGAGACTAGAAAGAAATTAAATTTACGCCTAATTAACAGGCTAACCGACCTATGCATTGGTTTGACTTAAAAAAAATTTCCCGAGCCTATGTATCCTACAAAACAAAAAAATTCCAAATTTTTTTTTCGCTCTCTTTCTTATGATGCGTTATAGCGCTATCCCACAAAAATTTTCCAAAACTAGAAATTTGAAGCTTTAAAATGCTTTTCTTTTCATCTCTATACGACCGCATTTTACAACGATACAGCTCTTCAAAAAACACTAAAAAAATTGAAAAAAATTTGTGTTCCTTTAATTTTTTGCATGAGTGTATGCCACCTATACCCTTAAATTCAACCTACCCTAGAAAAAACCCTAAAATTCACTGGAAACCCCTCTCTAAAACTAACCCTGAACTTCACTCTATAATTCACTATAAGTTTCAGTAATTTGTAAAGCGAAACCCCTTAGGAGCTTAAATAATAATTTTATCAAATTTAAGAATTATGGAGTTTGGAAATTTTAATAGTGGAAAAATGAATTTAGGATTTTATAAAATCGTTAAATTCAAATTCATCATTTATTTGGAATTTGGAATTATTGATTTTAGAAAATAACGAATTTTGTAATGTAGTTTGGAAAGAAAAGAAATTAGGAAATATAGGAAAATTTAGAATTTTTGTATTGGGGAGATATAAGAATTTAATAAAATTATTGCGAATTTGGGAAGGTAAAAATGGAAAATGGGAGTTGCAAAATCTAAATCTAGTTACTATAAACTTAGAAATTCCGTCAAATTTTAGAATCCTAATATTTAGAGAGTTTTTACAACATTTTTAAAATTTAGAATTCAATCGAGAAAAACAATTTTTACGCTGCAGACCAATATCAAAAGTTTGGAATAATTTGAAAATTTTCAATAATTTCGAAATAATCTGAAATATATTGGTGACAAAGAATCTCAAAAATTCTAAATACGAATTATCAGTGAGACAAAGGACTTCAATCTGTTGTTTTTAATTTCAATGTTATATTTCCATAAATGATGAATTTGAATTTGATTTGAAAAAGAATGAATACGTTTTGGATAAAGATTAATTTCATTTGCAAATTGATGAACCTGGTTTGTAAAAGGTTGAATTTGGAGTGCAAAACCTATATTTCAATGTTTTCCTCATTAGTTAAACTTCAAATAAGAATTTAGATGATAAAACATAAAAACAAACCTGCAACATTGAATACTTTTAATTGATTTTAAATTTTAATAAATCTGCACTAAATTAGCACTTGGTACTAATTTTAGATTTATGGTATGTTCCTGTTTCATTGTGTTTGCGATAAAAAAAGAGTCATAGGATGGAATAAACATCCATCGGCAGATGAAACGATTCGAATGTGGCATATCTAAAAGTCATTAAATACTCTAACCTTCTACACCGTTAATTTGGAAAGGTTTGGTGAATATTCAAAAATATATGTTATGAAAATTTTGAAGTAAATTAAAAACGTAAACATGAGAAACGTTTCTCTCCGTGGCTGTATACGACTCGACGTTTGATAAACGGTAGTCATACGTACTACGTCAGATATATATATTCTAAACTTACTAAATATAGCAAAATTCCTAGATAGGTCAATGAACCAAATTGTCCTGTTATCTAATTCAAATATAACAAAAAAGTTAAAAGTTTATTCACACTCCGTATAGTTCTCCGCTAATCGAACAGCTAAAATTTTTAACATTTTCAACTTCCTATATTTCGCCATGCTATCTAAATGAACACAACAAATTATACAATCTCGCTCATAAAATACAAAAAAAAATCCAACAAAAACAAATCTTTGTAGTTTGTACCATATTTGGGTTCAATTTGGTGTAAACATAAAGTTTTATGTAATGCCATGCATAATACAGAAACAAACGAGATATTTAATTACAAACAAATCAATTTATTTATATTTAGTTATACGATTACGAGAGTGTATACGGCCAACAAAAATTAAATGGGCCATTAAATTGATTAAACATTAAATGAGAGCAACAACAATAAACATAATAAACAATTCAATCATCTATCACAAAACTATATTCAACATAAAACAGAGAATTTGATGTGAAAATTTATTTATTTAGTGCTGTTTCGTTTGATTTGAATTTGATTGAGATCGAAAATTCGAAAGAAAGTGCATACCCATATACATACATACCAACTAAAACTAAATCAACTTTTCTTATTTTATTGAGTTATTTATGTTTGACATAAAATCGTTTTTTTTTTTCTTCAATCGATCAAACAAAATGTTGCTAATTTCTAATTTTTTTGTGTGTACTATACAGACATCTTTATACATTCATTCAATGTTTTACGCGCTTATTGATGGATATCAAAATATGTTCAGTAATAGATATGTACAACATAGCCAAAGACCATAACGTGCTAACTAGTGTAGTTATTTTGATTTTCCGAACAAATACAATATTTTGCTGAGCAATTAAATTGTAGACCACGTACAAATTTTTTTTTTTTTAATAAACATCAAGTTGAACTCTCCAATTATGGTTAAATTGATTTTTATCTAATGAATTGTTTAAACAAAAACGTAAAGTAATAATTTTTATGGTTTATATGAATGTGTGTGTGTCAAATGTACATAAAAAAGTATTGAATGTACAGGGTGTGCATAATATTTGCATCACATTAATGGTAAATTTTGAGTAAGATATGGTCACGTTATCGATCTGTATGGTTAGCGCCTCAAAATTTTTACGATTGTTTAATTTTTTTTTACTAACCAAATTCAAGATTTTTAAAGAAAATTCGTAAAAATAGAATATTTTCCAATTTTTTTGCAATATTTATGACTTGAAAACATTATGACCGACTAAAAATAGATGAAGTGATCGATTTCAGATTAGCAAACTGTAGATTTTATGTTATGCTTGATTTTAATGTGCTACAGATAGGAAAATATAGTGTAATATACATTTTCCCGCTATAATTTAGCGGTATTTTTCCATGCCCCCTGTGGAAGAAGAGTTAGAAATGTTTCTTTAACAAAATTCATATTGAACTATTACCAAATACTAATCTATCCATTAAAAATCGCTTGTTCAAAATTTGATTTGATACGAAAGTGTAAGTAAATTGAGACTAATTTGACAACCTAATATTTGTCTAATTTTAATCGAATTAGTCTCGCCCTTTCTGCTTTTTATATAAAGTATAAAAGGTAGTCGGCTCCAGCGAAAAATAATAAAATTCTATTTCTTGGACAAATGTGTCAGTCATTTTAGCAGATGTGTTATTTTAACTTCACAAAGCTATTCGTCATTTTAACAAAATATTATCTGGTTAAAACGTTAGAGACCAGACATTTGAGGCATTTTGTATCAAACATTTTAATACAAGATAATTCCTGAAGTCCTTCAGCCTTACGCCAGGCAACAGCGTGATTTTAGTCGTTCAATATTTAAGGCAAATCAAGGATCTCAAATAAAAATTGGTCTGGATGATAATTCAGGTAGTCTTTTAACCTTGACAGCCGATAAATATTCATGAAAGCCTGGATTTTATGCAGAGGCGATGTAGCAAGTTTCAGTCATGCAATACTTACACGTAAAATATTTTTTTTCGGCTTAACGTTTAGAGTAAGACCTCATGAACATAAAAAGAATGCTGCAATACAATTTCTTCGGTCTTTTAATTTTGGCACACAAGAGATATGCACATATATGGAGGTCTTAATTTTACGTCGTGCGAAAAAACTTATTCGAGTACTTACTTTTTAAAAATAGATTTAAAACGTTAATAAATAAGGTTTTGTTTATTTAGATTGAATTAGTTTAAGCCAAGGTACTCGGCTTTACCAAACAGCTCATCAAATTCGTTATTATTATACTCGTAACTATTTCTAGAGATTTATCAACATGTGTTGTATGAAAATTTTAAGAAATTAAAAATCAACGAACGGACTGTGTCTTGTTCATTAATTACGTCTCTTCTATTCTGGATATGAAATGAAGCAAATAGTTAAATGTCTTCAGAAATATTTTTGCAGTATAATTTTTATGTTCAGGAGGTCTTTATCTAAATATCTATCCACAAAAAATTTCGAGAAATGATTTCATGGGTTCATCGGGTTATATTCTATGTATAGATGGAAAACCTTATTAGTCTACGAATCTCCAATTTGTACATACATATAGGATGACTCATTTTATTCGGCGAATCCAAATTCCACCTTAAATACGCCAACTGCAAAAAAATGGTTTAGATAAAAAATATCAAGGACAATGGGGGGTCATTTATCTATACTAATGTCCTTGACCTTTAGGTCAATTTTCCAAGGTCATTTTTTAAAAATAGAAACCCCTAAGAGGGGTCGCCTGAACGAATATGTTTTAGTCATAAAGCTTATGATTTGCTATGAAAAATTAAAAGCATTATAACTAAAATATATTCCTTCAAGTGTCAAAATAGGGGTTTCCATTTAAAAAATAACCTTGAAAATTGACGTGAAGGTCAAGGACATTATTACAGATAATTGACCCCCATGGTCGTTGACAATTTTTGTCTAAAGCAGTTTTTTGTAGCTGGGGTATTTTAAGAGATATTTGGATCCGTCGACTAAAATGAGTTACCCTGTAGATCTCGCTTCTGTTTTATTTTAATTTTTTCATAAAGGACAACAAAATGAAATTCTGTTAGGTACCGGTTTTACAGAATCTACATATCTATTGTTACATATTCTTTATTTGTTTACACATTTGATTCACTTAAACCTCTTTATTTTGCTTGATCACTTAATATCATAAATTACCTTAAATTAACATCCAAATTAATGTTGGGTGTGCATTTGTTAATTTGGAACAATACAATAAGTGCAGTTATTGCATGTCGTGTCGCATTACTTTTTGTCAGTAAAAAAAAATGATAAGCATCGATTCACAATGTTAATAATAATAAGTAATATACAGGGTGATCCATTTTAAAAGAACCACACAAATAACCCCCAGGGCAAGGTATAAATCAAAGAAAATGAAGATACAGAAGTTTTTTAGTGGGAAATCTATTTTTAGGAGCAAATCAAATGATGACCTTGAGGTCAAATTTCAAGGTCAACTCATTTTTCTAATATGGAACCACTTATTTTTGACTCTGGATTCTGAAAGCGCTTGATATTCCACGTTCAGCCATACAGTATCAGAATCGGGGTCAAAGGTCATTTTAAGGTCAGATTATTTAATAATAATATCAAATAATTTTTGTTCTTTACAGGAAATAAAGAACCAAACGATCAGCCTTTTTTACTCAGATTGATATTATAAAAGCTTTTCCAAAAGCCATTAGATAAATAATAGAAGTATAATGAAACTTTTCCTCTTAATTAAAAAATTTGTGTGGGAGAAGGGATTCTTTTTCATGAAACTCGATGTCCAGGGCCCACGACGAGAACATAGCAGGGTGGATTTTCAGGTATCAATGAAGATAAGACCCGAAAAATACTGGCCAATCGAGACATACATAAATCATGATACAACCAATGGAAACAAAACAAAGAAAAATTCAAGTGGAAAAATAATTTTAAATTTCACCGAATTAAATGTTCAAAAATTTCCCCATGATTATCAATAGATAGACAGCTGTATAAGTCGTTCAATACTTCGAACAGTTCATAAGAGCACATGCTCCATCATATTTTCTCTAGTTGTAGAAGCCTATGCATAAACTGTTTTTTTTAAATATTGCTACAAAAAGAATATCCGGGCTCGCGAGATCTGGGAATCGAAGGGCCATTCAACATGATAATTATCACGTTTAATATACCTATTCACCGAAGTACCATCTTTCATTTTTTCTATGTCAAAATCGCCGCCGAAACGTTCTTTTTGAATTTTCTCCCATATTCATCTTTTTTTTATTTAATCATACGTTGAAGTCATGTCAAGCAATTGCGAAAAAAATTGATTGTAAATCGTTTTTCTGAAAATATTTTTTATCGGTTTATTTAAGTTATTAACTAGTTGTAAAGAGAAATCTATTTTCGAAAATTACGCAAAAACAAATACATATTATGAAACGTACCTAAATTGCGCCAAAAAGTATTTTTATTGAATGGGAAAATGATGTTTTTCGTTTGAGATAGTAATCCGAAAAGTTAGCTTTCTCGCGTAGTAACAATATTTGCTGTAGTTACTTGATGAAAAAAAAGTAGGACGCAAATGATCTTTTTAAAAATGTTCGTCCTAATTTGTTTAGAATACAGTAGTCTAAAGTGAATTTGTTTTCTATTTGGGGGAATTTTCAAACTATGAGTGTGAGTTCACATAAATATCCTGCTGAAAAGTAGCCGCATTTCTTGACGTTTGATCTGATCCAGATCAGATCATGTCTCATGAAACGACGCCAAAATGCGTAAAACAAACAAACATCAAATTTCAATTTTCTGTCTCGTTTTGTTTTGAATCTTCCTCTTCATACTCATACTGTATTCATCTTATTCTTTGTCGCTTTACAAAATATTGTTCAACTACATTTTAATAGCTGAACTAATTTTTAGATCACCATTTGTGTTCCAAAATGAATGTTGGATCAAGTGTTGTTGTTGCTTCACATATAAATTTTGATCTGATCCGGATCACTATGCATCAAGAAATGCAGCTAATATTCAACAGGATTGCGATTTAAAAATATTTTATTCGCAAGGGGAAATTTGTTTACGAAATAGACTACGTTGATTGGTTGCCTACGTGAATATTTACGTGAACTTGCATTGAAATGCAAAAATAGATAAAATTTGTGAGTGGGAGTTACTTCGATCTAAAAAGACCAAATTGAAATCCTGTCAAAAATGACGAAAAATTTGGTTGGTCCAAAACCATTTTCTCGAAGTTTTGAAAGTCCCTGAGTCTGAAAAAGCAAAAAAAATAATTACAAATTAGCAATAAATTTCTACAAACAAACAAGACATTTAACTTTCCCAAATTTACATTTACCTATATGATTTGGATTTGTGAAGGTCATGAGAAAAGTTAAAATTTTAAAATTAGATTTGATTACAAATATAATTGAATATTTATCTAAGATTATTTAGTAAACTTCCGATTACGTTACGGTTCCACGTTATGCGTGATGTTTTATTTACAGTTTCATATACATATGTATGTATGTATTTCCGTTTGACAATGAACTGAATTCAACCTGATAATCTGAGATATGAAATTATTTCTACAAGTGTGTATTGTTTGTTTTGGTATTTTGAATGTAAGGTCGCAATTCATAAATTTTTTGATAAAATCTATAAAAAATTAGAAATAATTTGAGTAGCTGTAGTAGATAAGTTTCGAAAGATTATCTTCATGCGTTACATGATTTGCATACATTATTTTTGTTGTGTGTACTTCTGTATATGAAATATTTTGTTTCCAGTTTCGCGATAATTAAAAAAAAAATGTTTTATTGTTTTTTTTCTTTTTTAGTTGGAAATCCATTATTGTTGTCTATTTTTATCCTCGATTATTTTTATCAGATCGATAGACATACTTATTTGTTTTGGCGAAATTAATAAATAAAACCCGAAGAAATGAATCATTTACACTACTGGACATTGAAATCTAGACACCTCAAAAATCGCAGTTTTTATTGTTTGATTTTTGTACCTCCTAATCCGAACGTACGGAAAAATAACTTTTGGAAATTGCATCCCTACTTCTGTCCGGATTTCAATGTCTGCTACTGTATGTATGTGTATTGGGTTGCTGTTGTTTTGTATTTGCGAGGGCATCATGTTAAGTTTTCATAATGAGACAGTATATATTTTTTCCTTATTGAAGATTGAAGTGAAATTTTATGCGCGGTATGATTCGAACAAAAATATTGAAACGTAATTCTGTGACGGTTGTGATTTTATTGAAACAATTTTTCTATTCAGAAACCAAATCGTGTAATAAGAACCAATCAATAAACATTTTACATAGCAAATACAACGACAATATTATTCTACGAACAGTCGAATCAACGCTTCCTTAATTTATACGAGTTAGCTTTCGTGATCGCGATCTTCAAATTATGGTAAACAATGTATATGTATGTATAGTAATTATGGTAACCACCCAGACTCAACAAACTAGTAAATTCATGTTTTAGTTACAATGCTCCAAGTAGCGTTGGGCAACCGGTCAAAACCTTTGACGCCATTAGAGATTTCTCAAACTCATCATCGGCTAACTGTTTTAGTGTTGTTGCCAAAAATAGTGCACTTGTCGTACCATTTGTTACAGTACACAACTTAAATACCTTCAATGCATCTGAAGGATGGTTACGCCACCAAATTCGTTGACCATGCTGATGTTCATCGTTCAATCGTTTCTGGCGATATATTTTGGCGATATTACCGCAAAAGGTAAAAATTTGTGTTGTGCTATTAGGTTTGATTCTCGATATTGCTGATATACATATAAGTACAATGTCTACCACGAAGACGTTTTTATAATGCGAGAAACTGATGAAGAGCGGTTTGATTCGATAATCCTAGATCCGTTATTTTGGGTTTAACTGAAAGTGAGACCAAATATCTACCATAGACTTTTGATGGTTTTGCCTCCTGTGAATACGTGTTTTGGCGGGAACATTTACTATTTCCCAAAATAATTTCATTTACTCCTCGAGGGTTGCAATGCTACTGAGGCAAACGTATGACAGGTTCGTAGTATCGCGAAGTTACATTCTCTGCTTTACCGCAAACCACTTACCCCAATTCATTGTTTGGCTATAAATTCCGTACCGATCAACAAATCATTAATTATCATTAATTAACAAACAATTAATTAATTAAAATTTGCTTACACAGGAATATTTGGCTGTATTAGTATAATTCGCTAATACAACCTGCACAGTACATTCTGTATATATAGAATCTAAATTGTGATATAAACAGTACAGTCGCCGCGGCTTGATAAGAAGACTGATTTTTTCATAATCATAAGCTCATCACTTGAAACTGGATTAAGTTTTCTATTGTAACCCTCATTACCACCTATATCCACGATAGTTTTGGCAGTTGAATATTTAGTAGCTCGCTAATACTTAAACGCCTGATTGGTCACGAAATTCATGTGAGATCCACTATTAGGTAGTGCTCTACGCAATTTTGGTTTTCCATTTAAAACACTGGCATTTTCGAGAGCTGTACCAAGCATTGTTACAGTCTCTTTAGGTACGTCGCTCAATTGCGCACTACGCACTTGTTTATGTCACTTGTCGTTGTTCATTAGCAATTTTATTCTGGCTAAAATAAAGCCTGGTATTGTGCTTCAAATAACACAACTTACTGTTCGGACTGTGTCCGAAGACTCAGACGGTTGTACGGCTTCGAGTAAATGTACCAGATTTTTTAAAAATTTGAATAAACTCTCCAAAACTTAAGAGACCATCCGATTTTGAACCTTTGATTACATCTGTTCGTGATGAATTATCTAGTTGTTGGATTAAATGATGAATCAGCCTAAGATCCCATTCTTCCACTTTAACGTTCAATGACTTTTTTTTTAGTTTTACAGTGGTGTCAATGTTCTTTTTATGAATGAGGTCAATGAATGATAACCTTTCCGATTCGGCTCCACTGAATGCATGAAGTTTCAGCTCTCACAAACGAATACCCATCGAACTATTATGTCCATCTGACGCTTCATGCATGGAACTATTTAAAAATGACTCCAACTTTCCATAATCTTCTTCAAAATATCTCGGTCAATTATAGTGGCATCGTCGATAGACTCTATCATGAACTGAACTGAACTTTATTTTTTTATGTTAGGTTTGAGTGGCGGTCCACCAGGACCAGGCATAGACACAAAAAGATCCGTAGCCATGGTTAGGTTAGGTTTTTTATGTTAAACGCGCATAAACTAATTGTACGCGACGTAAATTTGACTCAACGAACCCAATGTGGTCGCTATGTGTTACATTGAGTTTTAAAATACGTTAATTGACGCTTAAACGCTGCACATTGCTTTTTTAACAAATCTAACTTCTCAGTATCATCATTACCCATATTGGCAGCTCAAATAATTCAACTATAGTGCTCTAAAATATTCAACCTACTAGGCAACTAAATCAATTTCCGATTGTGTACCGACCATTACGCAATTAGTTAAACAAAGCAATACATGAATATACACAGTCCATTCCTGTGTAAATGGCGATGTGACGTTAGATGTCCCATACACAATTCTTTGGAACTACCACTCTGCAAACATTGATATAATAGACTACCAGCAATGGTTGCATCACAGATAGACTCGATGTAACAAAATTGTGTTGTTGTATTGACCATACAGAGAAATGTGATGACTGCACAATTCGGATGATTACGATGCGATAACATTGAATTGGTTTATCATACACGATGAATTCCTGTGTACACAAAAAAATTCGGTGACTAACTACCGACTATCGACTGCGACAAATTACAATTTTGCGCACAATATTTTGATGAATATTCAATTGATGATATGTGTTATGTTATTCATAAACTGGCGTACGGCTGGCTGTGTCACCTCTTCATTACACAATAAAGTTATCCGCAACTACATAGCCGTTTCACACCTGTCGCACTGCGCGTAAAGGTCCACCCACTTCCTTTTCTTTTTAGGCATAAACTAAAATTTTCGTGTTTGTTTCGTCTGCAATAGCAGAAACAACAAAATGCATTTAGAGTCATTTTCAAAACAAATACAGTAAACCCTCGATTTAACGACTTCGGATTTAGTGAACCAAATTTTTATTTTTATTTATTTCTCTACTATAGTCGCTTTCACACGCACTATTATCCAATACCGAACTGAACTTCAAAATCCGAAAAATGGTCGTGCGAAATGTGAAAATCTACCACCGAAGTGAATTATCAAATACACTTTATAATTCGGTATTTTGTAATGCGGTAGTGAAGCACCGTGTGAAAAGAATGAAAGAAATCCCGCTCATCTCAACCCGCTAAACAATTTCACGATGCGCAAAATGCGTAACATAAACGAGCTATAGATCATGTTTAAATGTCAATTTTTTTTAAACCGATAGAACTACTACTAGGTGTCAACAATATTTGCTGTCAAAAATTGTATGACATTTTGTATGAAACAAAAATATTTTCATGTTGTTTGTGTAGTGACATCTAGTGGTAAACGCTCTGTACTTTTTCTCTGATGGTAATTTATTTTATTATTGCCTTATAAATTTGTGACTTACGATTCAAATTTTTCAATCATTTTAAAATATCTAAATATGTATGTACATATAAAAATTTATTTTTGTGTTTTTATTTCCAACGTTGATTTGTTCGTTTATTCAATTTTGAGTAAATTTTGCAAATCCTTTGTAAAAGTGTTTTACTAGTGGGGCAAAAACGTGTTACTTTAACGTATCACTTAATACGATACATAAACGCTTCATCAAAAACGATACATTAATGTATCACTAAAAGTGAACTGTTTGCGAACTACCAATACATTAACAATACTTCGCTAAAAAGTCTAATTATCATGTTATAGGAAAACCATAAATCGTTCATTTTTGGGTCGCAATAATGATTACCCTCTAAGCAAGAAGAACTGTTTACGAATCATAAACGAATCATTCTTGCGACTCAAAAATAAGAACTCCCATTTTTGGTGCCAGAATCGAAAAGAGCGAGAAGTTGTACGTTCGAATATGTATTTTCCATGACTTCGTAGAAATCTTGTGGAGTAAACAAAAATTTGTCCGGTTAATCGGGTCCGTTAAATCGAGATTTTACTGTATTGATTTTCGTGCATCTATTAGATTCCTCACAAAACAAAGAAAATGCATTGATATTTCAACATATTGTCCTTGTTTTGTGAGTGATTTAATGGGCCTATTTAGACGATGTATAAAGTGCATGATGTCTCTTCCTAGTTTCTTACCACTTTGCCTACGAAAATACCCCCACTTCAATATAGTTTATAGGTAAAGAGCAATAACTGCACAAAATTCAATGTTTGAAATTTTAAAAATGACTCTCAATGCATCTTGCTCTTTCTACTATAGACCTTGTTCCTCCAAAAATGTTCACACTAATTCATCGAAGCCGTAGGACAAGCAAATAAGAATTATTTCTTGTAGGTCAAATAAATAAGAATTATCGTTTGTGGAAACAACATCAAATTAATATAAAAACGTTACTAAAGTTAAATCTACCGTAATAATTTAATTGTTTTGCCTAAAACACAGAAAACAAGATTTCAACATGACGCTTGCCCTACGCCTTCGGCATTCAATTTACATCATTTGACGTGTGAGGAAGAAGGTCAATTGCAAGAGAATAACTACATAAATAACTTTATGTCTAAAAGTGAAAAAGTAATAAAGACGAATGAAAAAATATAGATGCGTCACTTTCTGTCTCATTCCGCGGACTTAAAATTTTGCCCTCGTGTATGTGCTTCGCGTAGTAATTGAAAATTAAAATTTCCCTTATATGAACTTTGGCCATACGTGTGCGGATATATTACAACATACGGTCTCTTATATAGGCGTCGATATCTATATATGTCGTATCGAGATTTATTTTGTTTGGCAAACATTTTTTTTTTGACATGAAAGATAAAAAAAAAAAAAAATTCTAAGATGTGCGTAGGTAGATGAAATTTTAATGCCGTTACAGGTTTTCTGATTTAGGTTTTGTACACGTATATAAATAAACGGAAACTATTCATTTAGTTATGGATCGTTCATTAAAATTGTGCCACCACAATTAGTTTCTGCAAGATGTCAGATCTATATTTAGTAATCACACCGCACCGTAAACCCAGTAACTTATTTAACTCAATATCGTTCGACACATTTTCTAACACATAATTGTTTAAGAAAAAAAAATCTTTTGTTGTATTTTTTTCTCACGATCTTATTTCTCCACATGATCAACATCAAAATATGTGCGTGTAATATACCGATGAAGCTCTAATAGTCTAATATTTATTAAGAAGTTTATTAATTTTGCTTCTTGTGAATATGTGCTATGTATATACATAAAATTGTAAATAATGATTTTTTATTGTTTATTTTATTATGTACGCATTTGTTGTACATTGTGTCTCAACATACTTTTTGTTTATTTGTACGTTTATTTACTTGTGATGAGAGAAATACCAAAAGTGAATGCGCGTAAAAGGTATTATGTTATGTAGTATATTGGTAAGAAATACCATAAGAAAAAAACTTAGGAAAAAATCAGATTTTCTTTTTTTACAGTACTTACTTATACATGTGTACTTTTTGTTTATTAAACCATGTAATTTTAGATAGATGAATAAATCGCGAACACTACACGCGTTTATATATTTGAGAGTTCGCATTCATTCATTATAATCAAAAATGTTTTCTTCTCGCTCTTTATGAATGAAGTGGATTTGTGAATTAAATTAATTTTTTAGATTTTGTTTATTTTGATTTTTTTTTTTGGTTAAATATAGTTTTTTGTAACTATGTATTTTAAAATTCGATTAGTTACGATAGCTTTAGGTTATTCACACTTCACACTGACTAATATTAATTTTTATTTTTTTTATTTATTTTCAGCACTATAGGATTATTATAGAGAACTTTATTCCGCTGAGAGCAAATAGTAAGTGGATTAATGGTTTAAGATCGTTTTATTATATATAATCGTTAAACCGTTTGAGGCCCATTAAATCATTTTTATGGAATCGTTTGCCCAATTCTTCCAACCTGTTAAGTAAAGCATCTTGTATCTATTGGAGCCATCCCACCTCGAAAATGGATCTTCGTGTCTCGTTTACAACCAGCCGTTACTGACAGTGAATTCAAAAATTTTATCAAAAATAATCTGCGTATTGTGGATGCAAATTGTATACGTTTTGATAAAAATGCTGAGTATGTCTTATATAAGGCATGGCCTGAGCATCTTCTTATTAAGAAATATAATTTCAACCAGAAGGCAAATTTTCGCGGAGTTCGCCAGCAGTCTCGAACTCATTAAACTTGTCTGCTAATAATGCCGATGTTAATTTTCACTTTAGTATCCAAGTCGTAAATTTGGACAAGCGATAAATTGTGTAGGGGAACTTTAGCTGAGAATGAATCAAAACGTTTGACTGCTCAATTATAACTTCATTTATTGCCGAAAATGTCAGTGTTTATATACAAAAATAGTTTGCCGAAATAGCAAAAATTATATAAAACAATTTGTATAAATCAGAAATTGGATTCTACATATATCCGTAAATAACAATTTTATTTAAAGACACTTAGTTGACAATTATTGTATAGATAGTTGTTGTAGTTGTAACGTGTTATGATTAGTGCAATGTATTTGGTTTGCATGATAAGCGTAATTTATGTTTCAATCTGTGATTGAACATCCTGCGGGGCTGACAGAGTTAGAGACCTCGGCCGTGGAATTTGTTTTTTCCACCTTTGGTAGAAGTATAGCACAATTATGAATATTCCGACAGACAATAGCATGTATATTAATACATTATGATGGGTATGATGTCCGAAACTTGGTGCATCTATTGATTCTGGCAAGGCTGCTTCATTGATCTTTTGCTGAGAGATGGTTCCCTCAAGATCAACTATTTCCTTAGTCAACCTGATGTCTTCTATATTACTTGTTTCCTCCTGCATTGGTGTTGGCATTTGCTGATCGAAGTAGGGCGGTCTCTTGTCCTCGTATTGTAGTTTTATTGATGCAATAAATGAGGAATTAATTCCATGTGATTTCTCCTCGATGGTCAAGAGATGGAAATCCTCGGTTTTTAAGGTGCACTTCGGATCTAGAGTGATTATTACAGAATTTTGCAACGTCATCGTAGTTACCTGATTATTGCATATCAAATCGATCATTTTTGATGTTGTAACAGTGAATATCCACTGGTTTATGCTCAACCAAGTCCAATAGTTTGGTTGGTTTAATGTGGGTTTGATGCAGCCATCCGCTTTCTGGTTTTTGTGCCTCAGCAAGTTCATTTCGCAGAGCGATTAGTTTGAGTGTGTATTATAGATTGGTGCGATGTTGCATAAATATTCATTATTTTTTATTTGAACGCATTGTTGCAGTTCTTGACTAGTTAGAGGAGCATAACGATCACGATGTAGATTAACTATTAGATATTCTGTTGATCGTATTATTATATATAATTGACCATTATCGGGTTTCGGGATTGGAATTATGTTGAATAATTGATACGTCTCTGAATATGCCAAAGGCATTTGAACGAGGAAGAGGATATGCTTTTCTGTAACTCTCGTGTACACTGTTAACATTTCGTAAATGTGCCTCAGGCTTGTGTCGTCATCTCCATCCGGAATCATCATGGTTGGCGGAACATAATCTTCGATTCGGTCGATTTCCTCTTTTAATTGTGCTGGAGTCAATAATGCCGGATGAACATGGCCGTGATGGGCATTAAGAATAACATCAATGATGACTCGTTGTTTTTATGCGATACGCCTCATAAGCATCATTATGTGCATCGCATACGTGGTCGGAAGATATGTTGTGAATCATTCCATTGAGATAAATAGTTTGATGTGCGATTGATTTCAAATGTTTATTAGCCACTTCTCTGTCATGTTGGAAGACGTTTATTGTGATATTTATAATTGAGGTCTGGTTTCGAACTAGATCCAATAAATATTTTTCGTTGTTGGCTGTTCTTTCGAGTTGGTTTTCGATATGAGAGGCCTTTGGATCATAACTCCAAGGGCATCACCCAGGATGTATCCTATAGTATCCCCAATGTCACCCTTACGTAATACGTGCTCTTTATTGGTTGACATGAGCAGTGTGTTTTGTGATATTATTTCCGGCACCTTTTCATGTAGTTGGTGTATGGTGAAGTCGCAAAAGTTGAACACAGTCCTCGTTTGACAAGCCCCGTTTAAATAATTGATGTAGTATGTTAACGAATCGATGTCTTCCCAGTATCCTGATAGATTATAGTTTATGATAATCTTCCACTGTAATGCCATTAGGTTGATTGTACCGGTGTTGTGGAAATATACACCGGCATCTGGTGGCAACGACTGTATTATAGGTTCGGATGTAACAGGAGAAAAAGCCCCTGTAACATTTCGAGTAGTAATAAAATAAGCTGCATAGTTGTTAGTTTCTTGCATATTGTCCTGATGTGGTGTACTCTTCGTTTTTTAATTTCTCGGTCGGGTTGAAGTGTTGGTTGCATTACTTGGTTATCTGGCATCTCTGTTGGTGTTGTGTCATTCTTATTCTCGGGTTCTATGGGTAGACGAGATAGTTTATGGATTGGCCTTTTCATGAGAACCCCTCCCGGGCCTCGAATGGAGACAAATATTTTACCTTACTTTTATTTGATATTCCTTTTTGGTTCATAAGGTTGTGAATTTCAGTTTTGAAATGTTGTCTTTGCGATATTTTGATCAACAGTTGCGTGGATTTTCGTATTTCTTCCGTCGTAGGAGCTTCTTGGTTAGTTACTACCTTTTTTCGGCATTTGTTGATGAATCTCGCAACATATGCCATAATCCTTTTTATGGTATTGAAGTTTGAGTATTTTAGATATAATGGATCAATAACGTTGTCTGATGTTACCGTAGCTGTACTCAATACTCGTTGTTTAAGTTCCAATTGATCTGGCATTTCCTCTATTATCATTGGCGTCAGCTGGATTGCTTTCTCAAAGATAACCTCAGGCCCGTTCCACCATAAATTATGTGTTGTTAATTCCGTTGCTTCGATACCTCTGGATGCACAATCCGCTGGGTTGTTGGTTGATTTAACATAAAACCACTGAGACGGAGAACTTAAATTTTGGATTTCCAATATTTTATTTGCCACGAATGTTTTAAATTTGTGGGGCTTATTTTTCACCCACCCTAACACGATCATTGAGTCCGTTCAAAAGTATGTTAGTGTAAGGCCAAACTGCATGTCTTGCTGCACCCTATTCATTAAATTTGCAAGCAAACATGCTCCGCATAACTCTAGCTTTGGCAATGGTAGCTTATGGTTGATATTGGTGCTACTCGTGTTTTTGATGTTAATAAAGTTGCTTTATTTGATGCCCTGTCATAGAAGTATACCACTGCTGCATAAGCCACTTCGGAAGCATCACAAAATCCATGCAATTCTCCTTGTAGAGATTGATCGAATTTAATCCACCTCGGAATTTTTATCTCCTCCAACCTTGGGAGGGATTTGTAATATTGCTGACATGTGTTTTCGATGATTCTAGGCAATTTTTGGTCCCAAGTCACGCCAGAGATCCATAGCGTTTGCATTAACACTTTGGCTTTTATCGTAGTTGGAGATAGCCAGCCTAGTGGATCGATTGCGTTTGGTCATTTCTCCAATGTTGACGTTAATATTCACCTTAAATTTAAACGTATCGATGCCTGGATTCCAAATTAAACCCAGTGTTTTTAGTTTTTTACTGACTCTGATTCGTCGTTGTTGTGAAATATGATAGGCTCGAAAGCTCTCGAGTCTGGATTTATACCTTCTAAAAGTTGGAAACGGTTGGAGGTCCATTTTCTCAGGTTAAATCCTCCAGATTGCAGCAATTTTATCAGTTCGGTTTGTGCTATCTGAGCTTCCTCTATATTGTTACTTCCTGATAATAAATCATCTACGTAGAAATCTTTCTTAATTATCCTTGCCGCTATTGGGTAGTTTTTCTCCTCATCGGCCGCTAGCTGTTGTAGTGTCTTGATGGCCAAATATGGTGTCGAAGCCATTCCAAATGTCACGGTTGTCAGCTGGTACGACTTTATCATTTTGTCGGATGATGTTCCCCATAATATTTTCTGATATATGTATTCTTATTTGTCGATACATTTGCTCTATGTCCGCTGTGCATACACAGCTACTTTGTATTTTCTCCAACGTAGTAGAATTGACATCAGGTCCTCTTGTAACTTGGGTCCCACGAGTTGTATTTGATTCAAACTGATATCGTTGCTTGTCTTAGTTGATGCGTCAAATACGACCCTTAATTTTGTTGTGATAGTGGTTGTTTTGAGCACCGCGTGATAAGGAATATAATATTCGTTGTTGTTATAATCCTTACTCTCAATCATATGTCCTTTATTATAGTACCCTTCTATACACTCCTGATACTGCTTGAAAAATTCCTTTGTCACTGAAAAACGTCGTTCCAATTGAATGAATCTGGCGACGGCCCTTTGTTTGGATGATCCAAGACAATAATTCTGATGATAATGGTTTTCACATAGCTTCTTGGGTTGCATCTCTTCTACTTCCCAGAATTTCTTTAATTGCTGGTCGATGTCTGTTAAGGTAACCAATGACGTGATCTTGGAAGGTTTATTGTTGAGGGTATTACCAAATATAATCCATCCTAGTTCTGTTTGTTGGGCAATTGGTTCTCCTTGTTTTCCTTTGACAACCTGGTTCATTACAATATTTGGATAATAATCGGCACCTAATAAGATGTCGAATTTGTTTGGTTGATTATAATTCGGATCGGCCCACATCAAGGTGTTTAAGTGACGCCATCTTCTACTTGCATGTTGGTCAGGCAGTGGTTGTGTTATATTCGGTAATTCTACTGCCTCCATTTCCATGGAGAAGTTCGATGAAAATCGCGGTTGTACACGGAAGGTGGCTGATCTTGTGGCAGTTGTGATTTCGCTTTCGTTTATACCTCCTATTTCTATAAATGTTTTTTTCGTTCGTTGTTTAATTAGCTTGGATGCCTCCTCGGTAATGACTGAAATTTGTGAGCCAGGATCTATTAACATCCGTAAGAGTTTTGGTTCTTGGTTTCCAGTCTGTATTTCAGCTAGTGCCGTGGCCAATAATGTGGACGTTAACTGGTCGTACTGGTTTACTAGATGGTTCGTTATCTTTAACTGAACGGTTGTCTCACTTTTTGGAGTGTCATATATCTTCGTGGTGAGCATCGTGCGTTGCGATGGGTTATTGGAGTGCAATAAAGTGTTGTGACGTCCCATACAAACTAAACATCGTATAGAATATGGACAGGGGTGGTGGTTCTCCTTTAAACACATGTTGCAAAGCTGCTCTTGAGCGATGAATTTGGAACGTTCTAAGGTGGACTGTGGTTGAAAATTAATACAGTCCTTTAATTCGTGCTCCTTTCTACACAATGCACAGCTTCTTTTAGTTTGTGTTCTACATGTGTTGACCCTTGCTGTCTGTGGAGCGAGTGCTCCAAAACGGCGACTTATTGGTTTTGATTTTGTTGCTTCTAGCTTCTGTCCACATGTTTAAATCTGTGATTGAACACCGTTCAAAAATCATCTTCACTTTCAAATGACCTTGAAAATTGACTTTAAAGACAAAGTCATTGACACTTTTGCTTCCTACCTATCCCTTAAAGAAATTTCAAACGTTTGTCATGCTTAGGAAACCCCTTAAATTTGAATTAACAGCGTTTGAGTGCTATTTAAACATTTAACCTTTATTTGGTCTTCTCAAAGTCACAATAACAAACTTTGAAATATCAAAATGTCCTCGAATCCGGTGTCAAAAATAGGGATTTCCATTTAAAAAAATGTCAAGTTCATCAGTAAAGATGTGGACAGAGTCAGCTTTCCAAAACAATTTCATAGCAAAATGTAAAATGAAGAGGTTTACATGTTTGACAAATTTTCTTGAATCTCAGTTATGTTACCAGGTACGGGCCTTTATTTTCATTAGATAGTTAATTATATTTTTTACGTATTTACTACACTTATTCACTTACACCTTTCCATAATTAGTGCAGCTACGCTTTATGTGAACAATTTCACAGTCTTATCGACACAGTATTAGCGTTATCAACGACAAATCTACAACAATTTTGTAAATCTTTCTTTAATTACAGTTTACTTTTTTTCCTTAAAACAAACATGGAATATTGCAAAATCCAAAAATGGGAAATTCATCAGAACGTTCAGATTCTGGCCACTAAATAACGCAGATTATGCAAAAAGTAGAAAGTGAGCGTGTTTAGAAAACACAAACAAATATTTAGGAATCTGTGCCTTTTAATAAATAAATTGTGTGTAGATAAGATAAAATTTCTACATTGTTATATTACATGTTACACACAATCTTGTCCAAATATAAAGTTGGTATACACAAAAAACTGATTATTTATCTAGAGAGTTAAATATACACATATGATTTAATTTTTTTTTTGTTATTTCAATTTTTATGTGAATTCTAAGATAAAATATTTTTCGTTCAACACTGAATTTTAATTCTAATTAAAATTTTTATTCGCCGAATACATAATAATACAAAATGTGCGGAAGTTATAAAATACACGTTTAATAATATTCGGTTGTTATCAAAGTGGCGCGCATACCCATAATAGGTTCCGCTCCCTTCGTCACACTATATAATTGAATAGCGCGACACATATAACAATTCCTTTGAAAATGTCATTACCTCATTTAATATTGTAGCGCAGCCTTAAATACTATATACACACAGAATTTAACAAAAATGCCGAAATAACAAACCGCAGAAAATTATATGACAAATAAGATTATGTGCCTCAAAAACATACAAAATCACAATCTAATCAGGGGATTGAACTTGGTTACATTATTATATATGAAGTAACTCTATGGCATATTTATAAATGGCGCCAGGTTCGTCACTCTATTTTCTAATCGCACAGTTGCGGATGACATACTATAGGTACATTTCATATTCATATACTCTTGTATATGTACGTTCAACGAATAATTTATGATCCAAATTGTGTTGTTGTCACTACAAGTATGAATTGTATGTACACATAATAGTAGCATATATGAATTGTTTTTAATTTAATTGAAAATTAGAATGTGTTGATAGAATATAGAATTTTTTTGGTTTTTATATTCTAAAATTTCTACATATCTACACTTCATTTGTATATGTGTGAATATACTTCTTTAAGTCTCTCTACCTAATTCAATTATAATAATTTTAAAGAGTACTGTAGTATATTGAAAAATGTAATGTTAATTTACTGGTTGGTGGCTATACCACAATTTAATTCTTATCACAATTAAGTATAATGTTCTCTGCATATTTTAGCTTTTAAACGATTTGTAGTTTGTGAGTAAGAAGGGGGGATATTGAACTTTTTGGCTGTATGTAGATTTTAGGTAATTTAAGTAATTTAGTTCTTACAATCAGTCATGTAAAATCCCACGGCCTCTACTGGAACCTTCTCTGATGTGGCCTCATCGTCCTCAATGAGTTCCAGTGCTGTCGCGCCTGTAGTTGGGAAAAAACATCCTCAAAATTTGGGCCCAAAAACTTTTTGTGGTACCAGACAATTTTCAGAAAATTTTAGGGTACAAGTCATTCTACTGATGCACAGTGCGGTCGATTCCAAAAGCCTGGCCAAAGTAAAAAACTCAAGTAAATTATCTCAAAATCTGCACTCAGGTTTTTTTGGATCGCTGGTTACAAACCTGAAGTAGTAAAGTCAGAGTTGCACAATTAAACTCCCTTCATCCCCTATTGACAACCCCTATTCCTGAAACAGTCAAATTTTGCTGTCAAATATGCATCCGCTCTGGTCGACCAATCACTGAAAAAGTCGATGAAATCAAAAAATCGAAGAACACGCAACCATGACATTGCTAAGGAATTAAATATCGATCACGAAACAGTTTTAAACCATTTGCGTAACGCTAAATACACAAAGTAGCTCAATGTTTGGGTGCCGCAGGAATTGTCGATGAAAAATTTGATTGCATGAATTTCCATCAGCAAATTGCTACTGATACCGGGCAAATGGAAAGAGAGCAGAGTGGTTCACATCCCTAAACGGGATAAAGATCCAAATGTGGCAACAAATTATCGAGGCATATGTATGTTGAATGTGTTTATAAACATTTTAAATGGAATGATGAAAGAACGAATGGAAGATTTTGTGGATGAAAATAATTTGTTGCCATCGACAACATTTGGATTTCGAAAGAATCACTCTGAAATGAAAACAAATTAGTGTTGACGTATTTACCATCGAAAAATTGGTGTTGGCATACGAGACGAATCGCATGCCAAATCGTCGTTGTTGTAACGAAAACGAGATGGGGTAAAACATAATAATATCCAATCAAAATAGAATTTGAGACATCTAGTGAAAACGAGATGGAGCAAATATCACAAAATATAATTTAGCGTTCAATTAAATTTTATGTCCATGTCATTTTCCCTAGTTGGCAAATGCAAATCAGTTACGCATTGAAATATCTAGTGCGTAAACTCAATGTGTATGTGGTGGCGAACGTATATCGATTTATAAAAATAAATAATTTTATAAATCGATGTGTGAGTCGCTACAGGACTCCCCGAAAGTGAGTCCTCCTCCCTAAGGAAAAGTTTATTCGGCGGCAAAACGAACATGTTTATGTGAGCGATGAACTGATTTTGCATCAGTGGAACACAGTATGCCGTAAGCCGGTTTGAGCCGATCAATTGAAATGCTTTGATTCTTTCCATTAATTGAGACGGTAAATTGTTTCCGAAGGCGTCTGATAACTTTAAACGGGCCGTTGAGTTCATGTCCAACTTAGGCATAACCTTTTCTTGTGATGTAACTTTTACTAAACACATTGCTTGTATTATTACAAAAGCTTACATTATGCTAGGTTTCATTAAGCGCAATTGTAAAGTGTTTTGCGACCCGCTCACACTGAAAACTCTGTATAAATCCTTTGTTTGTTCCGTTCTAGTATACGCTTCTCAGATCTGATCTCCATTTTATAAGTACCATTCAGATAGAATTCAGAAAGTTCAGAAGCAATTTGATTTGTATGCTCTTCGTTGATTACCCACTGAGCGAGTGTATTAGTTTACGATGTTTTCGATTTTAACATGACAAGAATTTCGTTTTGAAACGAGTTGTTTAAATTTCTGCCTATAGATTATTATTATTATTACTTGAGGGTCATGTGGGCGTTAAGCAGGCGCGGATACAAGGGAGGGGTACTGGGGGTAATTACCCCTCCCAAAATGAAACAAAACCCTCTAAAAATATACATTTCAATCATTAAAATCAACGCAAATAATTCAACTATGTACATATTAACTGACTAAGTGTATATAAGCACTTGTTAAATTCAGAGAGGTTAAAACTCGATATTTTACAGAAATAATGCTAAAAAAATGGATTAAATAATGTACACATGAAAAAAAATCTTGATTACATTTACCAGTCAATTGAAAATAAAATGTAAACAAGAAATTTAGTATTTACGCATATCTCATATCCTAATTGAAAGCAGCAAACTACTAGCACTAATCCTCAGTCCATGCAGGTATTTTAAGCACCTTAATTCCATGAATCATGATCGTTTTCATCTTTGCGTTATAAAATCAACAATTATCAATAAAAAAATCTTAAATAATTCACGGATTATCTTTAGGCATCCTTATTCAAGAAACAATCGTTTTTTTTGCACGCAAAAAAAACTAATATTTTTTTTTAAATTGCATATGGAGCAACTTTCGGAAAAATTAGAAAAAGTAGTTTTGGACAGGATGAAAACGACCCTGGTTCATGGATTGAGGGCTAAGGAAGAAATAATCATAAACTCCGTGCGACCAAGTCCTTCTTAAATACAATATATTTTATAAATAATTAAAAACGGGTTTTGTAAAAAAGATATTTCTGTTTAGGTATATAATAGTTACACATTAGTTAAAAATTACCACCCCTCCCAAACTTAAAAGCTAGATCCGCCCATGGCGTTAAGCCACCTCGCACTGCGACCTAAAAGATCTTTTGTGCATCGAGCCCTACTTAATTATCCGTCCAGCCAATATTCAGGCTCTTAATGAACCTGATAATACTGCCGACCGGTACGTGATACATACTATCTGGGCTCATTGCTCTCCCTCCTAGATGTCTACTGTAGGAAATACTTCTACACGCGTGACATACTATCTGGTCTCATTGCTACCCTCCTAGATGTAATAACATTTACTTCTGCTAGAAGAGCGGTAGCATTGGGACTCAAGGACTTCGAGAGACCCACTCCCGTATATTCCTATCCGTGCCTCGTCTACCGTTTCTGTCTATAGATAATTCTTAATTTTTGTTTTTGTTTGTTTACTTAGTTGCCTTCAGTTTTCTATAAAAAAACTTGCGCTTACATTGCTACGCCTGAAAATAAATTACATTTTGTATTTGGTAAATAATAAAGGAAATATAAATGACTGAAACATAACGAGGTGATTAGAACTACGGTCAAACACTAACTGAACCTCTTAACTCAATTTTAAGCTCAGCCTCCAACTCAATTGCAACGCAATCTCCAACGCAATCACAATCTTCAACTCAATGACCAATTCAACCCCAAAGCAACTTTTTAATCAACCCCCAAATCATACCCCAACCAAACTCTCCATTCAACCTCAACACAAACACAAGCTTCAACCCCAACTCAACTCAGCTCGAATCAAATCTCAACCCTCTACTCAACTCCACACTCACCATCTACTAGACAGCAGCTCAAACCTTAACGCAACCCTCAACTGTACCCCAACTCAACCCTCAAATCAGCACAGTCCGAAAACTACACGCGTACATGAATTCAACTTAGAACAAGCCGCCCCCTCCCTAATAAATCCCCAACTAAACGGTTGAATCAACCCAAACTTAACGCTCTGCACGACCCGCAAATCAAAATGGCCCGAAAAATACGTGCGTACATGAACTCAACTCAAGCTAACTTCTAACTCAACATACAATATTTCCTTAATAAATCTGCAACTAAACTCCTCACTAAACCTCAACTGAGCCTCAATTCAACTCCCGACTCAACCCTCAACTTAACACCAACCTCAATCCCTAAATCAGCACAGCCTGAAACTGCATGTGCCCGTGAACTCAACCTCTAACTCGGGCGGCCCCCCAACAACCTTCAACTTAATCCCAAGCTCATTCCTTAAATCAACGAAACTCGAAAAACTACAATCGTATATGAACTCAACTCAAGCCGCGACAACATGGCCTTAAAACTGCATGCATACATCATTTCAACTCAAGCTAACTCTAATTCAACCGTTAATTCAACACACAAATAAATATGCAGCTGAACTACTCACTCTAAAGCCCTACACAGACTATGGTTTAATAAATCCGATTTAGTACATTTTCGAGATTAGCCATAGTTAGATTTGCGGTATTTATGCTTTATTTTGATTTTAGTAACTAAAACGATGTAAAGGAAGTTTATTAGTTTAACAAATATTATGAAAACAATAACAGTTTAAATGTATTAACCGTAATTTAAAACGAGTTTAGCTAATTCGGATTTAATAAATTGCAGTCTGTCAAGAGTTTAAACCAACCTCAACTCAACCCGCTAATAGAACTTATCTCAATCGCACACTCAACGCCTAATTTAACCCTCACACTAGTTATAAAAAGTTGCTCAAGTAGAGGTCCTTGAATTCGAAAAAGCAAAACAATTTACGTCCGTCTTTCCGATGTTTGCACGCACCGGTATCTTAAGAACGTCTTGTGCAATTTGTTTTTTTTCTCGCCAATCTATTTCTATGGTAAAGACGGAGAATTGAAAAGTTTTGGAACCTGTGCATCAAGATCACCTGCCAATTTGGTCCTATGAGTTAACCGGAAACCACTTGGTGATTCCACCGCGTGGTTTTCGATCTATGTTAAACAATTTTTAATATAATTATTTCGAGGATTGATTTGGGCGATGAATTGCGCGATTAGTAAGAGTCAACTTGAGTTGAGCTTATGTACTCATGTAGTTTTTCGGACGATGCTGATTCGGGATTTGAGTTTAGGGTTAAATTAGGCGCTAAATTGAGGGATTGGGTTAGGGTTGAGATTGGGACAGCGGTTCAGTTGGCAATTTATTTGGGGTTGGAAGGCAAACTTCTCTTTTTATTATTTGTGTGGGCATAAAATACACAGAAATGAGGGTTTTCTTGAGTTTTTGATTTATTGAATATAATTCGCTAGGTCAATACGTTGTTGCCTCATACTTAATGTATGAAGTTAGAATTATATTTTTGTAGTTTAGTCGTAGCGTAGCTATCTGAAGAGTAGACCGAACTTTTGTTTATGCGAACTTTTCAGTACGAAACCAAACTACCACATAGAAAACTCAAGGAAGGTTTGCATTTTTTGGGGTCGATACGCTTTGTATGACTCTTACGGGGGATTTTGAATTTTTGATATTCCTACTTTTTTGGTAGACATATTATAGATGATTGGCCTATTCATTTCTGATTAATAAGTCGAAAAATGTTGTGAATGCCATTGTTGTTAATATTATGTTGTCTCTAAAAAGCCGAAAGAATCTTATTGATCATAATTTAATTGAATTGCTATAATGCTAAATAATAGGCGTTTTCAGAAATACATCCTGAATTACTTTTATTTTTTCTTATGTTGGTAAAAAATTATTCAATTTATCCACACAATTGGCAACAATATGATTTTTTCGGCTTTTTTAGAGACAAACATGATTACAATATTATAATATTGTGTGTTCTGAATCTGTGACAGGCTTTGGCTACAAGACCAAAAAATTTAAGTTATTAAAATGTCCCACCCCACACACGATGCAACTTGTATGATCAATCTTACCGTTTATGTGCCCATCTTATATTGATTTTAAGCAATTATAAACTCGATTTTTATATGGGCCAAATTAATTGTTTTTTAAACAATTTCATTTTATTTATAGAAGTCCCATTTAAATTTATAAATAAATTTTAATTATTTGCTGTAAATTTAGACATTTTTTTTAAAACAAAATTTTGGAATGATAAAAATGGTTTCCCAAAGTAGGAATATTTTTCGCAAGTCAAGAAAGTTGCATCAATAAATAAATTTTAAAGCAAACCTAAGACCAAAGAATTTGTCTCGTGTTTTTAACTTCGCCTGTGTAAATATTAAACATGTCATACATGTGAGTGTAATATTATAACAATTCGTCTGGCTACTGTAATAAATCTAAGGCTAAATTAAAAAAAATTAACATAAATTTTAATTTAAAATCATCAACATCATAATATATCCAAAGTAACGAAAATCTATTTTAAGTTTGACGGATTTCGGTTGTTGTTGTTGCTTCTGTCTTATTATTATTCGGTACCGAAAATTTAAAGAAGAAATCTTTGAATATGTAATTAAGACGAAAAAATATCTAACATCATGAATTATAATGTCTAACCTCGTGCAAATTAAAATGTAGATTAGAAATGTTAGGAAAATATTTCGAATATATGATGTGGTTTGTTGGTGTTATTTGGGTTAGAATTGTTTAGAAATCCTTTCATTCATAAAATTGTTTATTATTGCGCATATGGTTGGAAATATCAAAGACTAGAGGGATACATAAAAAATATATAGTTGGTCTCTCTTTCAATCTTAAGAATGTAAACAAACCATTTTGTTTTTATAAACTAAAGAAAGTGGAAGTGCTTACTTTTGTGAAAATTACAAATTATCAATTAAAGTGAGAATTGTGTCAGATTCAAAAATAACAGAGAATAGAATCATTATCTGCAGATATATCATTTAATTACTACACAGACGAAAACGAACTAGAAACCGATTGCATCTTGAAAAAAAAAGACCATCGAAGAGAGTTAAAAAGTGGAAGGCTGAATCTTCACCGGAACTCGAGAAATCTGAGTAGAAAACTAAATCTGTTAAAAGCATAGAGCAATAAGAAGATAAAACAAAGAGAAGCAGCCTCCACCAATTAATATTGTGGGCATATCAAGCTATTCTGAAATCTAAACATTGATGAAATCGGCAACAGAAATGAATATAAGGTCTTAAATAATGGCGTGTGGAAAATAAACATGTTAGACTCTGACACTGACCGGAAGTCAGCCATGAAGCTTAATGTGGATGGTTACCAGTGGTTCATCTATGAAGACAAAAATAATAGTATAACTAAGGTTACCACTAGAGCCCTACATTTAACCTCCACCAGCATAATAGAGGACTTACAAAGCAAAGATCTGAAAATATTAGATGATGTGAATAATATCAAAACAGAGAGAACATGAAAGGAAAATGAGTATTCCACTTTTTATGCTAACATTTGGTAACAAAGAAAAGATCCAAAATATGTATATATAATATAAAAGGAATACTAAAGAAATTCAACATATGAAGAAAAATAATACAAAAATTCCTCAGTGCAAGAAATGTCAAGGTTATAAATCCACAAGGAAATTTCCGCGGCTGAAACCAATGATGTGTAAAATGTGCTGGTATAATACTACAAAACTCCCAAACATTGAATGCTGAGGCACGAAGCTCAATGCTAATAAACACAGCCAAGAAAACATTTTCACAAATAATTTTCAGTATACAATCTGCAGCCCATGAGAGTTCGCTTTATTAAAAAACTTCAGAATGAGTCAACAATAGATATTTGAGTCGTCTTACAGCTGAAGAAAACACCGACTACTCGCTATGGAAAGCCCCAAAGAGGTTGAAAAGACTTAAAGTTCAAATACTCTCTTACTAAGAAAACTGACAGGACCAATCTCTCTCTGCAGTTCTTAAGAATGATGAGCAAAATATAGAGCCTGAAGAAATAAAATCTAATCTGAATCGTGTAAAAGCACTAGGATATGAATTGATCACAGGGTAGATCATCAAAGCCTTGCCTGAGAAAGCAATACGAAAATTACTATGTAGATAAATTCATTCCGGTTAAAATCCACGTGTAATGGGAGGTTACAGGAGTAATAATGATAGCTAAACCCATTTCTCTACTGCCAATGATGTCTAAGCTGTTTGAAAAATTGCTACTTAAAAGAATTAAACCGTTAATAGAATGGCGCTGAAAACTAGAAAAAAATATGTTCAAGAATTTTTTTAGATGTTTTACAAGCATTTGATAGAGTATGGCACAAGGCATTGGACTACAAATTGTCAACTTCTCCGGTTAATCGAAAGGTTAACGGGATTCCAATAGGAATTAACTCAAAACAGGTTCCTTATGTCAATACAGCCAAATATTTAGGTATGTCTCTTGACGTTAAGTTAAAGTGGAAAAGAAAAACCATTAGATTCAGAAAGATTATTGGCTTACTGGGCGAAACTTAGAGTTAACTATCCACATTAAATTCTTCCTTTATCGGTAAATTCTGAAACCTATATGGAAGTACGGTGCCCGTCTACCTTACTCGGTAGAGAACTCCATCGCCGAAAAGAAGGCTTTAAAGAACCAAGCCCAGATGATTTGGAATAGGGTCAAGAGGCCGAATGGGTCGAAATGTCGAAGGGTTGAAAGGTCGAATGTGCTGAAAGGCGGAATCTGTCGATGGGCCGATTTTGTCGAAAGGCAGAAACAAAATGAAGGGAATTTAGTGAAAGAATTTTTTTTTAAGTAAAGGATGATTCTATTAAGTGAAGGAGAATTCTGTTACGCAAAGATCAATTCGATTTAGTTTAATCAAGGAAAATTCCAAAAAGTCAATTAAGAAATAACCAAGTACCACTCTAATTGGCCATACTCCAGAACTTCATCAAAAACATCATTAAAGAATCCCCGTTAAGAAATAGCCAAGTCTTAAAATGCCCCATTTTTTACCAAACGCGTACTGAAACATGCTGTAGGCGTAGCGTATCGTATGCCGAATTGAAATTAGCCTTAATGAAACATAACCGTACTGTCATGGGCCGGGGCCGTTTCAAACAACGATATGATCATTTTGCCGCCATGTAGAACAAAAAGCTGATTTTAATGTAAGATATATTTGTTCCGTAATTCCTATAATAATTTAATCACATATGTAATTCAAAATCAGTTTTAACGAAATTTTCATATTATTGGGTTGTTCGGAAAGTAATTTCGTTTTTTTATAAAAATGAAAGACGATTTTCTAATAGTGAATTAATATTTTATTAAATTAAATATTGTCCAGTCTGATCCAATACCCTTTGCCATCTTCCTGGCACTAGCATGATTCCATGCTCATAAAAGTAATGTTCTTTCCTGGCAAAATGTGATTTTTGACCTCTTCATTTGAATTAAACGTTTTACCGTCTAAACAATTTTGTAGAGACCGGAACAAATGATAATCGAAAGGTGCTAGGTCTGAAGAGTATGGTGGGTGTGGCAGTATATCCCATCCAAGCTCTAAAAGTTTTTTCCGAGTGGTTAAACTTGTATGTGGTTTCGCATTATCATGTTGGAACACTATATCTTTCCTATTGACGAATTCTGGCCTTTTTTCTTTTAGTGAAGCATTTAATTTTTCCAACTGATGACAGTACACTTCAGAATTGATCGTTGTGTTGCTCGGTAGAAGCTCAAAATAAATGATTCCTTTGAAATCACACCAAACAGATAGCATAACCTTTTTTTTTTATGAATATTGACTTTCGAAGTGCTCTGAGTCGATGCAACATTGTTGTAGACAACACATTTCTCGTCCCCAGTGATGATACGCTTCAAAAATGGATCATTTACATTGCGTTTGAGAAACAAATCACAAACGTCAATGCGACGGCAAAATTTTTTTTTTTGTGTAAGAAGATGAGGAACTCATATGTCGAGCTTTGAGATTAAACCTAGCCGTTTCAAATGATCATGAACGGTTGAATTCGATAAATTTAATCTCTCAGCAATCTCACGAGTTGTTATTCGCCGGTTTGCATCAATTAATGCCTTTATTGTGTCTTCATCAGCTTCAACTGGCCTTCCAGAACGTGGTGCATCTTTGAGATCAAAATTGCCGGATCGAAATTTTGCAAACCAGTTTTGGCACTGGCGCTCATTTAACACATTCCTCCATACACATCGGATAATTTTTTTCTTGCTTGAACAGCATTTTTATCCTTTCTATAGTAAAAAAGTAAATTATGCCGAAAATGCTGTATTTCACTTTCCGTATTTAAAAGGGTATCAACCAAAAACTACTGTGCAGAATCAATCGAATTTTTTCACAAGCAAGCCTTGCTACGTCAGCTGTCAAAATACATGATTATGCGGCTTAAGTGTAAATTTGGTTGTGAAAAATACAATTAAGCCCTCTGTTGGGAAAAAACGAAATTACTTTCCGAACAATCCAATAGTTATTATGTAAAACATCCTAAAGTAATAAAAATCGCCTCATTTACACATTCGGCCAATCGACCCATTCGGCCTTTCGACACATTCGGCATCTCGACCTTTATATATTCGGCCTTATAGAATATCTAGCCCAATTTGCACCTCTCTTGAACGTGGAATCATGTTGAATTACTAAAACGGTTAAAACGGTTTGTTCACACTCCAATGGAATTTGGCATTCGAAAATGTACAAACATGGTGAACAAAGTAAAACCTTTATTCACCATTATTAAGATGTTCATTAGTTGAATTGCATTCGGTTATGTTGACCTCGTTTGGAACAATGTTTTGATTTGGAGATGAACGTAATTACAACATTCTTCCACTTCTAAATATTTATCCTAACCACTGGCTTCCGAACTCTGGATAATTTCCGTATTATGTCTTGTGTAACTGGAACTAGCCGAGCAAGTGTCAAAATGAATTTTGTACTAGGCTCAGTTGGTATGGAATTATTAATGGAACCGTTGACATCGGTATTTACAGCTTCATCTTTCGGTTCAGTATCCATTTGTCACGGCCTCATCTGGTTCTAATGTCAACGGACTCTTCCATAATCCGTCTTGATAATATACATCATACGCCCTTGCACTTTCTTGACTACCCCTTAATCTATCATGGACCTCTAGAGAAGTTCCTCACGAGTACTGGCTGCTTGATCGCAAACTTCGAAATGCTGTTTGAATTTGCGTTCATCTTATTCGGAAACAAATTGTTTTCGGTTGTCGCCTATGAAGCAACTCACTAGGCGATTTGTTATTCGGTCATGGTGGAAAAACGATGCGTACTCAGAAATTTAAAAAGCGCTTCCTCGGTCGTTTCAACATTGCGGTTTTAAAGGTTCTCACAAACCGCTCTGCCTCCCTATTTGATGCGGATGGAATGAAGCCATAGTAAGATGTTCAATTCATCGACTCTGTCAGAAAATGGCGAATTCTTGTGATGTGAGAAATGATCCATTATCACTGACCATGGTGTCAGGTAAGCCTACAAGGGCAAATAAAGCTTTAAGAGCTCGAATTGTAGACGTTGTTGAATATGAGCCATTTTTATAATGAACGGATACCTGAAATGGGCCGGCGAAATCCAGATTGATCCTCTGTATTGTTTCACTCGAACCATGCCAAAATGTCTCCAGTTGGAGGTATTGCATTTTACTTTTAACAAAATATTGAGAGGGCAATGTAAAGGCGGATTCATAGGTAACCGGCTGATTCATCTCGCCATTTCATCCCAAATCAATTCATCCCGCACAATTTATCCCTGAGAGCAATTCATCCCGCACAATTTATCCTTTATGGTTCTTCATCCCAAATTGAAAATTAGCCGTGAGAGTTACCGAATCCGTTAGCCTCTACAATTCTAAGTTAAATTAGGGTTGGCCACGTATCACTAATATGTGTCATTAATAGATTCTATATAGAATCTATCAGGGGGAGCGTCGACCCCCCGGTTAGCCCTCCGAGGGGCTTTAGATTGGAATTGTGTGGGATGAATTGTGCGGGATGAATTGTGCGGGACGAATTGTGCGGGATGAATTGTGCGGGTTGAATTGATAACGGGGATAAATTGTGCGGGATGGATTAATCCGGGATGAATTGCGTGGGATAATATAGCCTAGACTCGGATTCATGGTTGCCTTCGTTCGTTCGTTCATTCATTCTGATAATTTTTTTTATCCAATCAAATGGATACAAACTAAAAATAACGTCATTTTCAAGGAATATGATTGTTTAAAAAAAAATTCAGAACGAATGTACGAACGAACGAAGGCAACTATGAATCCGCCTTAAATGTTCAATCATTCGATTAAGCTCTGGGTGGTAGCTGGTTGTATGAATATGGTGAGAATCCAAAAGATTAGATCCTCGAACAAGTGCAACTTAAATTGTATTCCTTGGTTGCTCGTTATAGTTAATGGGCAACCGAACCGAGATACAAATTCTGAAACAAAGGTTTTAGTTATGGTTACTGCGGTGCAATGGTTCATCTAAGGCCACCGAGTGAAACAGTCAATAATTGTGAACAGATAATTATAACCTTGACAACGAGGAAGTGGCCCCACCAGTTCCATAAGTATGTGATTAAACCTAGATTGAGGTAAATCGATTGAGCCATTCGGAGATTTGGTATGTCGGATGATTTTTTTATTTTTAACAGTTAATTCAACACCTGTCCCAGTCACCAGAAATAGCGTGTTGTTAACAACTTTCGTGTGGTGCATATAGCTGGATGTGTCAGTTCATGCAGTTTGTCAAAAATTTCACGTTTCAGTTCTATCGAGATATATGTACGTACGAGTTTTATTAGTTGACATTTCACACCAAATATTTTGTTTCTTGTCATCAACGGAAATCTGATGTATAACTTCAATTTTCACTGTTCGACGGATTTATTAACGATTTCAACCCCTCATCCGTTCTCTTGAAACTGATAAGACGACCAACATCGATTCCGTGATAATTTATTTCAAAAATTTCAACTGGTCTTGATAAATAGTCAGCAAAAACGTTTCGCGTCCTGAAATATGGCGTAAATCGGTAAATTGGGCAAAGTAACTTAAGATGTCTGGTTTGCCGGGGGCTTCTATCAGATTTTGATTTAGATATTGTTGTGATTAACGGTTTATGATGTGATTACTGCTGATAGTTTCAATGTCGATGTATACACATCTGCCATTATGCACGAAACGTTTAATTTGGTGTCTGTATCGACTGAACGATTTTGGTTTAGATCCATTAACAAATTAAATTTCAAGAAATCTGCTCCAATAATTGGACGATTGAGTGAAACGATTGTAAAACATGATTAAAACATCGGCGAAGTCCTAAGTTAACTTGTAAAAATTTGGTCCCCTATGTCTTAATTGTAGTTTTGTTAGCTGCGGTTAGACAAATATTGGAATTTTCCTTTTTTAAATGCGGAAATTGACTTAAAGGAACAACGGACACATCAGAACCGGTATCGACTAAAAATACTAATTTCGTGTTTTTACATTTTATGAATAAGCGGCGGCTTGAAGAGTCGTTGCAGGCCGCACCCAGCGACAGCTTGCTTAGTTTTTTGAATCGGCCGTTTCTTTATTAAAATAGGACGGCTTTTGACAGCGTCTAGCTCGAATTCCAAAACGATATTGATAGAAGCACCTGGGATATTTTCACCCCGAGCTGCGACGACGACTTTGATTGCGTTAATGGTTTTTTTTATCTCTGAGATGGGGTAAGGTAAATTAAAACACGTTGATTGGATAGTGATCTGACATGCTACAAATAGATTTGGTAAGCTTTTGAAGCTCTCTTTGGAGCTGTTCGTCCTTTGACTCAAACGTATTTGAGCAACTTGGCACATTTTGAATACCTAAAATGGACGCTGGACGAGTAGCTTGAAAAAGTTTCTGGAAGCGCGATCAATACATAATGTTTTTTCAAAAACCTGATGGTGATCATTGATCAGTGATCGAAAACGTTTATTGTAAAATTTGTATGGAAAAGTTTTTTGAAAACAAAAATGGTTGTGTTTTAATTTTGTTTTGTTGGTTTGTGGTTTCAAGGAAGTGTTCGCCTAATTTTTGAAAAATGAATAAGTTTAATGTTTTGAAGTTATCTATTTCCGAAACCTGCTTTTAGCCTAGTATTTTCATTTACCTCCTTCTTCGTTTGAAAGAAAGGTAAATTGGGCATATATCCGAGTTTTCGCCTGCAGCGTATTATTAAAGTCTCTGATCACAATTCGATTTAATTTATTATTTGACATTTTTTTTTTTGTTTTTTTTTATTTACAGAAATGCTCAACAAGATTATAATTGAATATAGTTTACACAATTGTTCTGTCATTAGACAGAAAGTGTAATTATGTTTGAGTCTCGGTGTGTGCAAAGCATCCCCGTATCCTCAACCAATAATAAAACTGGTTCGACCACGACCACCGGCGGAACATCAAAAAAATTACAAACAAATTCAACCCCAAGCACTGATGGTATTTTATGGAATCAAAGTAAGCAACAAAATCAGCAGAATTTACAACATCATCACCATCATCAACAGCATACAAGGACAGCAAGCGTAACATTTAACGATAACAATAATATTTATATTTCAAACGATAATTCTAATTTTATAAATAATAAATCGATGGCGGGCAATATGAAACACGGTGAGTAAAAAAAAATTGATTGAAAGTTTCTTCTATTTCTATCGTCTTACATTTTTTGTTCAATACAGGTAAAACACAAGAAGACGTATGCTATGTGGTTGCTAAATATGATTATGCGGCCCAAAGTGCTCAAGAATTAGATTTAAGAAAAAATGAACGTTATATGTTATTAGATGATTCAAAGCATTGGTGGCGTGTACAAAATAATAGAAATCAAGCAGGTTATGTACCAAGTAATTATGTTAAAAAGGAGAAACCATCACTATTCGATAGTATTAAGAAAAAGGTGAAAAAAGGTTCGGGCTCAAAAACCTTGCCAAATTGTTCACCATCGCGACAAGTAGAAAGTCCAACAATGGCACGTAGATTACCAGCTGATCCATCAGAAGCAATTGGAACAGCTATAGTTAAATATAATTATCAAGCACAACAGGCTGATGAATTGTCACTGCAAAAAGGTACTCGGATTTTAATACTCGAAAAATCGAATGATGGTTGGTGGCGTGGACAAAGTGGCAACAATGTAGGCTGGTTTCCAAGTAATTATACAACGGAGGAGTGTGACGCTGATGAAACACTTCATACGTATGCGATGGCCGAAAATGTTATTGATATTATGGTCGCCCTATACTCATTCAATTCAAATAATGATCAAGAATTATCGTTCGAAAAGGGCGATCGATTAGAAATTCTTGATCGACCGGCATCCGATCCGGAATGGTTTAAGGCCCGCGCACAAGGTGGCCTAATTGGTCTAGTGCCACGAAATTATTTACAAGAATTATCCGAATACTTATCACAACCATATCGAGGCGGAAGTGGTGGTAGCGGTTCACAAGGTCCTGGGAATGATTCGATGGATCGGCGAAATAATCAAATGTCAAATTCAATTAATCAACCTGCATTACCACAACCACCATTACCGAATAATAGTGTGGCGAGCGGTGTTGGAGGTGGCGGTGGTGGTGGTACAGGTGGCGGGGGCGGTGGAGGTGGAGGCGGCGGCAGAAGTGGCATCGAACGACCAAATTTAACCGGAAAAAGTTGGTATTATGGTGCAATAACAAGGAATCAATGTGATACAATACTCAACCAGGATGGGCATGATGGAGATTTTTTGATTAGGGATAGTGAGACCAATGTAAGGAAGAAATAAAACTGCCAAACATAATTTTTTTACTTACCAATGATTTTTTTTTTTTTCAGCTTGGCGATTATTCAGTATCACTAAAAGCGCCCGGACGTAATAAACATTTTCGTGTTCAAGTTGAAAATGCAATGTATTGCATTGGACAACGAAAATTTCATACACTCGATCAATTAGTTGATCACTACCAAAGAGCACCAATTTACACAAATAAACAAGGTGAAAAATTATATTTAGTGCGGCCATTACCTGGCATTAAGAATGGCACAATAAAAATTAATTAAAAGTAAAAATTATATAATTAATTATTATTATTATTACTATAAATATATCTTTTTTTATCCAAATAAAAAAATAAAAAAAATAATATTATAAATTAATAAAATAAAAAAAAACATATTTAATTTAGCATTAAACAAATTAATTAATTAAAATTAAAATATATATAAATAATAATTAAATATTTGAATTGAGAATTTTGATTTTTTTTTTTTCTAGTTTCGTTGTTTGATTTTTGTTTTTTTATATAATTTAGAGATCTTTTTTTTGAAAGACATAATTGAAATTTAATTAATTAATTAATTATTGATTATTAGAAGTTTTATTTTTTAAATATTAAAATTATTGAATAATTAAACTTGTCATTATTTCTTTTTATTGTTTGTTTTTTTTTACTACATATAAAATATTTAAAATATAATTAAATGCAAAAAAATAAAAATTTTTACGAAAATAAATTAAATTATTATATAAATAAATAAATGAAATAATTATAATTAACAATTATATAATTTAAAACAAAAATATATGACGGTGTGTTGACTGTTGAAGTGATGAAATATTGGAATATTGTGAGGGTTGTGTCGATAGTGTTTTTGAATATTTAATAGGATCAGGAATTAATTATTGAATTTGATTTGTTGTAAGTAAACGGGTTGGAAAATTTTATCAAATTATTAATTTAACTGTTTATAATTTATTCCAGGCACAACCATATAAATTTAAATATCGGGCCAAATTGCATGAGGGGGCACATAATAACTGATTGGCTGTAAGTAGAGTACATTTCTTATAAATTCTAAAAGCCTAAAGTTTACAAATAGAATTTTAAATACTTTCTAAAAATTCTTGCTTGCAAATTAAATAAAAGGTGGGCGGGGAGGAAAGGAAGCAGTGACTACAATTTTCCTATATTCTGAATAATTAGCTCGATAACGTGTACTAGATTTTGTACACACTCGCATGTCCATAATTGCATACATAATTCTTAATACATATGTAATATATTTTCGTACGATTCGGAGATTTCCCATTTGTTCTTTTCTTCATAATTTGAATCGACTAAAGTTGAAAATCAATCAGTTAGAGAAAATACTTTGTACGGTAACCTAGTGCGGTTTATAATTAGTTTTATGTCCGCTGCGATTAAATTATTCCTAATTAAAAATGGGTAAAAAGCCAACAGTTTTAATATTAAAGGAGAAATCTGAAATTATTGAATACATAATTTAGAAGAAATTGAAATAACCTCTTTTGCGTGTTGATCGGCACAAACTTTTCTGAACGTTCAGATAAAGCTAACTGCTGATATGCCCCTGACAAATCCAAAACACAAAAACAACTAAAATTAGCCAAGCTAACAAAAATAGCCGCCATTAACGGAAGCAGATAATGCACCATACTTAGGATATTTGTACCCTTTTCGGGAATTCCCCGGATATTCTTTTTTTTTTTTTTTTTTTCTTATTTGAAGTAAATGAAGTAAAATTCAAAATCAGTTTTTGATTAAGTTGATCTACGTTTTTCGGGACTCTCGATGTTGGATAAAACCCGAAAAATCTGTACCCTATCCATACTCAACACTTTATTAATCAAAACTTTAAAATCTCCACAAATTATAATATCGCCTGACTGTTTTGGAACTATTACTAAGAGGGACGCCCCGTCGACATGTCTTACCGGCACCAATATACCTTCACAAACTAACCTGTCTACTTCCTCACTAACTTTATCTCTTAAATGAAACGGTACAGAATAAGCCTTATAGAATTTAGGTTGAACTTCACCTTCATCTCTGCTTCATGTCCCACTATCCAATTTCTATTTACTCGTATCAACTATGCTCGAAGCGGTTTTCCTAATCTCGTCTAAAATCATGTTCAATAAGATTTTTTCGGCTTTTTATAGACACAATATATTAATAATAATGGCATTCACAACATTTTCGACTTGTCAATCAGAAAAATGAAGAGGCCAGTCATTTATAATATATCTACCAAAAAAGTAGAAATATCAAAAATCCCCCCCGTACTTTAACCCGAGAGTTAATACAAAATGTATTTTGACTCTAAAAATGAAAACCTTTCCTTGCGTTTTCTGTGGGTAGTTTGGTTTCGTACTGATAAACTACCCACAGAAAACGCATGGAAAGTTTTTCATTTTTAGAGTCAAAATACATTTTGTATTAACTCTCGGGTTAAAGTACGGGGGGGATTTTGATATTTCTACTTTTTTGGTAGATATATTATAAATGACTGGCCTCTTCATTTTTCTGATTGACAAGTCGAAAATGTTGTGAATGCCATTATTATTAATATATTGTGTCTATAAAAAGCCGAAAAAATCTTATTGATTTAATACAGACAACTAAACTTCTCTTTCTAAAATCATGTTCATGTGAAACATCAACACAATTCACTAAAAAATTGTCTCCATCTCGGAAAAACTCTTGATAACAAATTTCGCCTCATAATTGGTCTAAAATCTGCTTCTAAGCACAACACTGTTAACATCAAAGTATACTTTTTCCTTTCGCAATCACCGTTACATCAATAACTCCCTGAACATCTACCCTTTCCCCCGAAATTACCTGAACCGAATTTATTTTTTTGTTATCGACAATTTGCTTTTGGTTAAAATATTTATTACAAAAATGAGAGCTTATTACCGATGTATGTACAAGCACCACTATCAACCTCCATAACCAAAAACATATTGATTTTAGTTTTAGGCATTAAGAATTTTTCAGATTTACATTTACTAAATTATTTATAGTAAAATGTTTTATTTTAAACGGTATCTCCCTCCTTAAGACTCCTATAAAAACGTGCTATGTGACCAGGTTTACCACATAAAATAATGTCCATACACGTCTACCTGTGCCATGTTGATAATTAATTGCTGAACATTAGCTGGACGTTCAAATTGTGCAATTACCTGAAGATGGAAGAATATCATGCGCATTGATTTTATGACCCAAAAAGAGTGCTATAGCTGTTTTTGGGATATCACTGGACTCTATTGGGATCTGGGGATATGCCCGTACTAGATCCAAGATAGAAAATACTTGAGGACCTTCCAGTTGAACGGAAAAGTCCTGTAGATGAGTAATGGAGTTAGTCTCTGCATATTGGACCTACTACAAGGTCGATATAGGCCTTGTGCCGTCGTGTCCTCAAAATGTGCCTTGCCTATTCGAAGTTTGTCAGGAGCTAGCCGAAGTGTCTTACTTGATATCGGTTGACCTCGGGGTTTTTAAGCAATGAGTTACGTCATGTTTGGTCTGTTCCATATTGAACGATGCGCAAGTAATGGAATGGTATTATGTTAATAAATTGGTAATGTCAGGACTTGTGTCGGACTTATCTAAAATTGATAACGAAGGATCTGATACAACAGTGAGCGAACCGACTTTATAAACGGATGTTAAAAGGTTTAAGATTCGGCGGTTTTTGTTATCTACTATGATTTCGGTGCTACGTAAAAAGTCCGCTCACTTTTGAATGAGATATAAGTTGTACAGTCTTCCAAATATTCCAGCAAACCTTCTAAATTTGGAGATCTCCGCTCAGCTATTCTCCGGCCTACCGCTTTATTTAATTTTTGCCTAAGGCGCTTGTTTGTGCCTTTAATTTGCCTAACTCAAATATTCGAGCCGCTTTTGCCAGATTACTGTCTCTCCTGCCTAGAGCCAATGAACTTACTTCTATCACCTGCAATGGTTCGACCATTTCGGTAATAACTTTAATTAATTTTAATGTGGATGTATACAACATTGCGAACTTTAGAACATCCTTTAACTCTAAGAAGCGTTTTACATAAAGTTCCATCGTTACGCATATCAATTATTAAATCAAACTGCTGGCCAAGTTTTGCCTTCCATGCTTTTTGTAATAAATTATTGTTTACGGGTGATTTTCGAAAAATGCGGACTATTTTTCGTATTTTAGTTATAATTGTCGCAAACATTTTCAATCGCGAATAATTCGAAAAATATTGATTTATCGAAAAGACCATGGAACATTTCTTGCTTAGAATTCATCCCTCTATCCATTTCTGCGGTTATTTTGAGTATACTAATTTCCACCCCTGAGAAGCAGTGGCATTCACTCCAGGGTAAAAGCACACATCGGCACTATATAAGTTATATTCCTTGATTCGCTACTTACTGTTCAAAGGCCCCTATGTGATATGTAGTGAAAATTGGGCCCCTCGTTTTTGTACTTTCGCATGAAGATAGAGCCTTGAAATTGAAATATATGTTTAATCACATCTTTCGAAACCTGTCTGCAAAATATGAGCGGCAGCCTTTTCTTCGTTTTCCAGAAACTGAATTTTTACTAGACCAATTTTTACATGTGTAAGCATAGGAAAGCATAGAACAATGGCATTTTACATATGTTCGCATTGAGATACAATTTTGATTTTTCACATATATGTTATATAAGAATCGTAGAACAACATACTAAAAATTCTCTAGCAGCCCCTTCTTTGTTCGCATACAATTGGACTAAAAAAATTATTTTTATGCAAGAGATGTCAGATACACATTACACATTACTCTCAATCTCAATCAGTACAATTTGGTTCATAACTTTTATGTTTATATAACAATCACATATATAACAGACTATACAACTCATTGGAAAATAGACCAATCAGATAGTTCAATTTAACACAACTAGTGGTGTTTCGGCCACAAACAAGTAAATCATATTATGTTATAATCATATCATCCATGAATATAAACAAACAATTAATATTTTTGACATTTCGCAAAAATGAGTTTATTTGGTGCAGTTTTTATTTGGTTGTGTAATATATTTGGTTGATTCGTTGTATAGTCTTAACGTATACAACTCTAGCTTCGAAAATCATCTGAATATACAGTTGCGGGCTCGATGTGTTACCTAGGAAACACATCTCGTCCTCTTAACTGTATATTCGATTATTTTCGAACCTCTTGTTGTATAACTACTGTTGTATAAATCGTATTTCAAGTCTTGTTTTGAGTAATATAACTTGTGTGTAACATAATCTTTAATACTTTTACAATTCGTTAACTTGTGTGTTCATCATCATTAGAACTGTTTGACTTAACACTAATGGGTCCAGAAGGTAAAATGTACTTTTTATATTTATTTTGCATGTAATCTCATAAAATTGTTTATTGTAGTTGAACGATCTCATATTCTCTGTCGCATATGTAAGTCACGCATATTGAAATGGCGAGGAGTTTGCACTTTAGGAGCACCTTCTTTATGGATAAATGTTACTACATACTCAAAAAGCGTAGGAAAGTCATATAATCCAAATAGTTATGCCTGTTTGAAGTGTCATTCAAGATTAAAGTTCAAAAGATATCACTTACTGCCTGGTAATACAGCTGAGGGTAATACTGTGGACAATAATTTGCATAATTATGAAATGGATATAACTCCTGATAGTTCTTGTTGCACTACATCTTCAGAGATTGATTTCCAGGCTTCAACCATGAATAGTACAACTTCATTTTCGACATTAGAAAACACAAGTACTGAATCTCAATCTGAATTTACATCTGAATTTCTCAGTAGTCAAGCTTCTGTAACGTCAAGCAAAGTTTCTTCTGTTCCAAGAAATGGAATTATAGTCAATCTTCCTAGCTGCTCTGGTACACAGAGAATCGATATGTGGAAAAGAAAGAAAATTGTTATTCCAATGAGCAATAGATGCTGTCGCTCACATTTTGACAAAAATGGCTTGTTTAATAAGAAGACTTTAGAATCATTAGTTGCAACTAAAGAAACAATAGTATTGTCCGCTGAACATATTACAGCCACATTAGGTGGCGAGTCAGTAACCATCAGGGCCGTAAAGGGCTGTCCCCAAGGAGGTGTACTATCTCCTCTTTTATGGTCATTGGTTAATGATAGACTGCTGATCCTCCTGAATAGCCATGGGTTTGATGTCCAGGGCTATGCGGATGACGTGGCTATCGTGATTAGAGGCAGGTTTGATGAGATCATCTCTGATCTCATGCAAAATGCACTCAACTTGATATGGCAGTGGTGTGACAAGGAAGGACTTAGTGTCAATCCAAACAAAACTGTCATTGTCCCTTTTACGAGGAGGAGAAAGCTCTCGCTTGTAGCTCCCTCGTTAAACGGTACTATTGTTGCCTTTTCCAAAGAGGTTAAATATATAGGGGTTATCCTGGATCATAAACTGAACTGGGAACAACATATACAAAAAATTCAAAATAGAGCCACAAAGGCTTTTTGGGCCTGTCAGAGACTCTATGGACGTATTTGGGGACTACAACCAAAAATGATCTACTGGTCATTTCTAACAATTATTAGGCCTATGATCACTTACGCATCGCTAGTGTGGTGGCCTAAAACTCAACAGAGGACAGCGCAAACTTTATTGAATAAGGTTCAGCGTATGGCCTGCATTGGGGTTACGGGCTCAATGAAAACATGTCCGACCGCAGCAATGGAGACACTCCTAGGACTAACTCCATTGCATCTGCATGTAAAAAAGGATACTGCTACTATGGCCCTTAAGATGCAGGCGGAGGGTAACATCAAACCAGGCAATATGGTGGGCCATCTGGAGATCCTTAAGGAGTTTCAGACAGACCCCACTATAGGAATGCCTTCCGACTGTATGCCAGCCAAACTGGATTTCCACAAACCATTTTGTGTTAGATTACCTAACCGGGAGGAGTGAAGTACAGGGGGACCATCCTTTGAGCGAGGGTCATTGGTGTGGTTTACAGATGGATCAAAAACGGAAGATGGGGCGGGGGTAGGAATACATGGGAGTGGAGTATCACTCTCGAAGTCCTTGGGTACCAATGCAACCGTCTTTCAAGCAGGAGTGCATGCTATAGAACTTTGTGCTAGGATAGGCATTTCTAAAGGCCTAAACGACGCAAAGGTTTATATAGTATCAGACAGCCAATCGGCCTTAAAGGCTCTTAGGTCTTTTACCATTGAGTCAAGGCTGGTATGGGATTGTCTGAAGGTTATTAAATTGCTGGCAAGCTCAAATAAGGTAACACTTGTTTGGGTGCCAGGCCACACTGGAATTGTGGGAAACGAGGCAGCTGATGTCCTCGCCCGCGAGGGATCTGCCTTTCCATTAATTGGACCAGAGCCCTTCTGCGGCGTCTCTAAGGGGCACCATAGGGCAGCAGTTAAACGCTGGGAGGATGTGCAAAAGTTCTCTTACTGGCGCGGAATTCCAGGTTTGCGACAGGCGAAGGAATTTATTTCACCTTCGTCGGCCAGGGCCAAGGAATGTCTCGTACTTAGGAAACCTGAGTTGAGGCTGCTTACCGGCTTCCTCACAGGTCACATCCCCTTAAGGTATCACCTAAAGAAAATGGGCCTAAGTTCGACGGATAGATGTCGCTTCTGTGACATGGAAGCGGAATCAGCGGAACATGTTCTGTGCCATTGCCCAGCCATTTTCTGCAAAAGGTTACAACACCTAGGAGGGAGAGTAATGAGCCCGGATGGTATGCACCATATACCGGCCGGCAGTATTGTCAGGTTCATTAAGAGCCTGAATATTGACTGGACGGCTCATTAAGTAGGGTCCATGCACAAAAGATCTTTTAGGTCGCAGTGCGGGGTGGCTTGAACGCCCACATGGCCCTCAACTAATAATAATAATAATAATAATTGTCCGCTGAAGATATTGAAGAATTTTTCAATGCCGTTTACTTTAGTAAGGCCAACTCATACTCTAAAATCGATTTCGACAACGGCTCTCCAATAACTCCATATAATTATCAGAAATTCACTGGGATTTCACAAAAAAATTTCGATTGCCTTCATGCTTTTGTAAAGCCACACATCAGAAATAGTTGCAACAGATTTACGAGAAATGCGTTAGGAATATTCCTAGTAAACTTGTCACAGGAATTTTTGGCATATTTATTCAATGTATGTAGATGGTCAAGCAAGAGTGTCTGCAATCTTTGAATCTGTTCGAAAAGCTTTGGATGAGCATTTTGTCCATCTTCATTTAGGTTATAATCATCTATCACGAGAAGATGCAATGAAACATCAAACTAAAATGGCTCATAAACTTCTGGGTGCAGATGAAAATTCTATTGTAGTTATCATTGATGGTACTTATCTATATGTTCAAAAGTCATGTGATCAGGAGTTACAATTATTGACGTATTCCAATCATACATACAGAAACTTATTGAAGCCCATGATTTTGGTTTTCCCTGACGGATACATTCTTGAGGTTGAAGGTTTGTTTTTGCAAACAACGGCAATAGCGATTCAAAAATTTTAGAATACTTGATTTCTACCCCTTATGGATTTAAAAAATATTTCTTAGAGAATGATGTTTTACTTCTCGATCGTGGGTTCAGAGATGTCATAGAAAAGTTGAAATTGCTAAAACTTAATCCAATAATGCCTCATTTACTAACCAAGGGACAAAAGCAGTTTTGCACAAAAGATGCTAATGAGTCCAGAGCTGTGACTATGAATCGATGGATAGTGGAAAGTGTGAACAGCAGAATCAAAAAATACAAGTTCTTTGCTTCAACTATTGAAGTCACTTATTTCCCCAAGCTGTCATCTTTAACTAAAATTCCTTGTGCCTTACTGAATGCATACAGTCCTCCTATGTTTATAGAAAACGAAAATCATGCACGTTATGCATAGAAGGCAATGAGCAAAATGAATGATGACAATTCTCTTCAAAAGAAGATTGAAGAGCTAGGCCTTGAAAACAAACGAATTTGTTGGGAGGAGGCTACTAATCAGATTCAAGACTTTCCATGTTTATCAGAAGAAGAAATTAAAAATATCACTTTAGGTATGTATCAGTTAGACCAAGGAAAATGATATACTTATGAACACATGAAGGCAGATTCTAGTTACAAGATCTTTATACATAACGAAATGAAGAATTTGATAAGACGCAAAATTGAATTCGTTTTTCGTCAACTCGGATTCATCAGTTATGGTTAGAATTCTTTCCTAATGGTAGTGGAGCCGAATCAATTTTAGGATATTACTGTAAGTGCAAAACTGGGAGCAGAGTTGTCGGTACATGCAGTCATATAACTTCAGTGATATGGTATTTGGGCTACGCAAGACACAACCCACATGTATTATCAAAGCACCGCAAAGGTCTAGCAGATAATATTATAAATGCTATGAATTCTGGTTGTCAAATCTCAGACTCCGATTCAGATTGAGTCTCTACATAACTTGTTCTAAAGTTACAATAGTTTAGTAAGGAATGTTTCTATGGATAAGTTTGTTTTGCTCCTTCCAAAATAATGTGAATTTTTTATGCTGCTTATTTTGGAATAAGGTTATTTCTGCGCTTATCCAAAAATTCTCCGGTAAAATAAAAACGATAATAAATGAAATACCAATTGAATACAATTTTTAGATTTTTTATTAATAATGATCGCACTTCTGTTTGGTTTGGTAGTGTGCAAATTAATTATACAGTCAAGTACTAAATGATAGCCGCACTCCTAATTTAAGATTTATTTAATTTCAAATAAATTCTTTTAAAATTCTTCCTTTGCAAAAATAATACTTTTCACTTTACCAACTTTATTCTCTGCGGCGTCATGGAAAATTTATGGGTAACCCTCATTTAGTATGGTAATAAAAGATAGCCGCACACAATATTTTATTGTTTTTAATAGGAAATAAATATAAAAAGCACAGTTATAAAAATGATTTTTTATTCCAATTAATATTTTGTGTTTCGGCCATTGTTTTTAATTATTTCGAAAATTCGATTTGGCATACTTTTGTACAAGTTTTGGCATATTAATTTAAAATATTAGCCAATTCGCGTTGTACTGATGACTTTAGTTCATGAACGCTGCTGTATTGTGTTCCTTCAGCATATACAACTCTGCTGAGTACACCCCATATGTTTTCGTTGCTGTTAATGTCGAGTGACCTTGCTGGCTGTTTCAAAACTGGTATCTGAGCCTCCGTAAACCAATAATTTACTATCCCGGCGGTGTGTACGGCTGCATTATCCTGCTGGAAAATAAAGTTTGGGTCGCCATTTTGTGCATCAACAACTGGTAATGTTTCGGGATAGCATGGATTTATACCGGTTGCTGTTAAGACGACCGGACATAAACTTCACATCCATTCTTCCTCCATAGCCAATTGCACCCCAAACAATCAGAGATCCTCCACCTCGTTGACGCCTCGATAGCACAAGAAGTTCTTTTCAAAGGTCGTGAAAATAATATTGCCATTAATCAAGGCTATCCATATTCAATTTTTTTCGTCACTAAAAATAACGCGCTGCCACTTTTTCTTCCACGACATATGTTCCTTCGCGAAACGCAATTTGGCATCTTTATGATTTGATAACAGTTGTGGTTTTCTTTGTAATTTTTTGATTTTTATATTATCTGACTCTCTTAATACTTTCCTCACATTACAAATCTTTGTATTATCTCAAGCTTTTAACGCAATTTGTTGCACGGTGCCAATAAAATTAGAGACGTTTCGTAAAATTAACCGTTTTTCTCTATCAATAAGTTCCACTGGCCGGCGGCCTGCACTTTTATGCGAACCGTATAATTGCGAATTTTTTAAATAATTTAGCACTACCTTCTCACTCCAACTAATATTTTCTGCTATTAACGGATACTCATATTACTTTTCTTAATAACGTCAATTTATCAAACTCGTTCAAACTACCTTTTCCACCCATATTTAAAAAATAACAAAAATCGGAATAATATTTAACGGCTATAATACTTAAGCGGCTATCTTTTATAACCATACTAAATGGGGGTTCTCCAATTGTCCATGATCCCGCAGAAAATAATGATTTGTATTTGTGCACGCATTGGTAAACTGAAGAGTATTATTTTTGCATATATAGGAACAATTTTAAATGAATTTATTTGAAATGAAATAAATCTTAAATTAGAGGTGCGGTTATCATTTAGTACAGGACTGTACGTCACTGTAGTGTGCAAATTAATTATAATTCGCATAATTAGGCTAACATACACCATAATTACTGTTTGGAATATTTTTTTATTCAAAACAAAGCAATTTATTGAATTTAGAAAAATATAAAAATTATAAAAATGACAAATGCATAAAACTGCTGTAACACCCTGTAAACAAGTGGGAGGGAGTTGCGAAATATTTTTGCAATTATAAAACAATATACTAAAGAACCACCAATCCTAAAAAGTCGCAAAAAATATTTAGAAATATCGAAAAATGATGTATATTCAATTATGTAATATTTGCATTCAAAACCGGAAGTGCGTCACTGTAGTGTGCAAATTAATTATAATTCGCATAATTAGGCTAACATACACCATAATTACTGTCTGGAATATTTTTTTATTCAAAACAAAGCAATTTATTGAATTTAGAAAAATATAAAAATTATAAAAATGACAAATGCATAAAACTGCTGTAACACCCTGTAAACAAGTGGGAGGGAGTTGCGAAATATTTTTGCAATTATAAAACAATATACTAAAGAACCACCAATCCTAAAAAGTCGCAAAAAATATTTAGAAATATCGAAAAATGATGTATTCCATTTCATGCAACTGGGCCCAAGCTTATCTATGGGGAAAATAGAAAATACGTTGTTTTGGGCCCAATTTACTATGCTTATCCTATAGGGTCCTTTCACGTCAATCGATTTTATCCGTAAGAATTCTGTAAGTATGGATAGGATTAATCCAGGACTGGATTTTGACGGTTTTTGAAAATAAGGTGAGATGTATGTAGAATTCGGCACCGATTTCAACAGATTGTGTTTATGCTCTATATGGTATTTATATGAAGTTGTTTATTGGTGAATTTTAAACGTTGTGACACAACGCTTACATTTTAATAAATTTGGGTTTCCTTATTTTGTAATAAATGGGACTAAACTACAAATTTGTTTTGTTTCGGGTCTACCCAATTACTATATGGACATTCCTTATCATCGGTATCGTCCATTATAATAAGCTCTAAAATTTGTAAAAAAAATTTTAATGTAAATTTGAGAATATTTACGTTATTTAAATAAAAAAAAGCCAGTCTTACGTATTCTTATTTACACTCCAGCGCTAGTTTTTAGATAGGTTAGTATTAAACACAACTAAACTTTTAAAAAATACGAAAAAAATTATTTTTTATTTAAACAAGTAGCTACTAGTGATAGCTCCAATACAGCAGTTTAATCACTTTCGTGAATGTGAATATATTGAAAGTTATATTGTAATTAAACCGACCTGCTTGGTTGATAACAAAAGAAGAACTAACTAAATTGTATTTCATTGTACTATTACATGGATTTAAGAGTAAATATTATGTTCACATGTATCAGTGAGAGTAAACAATTATATAAAATAAATTCTCATACAACAACACATTCGCTACTAACTGTTCAAATTTCCCGTCAATCGATTTTATCCGTAAGAATTCTGTAAGTATGGCTAGGATTAATCCAGTACCAATGCTGTTCTTTAAAATAAGATGAGATTGATGTTAGTTGTACGACATTTTGCTTAGATGAGGATGAAGAATTCGGCACCGATTTCAACAGATTGTGTTTATGCTCCATATGGTATTTATATGAAGTTGTGACACAATGCTTACATTTTAATAAATTTGCATTTCCTTAGTTTGTAATAAATGGAACCAAACTACTGATTTCTTTTGTTTCGGGTCTTTTCAATCATTATGGGCGCATTCCTTATCATCGGTATCGCCCATTATAATAAGCTCTAAAATTTGTAAAACGATTATTAATGAAAATTTGAGAATATTTACGTTATTTAAATAAAAAAAACAGTCTTACGCATTCTTATTTAAGTACACTCTAGCGCGAGTTTTTAGTTAGGTTAGAATCTGATAGATTCAAGTAGGAATAAACCACTAGAAAATTTTCACTTATATCTAATATTCAACACTAAACTAAACTTTTAACTAAGAAAAATACAAATAAAATTATTTTTTATTTAAACAAGTATACGTAGGCACTATTGATAGCTCCAATACAGCAGTTCAATCTCTTTCTTGAACGTAATATTAAAATAACGGTTATATAAAACAAAATACGCACAATTTAATTTAACATCCATCTCTTTCTTTGTGTAAAAAAGATAAACATAGAATATAAAACGCGTGTTTTTTTTTCGCTACGGTGTAAAAAGGACAACAGGACTTTTCAACTTTTAAAATTATAGAAATTTGTTAAATTAACAAATAACGAATAATTATTAAATTATTGTTAAAAAAATATTTTTTTCTAAAAATGATTAATCATTTTTTTAAAATGTGTAATCGATTAATTGTTCATTTCACAAAAATAATGATTAATCGATTAATCTAACTCAGCCCCTACACAAGACGTATTAACAAATTTATCGCCAAAAAGTATCTTGTTTGTATATCCCTTGTATGTACTAATTTTACTAACTTAAGTGCATTTTACTTAACAAAATTTGTATATAGTATTTTGTTTCATTAATTTATTAATTTCTCCTAAAATAATTTTTAAATTTGATTTTTATTATTAATCACAAGTCACAACACAATCAATTTTATTAATAATGAAAAATATTTATGGGGACACCCACTTATTTAGACAAAAACATGATTCAAGAAACATCATTTGTAAACATGATTCAACCTGTTTCTGTGTAGGTAATTAAAAAAAAAGCGATGAATCGAATATCTTCGGGTAGCACGCCCTAGCACATAAGCTCTGTCCAAGCGGATAGACAAATGAACTAATTCGATATTGAGGAACACAACCTTATTAGAGCTTATTTACAAAAATAAGATTTGCTGCACTGAAATGATTTTGGGAATGAAATTTTGTTAATATTTTGTAATAATCGGTCAGCTTAAAAGCATGTTGGATTAAGCAAAATTAATGAAAATGAATAGGCTTTGCCAACTAAAAAAACAACGAGCGAGTTCACCCTCAACTCGCAAAATATTTATGTGAAAACTTTTTTGTATAATTATCTATTGAATCATTTCAAGCCAATTCGATAAGGCTCAGAAACCCTCCATAAAGACGGATGTTATTCGCTCAGTATTTAAATTAAGTTACATTTTTGGTTCAAAAACTCAATAAGTTATTCTATTTTGGATTTGGAGGACGAACTTTACTGACGTTAATTGAGCATGAGCAAAGTACAGTTCTGTTAAGTTAATCACCTAAATCGGCCATGTACGCGTTAAAATATACCATTACTCATACACAGCAATCTTGTTCAAGATTCCATAGTAGTAAATGGTCACGGCAAACTTGCTGAACAAAGAAAAATCGAATCGCTTTATCCCTGATCAGTTTAAAATAAATTAAATAGAGCGGTTCTATTTGGGCGCAATGTTGACCGTAAAATCATTGCAATTGGAAAGACAGTAGCGCGAAATCCCCCATAATCAAACTCACCAACAGCATGAGCAATTGAGCAATACTTATAAGAAATCATATACCGATTAAACAATTTTAAAATTATTATTCTATTGTGTATCAATGTATAAGTTCAATTTTCACAGCTCGCTATTTCCATTTAATTTGTTTACACTACACAAGCATAATTTGTGGTCCTTTCGCTCGTATGTTATTTTCATTTTCAAAAACACTTGCTGCTGCGGCCATATATAGCAGATATTTTCACAACAAAATAAATTAAAGTAGGCGGTTTTTTTAGATTATTTTTGTATTCGGCTCACGATGTTTTTGAAATGCCGGATGGTGTTGTATATTGCACGTGTATGCGTAAATTTTACATTGATTTTACGTTTTATTTATTTTTTGTTCCTGTCTATATTCACACATACCTGCAATATTTTTTGTTCGGAATTTTTGTTTCCGTAACCCGATTTCTATACAAATTTTTACTTACTCCTGCCACTAAAGATGTTTTCACATCAAAAACAAAATATCAGCGTTCTTCGACGTGTCAACCTACAATTAAATTCATTACACTCTGTCGTGCAACTATCGCAAAACCTCATGCAACTGCTTCAATATTTTAAATACACCGCATCATACAATATTATAATTAAAAAAGATAGTCAGAGAAAATCAAATTTTAATGAAATATTATTATTTTTTACTAAAATTAAATTGTATAAATAAATAAATAAAATATCAATTAAATTAAAAAAAACGCGACGAAAAGCATTAAAAAAAATTATTTATTTCGTTAATTCTAAATTAAAATATTGTTTGACATTTTTTTTAAATATGGCGCCCAATTTAAATAATCAAAATAAACTCAAAATTACATAAAATATATTTAAATAATATAATAATAAATTAACTTAATAAATAATATTATTTATATAATTAATTAATTACCCATTACAAAACTAAATCAATAAAAAAACACAGTTGTATGTAAATTATTTGTACTGATAAATTTAATTTTTTTGTTTTTTAATTAATTTTAATTAAATATTATAGACAAACAAACATAAAAAAAAAAAAAATAATTTTAATTACTCGAGTAATACATATAATAAATAGCGTGATAAAAAAAAGTACAGCGAATAATATGTGAATTCGTTATATCAGTCAGCCATTTTATACATTTTTATGACGTAGATCCTTTTTTGTTTTGTATTTTTGAAATATAAAAACAGCAACGAAAATGATCGAATTAAATAAACAAACAAACAAATAATAAAAAAGACTGAAATTGATAAATCTTTTTTCTATATCAAATATTATGTGTATGGAAATTGTCAATTTAGATAATTTAGAAATTAGGGACTACTAGAGAAAATTTAATCTGCGGTATAATCTAGGATATGCATTTTTTAGCCTGATTCGGGTAAGTAACACGCACCTATACCAGATTGTACCACACAATATAAATTAATAAAGATCATTTCAATAACAACAAAATAAAAAAAAAGGATCACAATCATATTTTTGTTTTTATCATTTAAAACAGTTTTATTCGGACAGGAATGAATGACAAATAAAAATTTAGGATAATAGATGCGAGATATTAAATGGAAACGTGTTGAGAGATGGTAGTTTAATACTTTTTGATAACAAACAATGATTATATTATATTGATTTTAAGGGATGAATGGATAAATATATGCTGCGCGCGCAGCATCTTAATCGAAAAAAAAAATACTTGATTTTAAACGTCTTATATCCATCATATCAAGTGTATACCATACATGGATTGATTAAACAAACGGAAATATAAGATATACCTAAAGTGCTAAAATACATACACATAACCCGATATAATTAGACATTTTAGCATACAAAAATTACAGGTAACACCATTTTATATTTCAAAATCGGCCATTTTATTTTTGCTAATTATTTACGATTCCATGATGTAAAGTGATCATTTAAAACTATATAAACATATTTATTTTAATTCATATTACATAATATATTCTATTTATTATTAAATGGGCTTCTCTTGTGTACACTTATTACCAATTTTTATAATCTTTATATATTATATCGTATCTTCAAATCAATGCGCTGATTAAACTTTTAAAAAAAACTGATTCGATCACCTTACATCACCAAATCCAATATGATACATACGAATACGAGTACATGTATGAGTATAATTCAATTTTTAATTTAAAAAAAAAAATGTAATTACAGAAACAACAAAACCAAAACCTATAAATTATGAAATAATTATTAAAAACTAAACTTAATAAAAAATATTATTATTATAAATTAATGATTATTTATAAAATAACAGAATAGAATTATTATTGCTGTAACTGTGTGTAGATGTTTTTTATTTATGAAACAAAAAAAATTCTATTTTTATTTTTGCTGTAATAATTAAAAAAAACATTCAGAAACAAAAACAATTTAATAAAAAAAGAAAACAATTAAAATACTTTAATTAAATACAAGAAAAAAAATGATTTAAAAAAAATGATAAAAAATAAAATAAAAAATTATAAATTGAAAAATTTCACAAATATTCTTTGAATTTTACTCTAAAATCACGAAGGTGGGCCATCTAATAAAATTGGCCATAGATTTACATTGAACTTATACCATATGTTCAATAAATTATGAAGGTTGAAAGCGAATTATGCCGGTCTATACATATTTTTCTTTCAGTTTATCTACATATATGTTAATGAAAATGATTTAAGCATTGGAAATGGGTTCCAGAGTGAGAGTCACGTTCTGCATAAAGGTAAGTACTATATCAAAAATAGTGCCAAGGTAAAATAATAGTTGTAACTGATTTTCGTATTTTATTTCGCTTTTCTATTTTAATTTTTTTTTGATGCTATCTCAGCTTGCTCGAATAAATCACAATTTTAATTCTACTTCTATTTAGCGATTCAGAAGCGTATTGGAGTGACCCGATTTTGATCGGATCGTGGATCGGAGCTGAAGCGTTTACTGTATGAGTGGAAATGAGCGAGGAGCGTTTAAAAAATTCAATATCGTTTAGCTCTCCTAAAAAAAATGCCTAACATCTATCAATCTATCTAACGTCTTATATTTCCTTAATTATCTGTCTAGTGTTTTAAATATAAAAACCCAAGATCACTAAGTTTTTTCATTATTTGGGGCTAATTTTGGATTTCAACGCCAAAAATATAAACAATAAATGGTGATAATTATCGGGGTAATTACTACAGAACCTAAAATTGTAACAATAATATTACACATAAATTCTGTTATAAATATACATCCGTAGTGTAACCCCTGCTTTATTGATGTACATACATATCTTCCATCTTGAATTCTTATTGCTATCATCCATTTGTCTTCTTTATAAAGTAATAAGAAACACATGTTTTTTATTTTTAAATTTACTCTGCCATCAGGGGCCCAAGCATAAAAGTATTTTTTTGGTGGTCATCGTTTCTTAATTTGAATTTTTAATTACATAGACTGTAGTAAAATCTTCGCACCAGTTTCTATTTTCAAATAAGACATTGTTTTTTCAAAATAGATGAGGAAAAGGCGTCAATTGAAAAGTTCAAAAGCTCGGAAAATTATCAAACGTGGATATTTTCCATCCTGCGTTATTGGAGGCATCTGATTTTGATAATTACATTAGTGATGTGGATACTGATCACGAAAAGGGCACAAAACGTGTGTATTACATGTACATCATGCAAATCTGCGTAGGAAATAAGGCTAATACGGTAGACATACACAAAGTTAATCGCGATTTTCATTTATCCCGATTATCAAAAATCGCGTTGTGAAAACGAAATAATCCAGTTTTTTGCGAAGATTGTGTAATGAAAGTCGTCTGTCTTTACATGATTTTCACCTAAACCGGACTATTTTGTTTCCACAATTCGATTTGACAAAAATGACAACTGAAAATTGCGATTAACTGTGTGTCTGTCTACGGCATAAGGCTCAAAGAAATGTTCGAGGATAAGGGTATTATCCGCCGAATTGTGCTGATAAGGCTACTTATTATAACAAATCATGAAAATTCTAATAGAATGGACGGTTTTATTTCCAAAATTATTGGAACAGCAAATCAATTAAATGGAATCGGATTTTAAATTTCCGATGAATATGTTGGATCATTTCTTCTCGCTGAGCTAACAAGTAAATACAAACAATTTATAATGGGTATCGAATCGAGTGGAATCAAAATTACCAATTAATTACATTTTTATTATTAATTTATTCTATTAAATCACGTTTTTTTGAAATGACTTTGGGAAATGGCGGAACTTCGTTACAAGCATTCTTGGGAAAACAACTTCAAAAGCTAAAATTAATAAAATGTCATGGTTGTGGAAAAATTGGTCACAAAAGAATTTAATGTTGGCATAAAAATAAAACATTTCCTGATAAAAATAATATTAAGAGTAATTTTGATAACACATTTACTGCGGTTCTCTTGGCATCAGGATATCAAAAGAATCTTGGTTTTTGGACAGTGGTGCATCGCAACACATGACATGCCATTACGACACGTGCCATATGCAAATACAGCTAAATACCTTGGCATGACCTTCGATGCCGAGCTCAATTGGAGAGAGCATGTCAAAAAGAAGAACTAGAACTTAACATAAAGTTCAGAAAAATATATTGGCTCATAGGTAGAGGCTCAGAGCTTACAATTCACAATAAGCTTCTGCTATATCGGCAAATTCTGAAGCCGATATGGACCTACATGGTATACAACTCTGGGGATGTACCAAGCAAACCGCTAAAATGATAGACGTTTCAAAACAAGGTTCTTCATAGCATCGTCAATGATCCGTGGTACACAAGAAATAAAGACCTTCACAGGGACCTACGGATGGAATACATCAAAGATGAAATAAAAATGCATGCCGCAAAGCACGAAATAAGGCTCCAGGTACATGGAAACCTAATTCGTTTTTAGATCACTAAAAATGGAATACCTTTCTTCATATTCCTTGATTTAAAATTGATGTTTCTACGGACTTCGAATTAATTTCAACTATACATCAAAAAATCTGATTCAATTTTATTAATTCGAAAAGAATTCATTTTTGTATCAAAAGAAAAACAACGAGCGAGTTCACCCTCAACAGTACATTGCATGTGTATGCGTAAATTTCGCATTGATTTTACGTTTTATTTATTTTTTGTTCCTGTCGATATTCTCACACATACCTGCAATATTTTTTGTTCAGTAATTTTGTTTCCGTAACCCGATTTCTATACAATTTTTTACTTACTCCTGCCGCTAAAGATGTTTTCACATCAAAAAAGGAAAATGTTTCGTATCAAAATCGGATACTACACGATCGTGTCGCGACGAACAAAATACCGTACTTCTACTTCCTCTTCCTCCTTCTTGTTCATTTTATGTTTGGTAAAACATTTAGGGTATACTAGTTTTGGGTTCATGTTACAAGCTGTGTTAGAATGTTATGTTAAATGTTGCGTTAAAATGTTACGTGTCATGTAAAATGTTATATTAAATAAAAATATTTCGTTTTTTTTTATTTATAACATTAAAATAGAAACAAAAAAAAAACGAATGGGGTTCAAGCTCCACCTGAACCGCAAATGTTTGGTAAAACATAAAATCAAAAAAAAGAGGTAAATATTGTGACGATTTTGGCCATCATACAACAAGCTCACGTTATGAACAGCAATAGCTTAGATGGTTAAGTGTTATAAACACGACCGATGACAAGCAGAGAAAGATTTTGGTTTATTTTAAATCGTTAAATAAAGAAATAAATCTGTTGTCATAGCCCCCACCAGTAGCAAGCGGACAGAATTAAATAGTAAAGTCAAAGCAAATAACCAAGTGTATAAAAGTAGAGTGAAATAAAAAGTACACAGTGTTTTTAATTTCAAAATCCGAACGAACTTAGAAGCCCAGTTCGTAACAATAAGTGTATTGCTTTGGTAAAAAACTATTAGATTTAGATTTGGATTTGAAATTTCAGAAAGCAACCCGCAAAGATTTAGTTTTGAATTTCATTATTGTTTGATGTGTTTCATATGAAGCAAATTCCAGTAGTAGGTATTGAAACTAAAAATCGGATTTGATTTAAGTAAATTCAAAAAATAATTGGATATACTATGCGATTCATTAGTATTTGTGATGAGAAAATTTAAGGTAACGTTTATGTTTTTTGTAATATAAAACCAAGGAAAATTATTTTTTTAGAATTTTCTTTTTGTCTTATTTAATTTAATTATAAATAACGTTTTATTTGATATAAATTTCATAAATAAATTCATAACTGTAATGCAAATAAATTCAATTAAACTTGATTCAATAGTATTTGTGATTCATATTTTTGATTCATTAGTATTTGTGATATGCAGAAAAATTTAAAAATAATTAGTAAATCAATTATTTTTAAAATTATTTTTTACTAATTAAATAGTGAGTAAGTTACTTATAATTTGTGAACCATTGGAAAATTTTTATTACGTCTCCATCACGTCTCGGAAGTGACCAAAAATTTTGTTCATAAAATCGCAGGGAATCTTATCCTACAAGGTTTTATAAGCACCCCATTACAAATTTTTGGTCTTTCTAGATTGCGAGTATCGTCCGCTTTCATTTAAACCCTCGCAAGGACAAATAAAAACTTTGCCTTGGCCTAGGCAACTAATTATGTTCAATATTTTTATAAAATTTCGTGCCAAATTCTCCTTCTTGTGTATGGGAGCATTATTGCGCTGAAGAGCAAATTGAGGCTCGACTGTTTTTCAACAACTGGGAATACTGCCTCATTTATAAACCGAAATTGAACATTGACCTTGAAGTGTTGTAATTTATACACCCACATAAACTTTTATTTCTTCCGCAAGAGATGCTAACGGAAGAACTAACCACCGTATTTGACATTCTCTGTAGTACTAACATTTTTTTTCTCCGTATTTTCTAATTAACGACAAAACGCACTAATTTTGACATAACGAGGTTCTCCAGAGTTCAATTGGCAATCCAATATAATTACGTTTACATTTTGTTCCCTCACTGTAAATCATATTCTGGTTGGCTATTTGTTCTATAAGCACAACTCTTCAAGGCCAATGTTCAATTTCGGTTTATTGAATGATATAGCATTCTTATTTGTTGAAAAATTAGTCAGGCCTAAATTTTCTCCTCAGCACAATAACGCTCCCACACTAAAAGTATCATTGCTTGGAAATTAAATAAAAATATTGAACATAAATGGTTGCTTAGGCCAAGGCAGAGTTTTTATTTGTCCTTGCTGGGGTTTTAATGAAATCGGAAGATATTCGCAATCTAGCAAGACCAAAAATGTATAATGGGGTGCTTATAAAACCTTGTGGGATAAGATTCCCTGCGATTTTATGAACAACATTTTTGGTCACTTCCGAGACGTGATGGAGGCGTAATAAAAATTTTCCAATGGTTCACAAATTATAAGTGACTTACTCACTATTTAATTAGTAAAAAATAATTTTAAAAATAATTGATTTACTAATTATTTTTAAATTTTTCTGCATATCACAAATACTAATGAATCAAAAATATGAATCACAAATTCTATTGAATCAAGTTTAATTGAATTTATTTGCATTACAGTTATGAATTTATTTATGAAATTTATATCAAATAAAACGTTATTTATAATTGAATTAAATAAGACAAAAAGAAAATTCTAAAAAAATAATTTTCCTTGGTTTTATATTACAACAAACATAAACGTTACCTTAAATTTTCTCCTCACAAATACTAATGAATCGCATAGTAGCTGAATCTTTTTTGGATTTATTTAATGCAATTGTTGTTGTACTTTTTTGTAAATTTACCAAAGCAATACACTTATTATTTTTGCTATATGACATGATTTGTTTTTTTTTGTTTTTGTATTTTGAAAATGATGTTCATTGAAAATTTATGGTATGCAATTATATTACATTGAGAAAAGTTGGACGCACAGAAATATTTAGCCTCAAAGATGTCGTCATAACACATGACATTTTTAACACAGCATAGTAACGTGAACACTGTAAGTACTCTCGCTATGTTTTTTGTCTTTTTTGTTTCTATTTTAATGTGATAAATAAAAAGAGACGAAATATTTTTATCTAATATAGGTAACATTTTATATGACACGCAACAATTTAACGCAACATTTAACATAACATTGCGTCTAACGCAGCGTATAACATGAACCCAAAACTAGTACCCTAAATGTTTTACCAAACATAAAAGACAAAAAACTTAGCGAGAGTACTTTCAATGTTCACGTTATATGTATGCTGTGTTAAAAATGTCATGTGTCATGACGACATCTTTGAGGCTAAATATTTCTGTGTGTCTGACTTTTCCCAATGTTATATAATTGCATAACATAAATTTTCAATGATCATCATTTTCAAAATACAAAAAATATCAAAACAAATCATATCTTATAGCAAAAATATTGTTACGAACTGGGCTTCCGAGTTCGTTCGGATTTTGAAATTAAAAACACTGTGTACTTTTTATTTCACTCTACTTTTATACACTTTGATATTTGGTTTGACTTTACTATTTAATTCTGTCCGCTTGCTACTGGTGGGGGCTATGACAACAGATTTATTTCTTTATTTAACGATTTAAAATAAACCAAAATCTTTCTCTGCTTGTCATCGGTCGTGTTTATAACACTTAACCATCTAAGCTATTGCTGTTCATAACGTGTGCTTGTTGTATGATGGTCAAAATCGTCACAATATTTACCTCTTTTTTTTGATTTTATGTTTTACCTTTGAGTATATATATATACTCAAAGGTTTTACCAAACATTTGCGGTTCAGGTGGAGCTTGAACCTCATTCGTTTTTTTGTATTTGATACTTTCAAAATTAATGAATTAAATTTTTTCGTATTTTACTTACTTTCAGAAGTTGATTCCATTTTGTCCGATAAGAATTGGTTGTGCTTTCGATTTTCTGTATTATTTATTTTATTTACGAATTAATTTAAATAGCTTTTGATAAACTCTATTTTGAGCTAAAGCTCATTCACAATAGAGTGTACCAAAAGAAACAAATAGCTAAATTTAACATAACATCGGAAACTGTCTGCTCGGGCTACTGCGAAGCGGAAGCCTTCCTTGCGGCACCAGTAACCACTGCGTTGAAGGGTAGGCTAATGTGAGGGCTGTGGTAACAACATTTAGGGATGTGTTATCCTATTTTCAGCCGAGGTCACAGCATAGTCGCTCAACTTGGATTGCCTCTATTCCGGATGAATATGTAACTAATTATTCCAATCCCCGGATGTATATATTGTATATTAATAGCACAATTGTTTTATTATTTGGATTTGTTAGGAACCTCAAATATAAACAGCAATGACCGGTCCCCAAGTTATGGTGAATTTAGCATTATAACCATTTTGCACAATACAATAAAAAAAAATACAATTTTCCTAAAATAATTATTATTAAGGAAAAATAAAAAATAAACATGACCAACTGACTCAAAAGTCACAGGGCCTGTATTACTTTTAGCGCGTTGTTTACTATTTTCGTAAAAATGTTGATACTACTCGAACAAAGGTAGTATTGTGACGAATATTCTAGAGCAGGTAGAAGGAAACATAATCTTGTATGAGTAATTCCTGAACGTTAGACATGTACTTTAGCCAACCCAATGGAAAACAGAACCCATCTAGAAACTTTTTTTTGGGACATTTGGAAAACTTTTTTCGATTTAGTTATAGTGGGTTCAAATCCCTATACGATTTTTCATCATTTGATTGCGATCGGTGATGAAGATGAAGACCCCTTATTGAGAGTGCAGAATCCATGGACCGACCCACCTTTTCTGTCAGTACTAATCGGCTGGCATAAAGCAATGCAATGTGCAGGTGGTCTACGCAAAACGGACACTATAGCCGTATGTCCTCGATTTGGCAACTGTGTAAGGTAGGGCGTCAAAAGGGAGCTGCGAAAAGAGTTAGGAGTGCCTTTTGAGCTCTATAAAAGATTGCAGAGATAGAGACAACAAACAAAAAAAAAAAAAAAATAAATGTTTAGTACCAAAGTATATTAACCCTTAGCGGCCACTAGGCATGAATATGTACCCCGCCAAATCAACCTTAATTTAAATTATCAAAAACTACGAAAATCATACTTGTCGCGCCATCTATAGGTTGTCGAGGAATGTAGGTTACTTGCATGGTACATAGAAGGAAGAAAAAAGTATTAGTAGCGCAATATGAATTTCGGAAGGTGGAGTACTTAAATTCAATATTGGCCGAGTAATGATTTTTTTTTTTCTAAAAAACGTCATTCTTCGTGACTTTGCGCATATATAATTTTTTTTTGTTAAATTATCTTGATATTGGCTCTTGTAAACCATATTAAAAATTGAAAAACATGTTTCAGAATGTCCATGAATTTTTTGGAGTCTCAATATTTTAAATTTGTCTTTCTAGACCGTTTTTTTGAAAGGGGTGAAAAATCACCCGTGTGGCCACTATGTTACGGGTGCGAAGTATTGCCGCTAAGGGTTAAACTTCAGTTTTGATAACATTGCGTTGTTTGTGTTTGGTATTTATTAATAGGCGAAGCGGAAAGATGAAAGCGAATAACGAACGCCGGCGGAGTTGGTTTAAGGCTCATTGCTTTAAAAACCATATTTTGTCTCATATATTGTGTAGCTATGACTTTAAGATACCCAGTTAAAGGATCTAAAATAAACTAAGTTTTTTTCAATGAGTGAATATACAATACGTATGTTGAGTTTGGTAAATCACATTTAATATTACTTAACAGTTATATTTCTCTATAATTACAAAAATATAACAAAATACGGTATTAATTATTAATGGTTACAATTCGAAAAAAACTGTCGAATATAATTTTACATGCCTTTACCTAAATTAAATTAGTCAAAGATGTTTTTCCTCCCAATCCCAACACAAATCAGCCAACATCGAATAACTAAAACAAATAATATTTCATAATTCAAATTTTGATAATTAAAAATTTTCTAAATTATATATTTTTGTTTCTCTTATTCATATTTTCTCCATTATTATTATTATTTTTAACATCTGTACATAATTTAATATTAAATCATCATTCGTGTTTGCAATTAATAATTAATTAATTTGTATATTTTTTTTTTTGATAAAAATAAAAAATGAAATAAAAAAAAATTCTATCTATGATTTTTAAATTTTTTTTTAGTTTTTTATTTTTAATAATACATTATTTATTTAAATTAATAATAATATAATAATAATTTAGTAATTAGCAGTTTTCTTTTTTTTTTTTGTTAATTTTAAATATAATTTATATATATTTTTGCGATTTTATTTTTTTTAGTAAATTCACAATAGCATTTATTAATTTTTTTTGTAGTTTTTTTATTTTTATTAAAAAATAGGATTTTTATTTATTTAAAATTAAATTTAGGTATGAATGTAAAAAACGAAGGAAAAATAATGAAACTAGGTACTTTAAAAACGATCTGGTAAAAATTAAATGTAAAAAATATATTTGTTAAGTAATATATAATTAAATTAAAAAAAAACTTAATTAATATTATACAATATAATATATGGTGTTATTTTTGGAAACTGGGCACAAATTTTTAATTTCATTTTATGTTTTTGATTCTGTGATCACACTAAAAAAAAAAGGTGTACCAAAGAAATGTGGCTACATTTTAAATATTAGTGCGAAAAAAAAAATTAGCACAGCATACTTACAATACGTATACATATCATTTTTCTTCTTTACCGTGACACACCACCATTCCACAAACTAATTTTCGACCTTGCAAATTTGTCTAAATAGAAACCGGGCATTTTGAAAAATTGTATGCCACCTCTTTGTTTCCCATTTATTTATTTGTTTATTAATCAAATTTAAATATAAAAAAAAACATCATAAATTTCCATTTACACACATTACACAATTTGTTAGTTTGTTTGTTTAATATAAAAAAATGTTCAGTCAATTTTGACGCCGCTTAAGAAATACAATTGTTTAAATTAAATTAAATTAAAAAAAAAAAAAAAAACAAAACGATATTTAATTTTATTTTTGTTTAATTTACATTTTGTATATAGGTAATATAAACCGTGTCGTGTGTATACGTGTGTTTTAATGTTTCTGAATATTTTATTTAATAATTTCATAATTGACAATAAATATATAAATTTTTAATTTTATATTTAACAAACTGTTTCAGGGGGGCGGGTGGTTGGATGTACGATTTGGAGTGGGGATGATCCGGATTTAAAACGAACGTTTTTTTTTTTAGTATTAAAGAAAAATAATTTAAATATTTATTTAAGCTTTGCTCGCAATTTAAATTTACTTAAAAAAAAAAAAAACCTAAATTAATCATAAATTTTGCTCTGCAAAATAATAAAATAAAAAAAAAATTTAATATTTGATATTTGACATTAAAAAATATATATTTATTCGATTTTTATTGTATTTATAAAAATAATTTTATTTTAGGCAGTTAATTTATATATGTATTATATTTTTGTAAATTAAAAAAAAACAAAAAAATGTTATTTTAAAATATCAAATATTAAATTAAATAAATAACTGAAACAAAATATTAAAATAAACAATTTGTTTGTAAGAATGTCTCAATTATTTTTTGTGGTATTTTTGAATTTTTAACAGATGAAAAAATGCAATAATTTGTTTTGTTTAAAAATATTCAACAAAAATATAATATAGAATTAATAACATAAAAAAAAATAAAGAAACTTGATAATTATACATTATTTTTTAGAAATACAAACGAAAAAAATTTATATATATTTTATAATAATATAATAATTAATTATATAACATAGTTTAGTTTTACGTTGTTTTTTTATGTTTTGTTTAAATCATTTGTGTGTTGTTGTGTGTGTAACAATTATGAAAAAATATACAAGTGGTCTATTTTATTTCTTTTAATTTAAGTTTTTCTTTTTGTTTCTGCTATTTATTTATTTTTATTTTGTAATTAATTTTATTTAAAAAAAAAATGTTGTATATTATATATTTATATGTATATATTATTTATATATAATACATATAATTAAATAATTATCAATTATATTATATTAAAATTATTTTAACAGATCATTCCCACTCCGTTGTACCTGGTGGTTTTGGTGTTAAATCGTAAAGTACTCGTGAAATACCGGAAACGGTTGAAATTTCTCGCACCATTTTATCGATTACCTGAAAAAGAAACACAAAAATTGTTTTTAACATATGGTGTAAATTCAAAATTTAACTATTGTTAGGTTTTCTGGTTAATTTTGTGCCACCAAATACACCTCATTTTAGAAACTGGATGAACCAGTAAATAAATCTGCAAAATATCACATTCGACATATGGTGGGGAACATCAGCCAAGTTGAGACTGTGCTAAATTTACGACCTATTAGATGAATTCCTACGGACAATGACGCCGAAATCTTAACTCATTGGTCGACCCCTGACCAATAAATCAACAATTCAAACAATTTTGTGCAACGTTGTTTCCCCTGGTAGTAGCAAACCAAAAATTTTCTTATTGTTAACACCATCGTCATCATTAAAGAAGAAAACCTTCCACCAACGAAATGCGAGGTTAGAACGATTAATAGAAAAAGTAGTTGATTGTAGGAAATGGTACAGATGGGTTTGTTCGAGTTGTATGTGGCCTTGATGTATAGGATCAACGTTATTTAGAGGTCCAGTAAATTTGCTAAATAGGTACCCTTGTTTTTGATTCCGGAAATAGAAAGAGCGCAAAATATTTTCGGATAAATCCGCCCCCAAGGTCAAGCTAAATGTCATCGGAAAAAGCATTTTCCCTTCTAAGTTTAGAGTTCCATTTAAAAAAATGTTGGTTGGTCAAACTACCTTTTATTTGAATGATTTTCACAAAATATGGAGGTTTTGACCTTCTGGTGACCTTTACCTTCAGATAACCTTGTGCTTTGATCACACATCTTGAAGATTTTGTGACACGCGTTGTTTACATTATTAGATTGGAGTGATCCTATCGAGGTTAGTAAAGATTTTGTTATTCTAAATACTACCCATTACTCGTTGCGCTCGATGATTGCAAATTTGAATTTCTCGGTATGTTTCGTTTCTTAAGCATGGTTTCCACGATGGCGAGGCGAAAAAATTAGTCAAACTAAAAAGAGAGAGTAAAAATTCACCAATAGTACGATAGAGACAAAATACCTCTTGGACAGAAAAATTGGGACGTCTAGTTTTTAATATTTTAATTCAGCACTCCGAAATTGGACGCCTAATCCGAAAAAAAGATGAAATGGATCATCTTTTTTCGGATTAGCCGCTGATTTTCGGAATTCATATGTCAATTTGAAGAAAATTTTCGGAATAAAATAAATTTCAAAATAGAACCATTAATTTTGATTTTGATTTGTAAAGACAATAATTAAATATAACGCATCAATCCAGTAATGGATGTTAATAAAGTTAAAAAATGCAAGTTAAATTATGAAATGTCTCCAAATGTATATCAATCCAAACACAAACAAAGTTATAGGTGATGAAATCTCGAAACGTCAAAAATAAATGAAAAAAAATTCGGTGTAACGACTTGTTGCTATTTCACTCACTCTCATGTTATATTTTTTATTCCTTCCTCTTTTTAGTTTGACTAATTTTTTCGCCTCGCCATCGTGGAAACCATGCTTTATTCAGAATAACATCTGAAACTCTAGCTCAGCGTTCTTCAAACTTTATAATTCAGCGGAACTCTTTTTCTATTTACACATTTGTTTTTATCTGCGGGAGCAAAATTTACGTGCTATCAATAATTGAGCCGTTTATTTTGAAAGTGATAGTTAAAGATGATAGTTTCCCTGCATAGTTAATCCGCATCTTTAGTAATTCGTCTTTGGCAGTTAGGATGCTAAGATCCTTATGAATATTTTTGTTTGTTTACAAACCAGGGTGCCCTGTAATTATTCTGAGAATTTTTGGCTGTAATTATGAATGTTGAACCCCAGTAGGTATGTTTGGCATTAAAGTCTCCGGCGACTATAAAGCGTTGACCCAGAGTTGCAAAAAACGTTTTATAGATATCTGCCGAGAAGTTTTTATTTGGAGGGCAATATATTGAAGCTATGACTAAACTTATCAAGGTCAACACTTATAGAGGTTGCTTGAATTTCTTCAATGCTATATTCATTCAGAACATAATCCGATTTTTTATAATGATAGCAGTTCCTCCTCGACTTCTGCCCAAGGGATGTTTAGTATCATAGACTTATGTTTATCGGTTAAATGGGTTTCAGAAACCAGCATAAGATCAATTTCGTGTTTTGCAAGAAAATGTTGTAATTCTAGTTTGTGTTGGCTTATACCGTTTGCATTCCAGTGACATATCTTCAGATAATTTATCAGAGACATTCAAGTTTCTGGATGATATTGGTTTGATTTTGCAGCATTACTTGTATCATATTTTGCATTGTTGTCATTAACTGCATCATCAGTTGCATACAGTTATTCAGGTTGGTTCAGTATTTCAGGACTGAGAACGCTTGCATAAGTTGGTTTCTCGCCTGATGTTCTGGGCGAACGAGATTCATCCGGCGCATCCGAAGGCATTTTATTCTGCGTATACGAAGGTGTATCATTCTGCGCATCAGAAGTATGTAGTTTTAATCTGCTGCCTGGGACGTGATATTTGAATAATATTTCTGTAGACTGGGCGTCTCCGATAGTTTGCAGTGTGGTTTCCGCCGCAGTTATTGCATTTCTTTACTGTTGAGGAATTTTTTGGTTTCGGGCAACTATTGGTTGGGTGTAGTTCAAATATAAAAAAATTTGTGATGGAACCGTCCTATGTTAAAACTTTATACAAGATATGAATATGCATTTATTCAGTAAAAAAAACATAAATAATTGTTTATTATGCCAAATAATGTAAATTTCGTGGAATCCTAGTTTGAAGAACGCTGCTCTAGCTTGTCAAAATCATACCACCCAGAATAGCTGTCGCCGCTGTTAGCTAGTATCAAGTAAATTTCTGCGTTAATGTTGAATTAGTCCGATCCAACTATTTGGAACGAGTAGTGCGAAATTTTGGTTCTTCCGGGTTTGATTTCTGTGTTAACTGACAAACTTGGCATTTTTTAATTTGCTTTATGCCGAGATGCCCTTTATGGTGTAGTTCTAATATATGATTAATTAATGAATTTGTTAAAAATTCAATAAACTTTATTAAACCCCTTAAATAAAATGCCACCGTAGAATGAAACTTCATCCTTTAGTTAAAGCTGGGTTTTCAGACTGGAAATTTATTTCAGATAGTACAGAGAAATACTCAGTTTGACGTTCAAAATGGTGTACACTACACACTTATATAACAACAATTGTAAATAATTTTAATTAGGTAATTTTATTAACTGTTTCTTGTTCATTAATGTTTAATTTTATTTTTGTGAATTAATTATGCGTAGGTAAACAATTTTCTTGGTTATAGTGTGTTACAAAACAGTGGTTAGCCAATTTAAATAGTTTAGCGCTTAAAATTCGAAAAAGGTCCTTCAGATTAAAAATTATCGGATATTTCACATAATTTCTGGTCTCTCCGATGTAATAAAAAAACTCGCCATTAGTAACATTCAAGCTGTACAGTTCGGTTCTACATTAGAAAAAGAACGGCATGCTTGCTTTACTATGGACTTGATTAGTTTGGGGATCAACATGTGGGAATTTAAAACCGGTAATGAATCAAAATTCGGCATAATTTATTTGAGTTCATTTTAGTTTACAATATTCGAGGAAACTACACAACGATTTATTCGCCAGGGTTGTAAAAAAAGAGAAAAAAAATTGAGGATGTTTTCAGATTGTGAAATGAAGGAATTTTTAATTTTTTTAATTTAAGCCCAGTAATTTAACCAGAGAAAATATTGATATCGTTTAGAAAGTTTAAAAATGTCTTCATATCCAAAAATGTTTTAAAACGATGAAATGAATTTTTAATCTAGGAAACTTCTTGATAGGAGAACAGCGATAAAACATCCGTGTACCCTAAGAATGTAATTTCCTTCCCGATAAACATACAAACTGATATACACAAAAAATATTTGATTAACACTTACATGCATGGGTAATTTATCTGATCCTGGAACAGCTGGTACACCTGTCATAAAATCACTAGTGAGGAACGGCCGAATTACAATTGATCTTTGACATGAAGGCAATCGATTAGCTGGATCTCTATCAAAATGTATAGGAATTAATACTACAGGCATTTGGGCAATATTTCTAACACAACCAGAAGCTTGAAGAATCTATAAATAATGTGTATTATAAATTAGAATTTTGTTTTATTTTATAAGAACATGAGGCCATAAACTTACTTCATTCGCTATAGCATCCGCATGTCTCAATTGGGCTAAAGCGTAGCTGGATAAATGTGTATGTGTAATATCGGTCACTTGATATTGAACTGGTCCACCAAATATATAACAAACTCTATTTACATTGTGTAAAATACGCGGAATTAATTTAGCCAAAAACATCATATCATTCCAATTTGGTTCAATATCGGTCGATAAGCCTACAACGTAACTATAAGTACGTTTATCACCTTGAACGCCAACACTTCGTACAGGTAATACAGTCGTTGTAATTTTAAGGGAACTTGAAATTCTACACAATTCTTTTTGTTCTTCTTTACTGGTAGCACCCGCAACCCGATTCAGAAGGGCATGATTTTTCTGTAATTTATTATTATAATCTACTATAACACGTACTATGACCTGGGTTTCTGAGAAATCCTTCTCAATATATGGTTCATCTGCGCATAAAACTCTTATAGCTAAACCGGGACCGGGGAATGGATGCCTTTCGACCAGATGTGCCGGTAAATTTAAATCATAACCTAATGCCCTTACTTCATCCTTATGAAAATCTTTTAATGGTTCAACCACACGACCAGCATCCCTCAATTTTCTTAACAGCTCTGTATCATTGTGATGTGTTTTTATTGTATCAGCATTTGAACTAACCAAACTCGATGCAGATTCAATTAAATCTGGTCTAAGTGTACCCTGTGCTAAATATACATCTTCCGGTTTTAAATTCAATTCTTTTATTACTTCATTGGTGACTTTAACAAATACATCGCCAATAATTTTTCGTTTATCCTCTGGATTCACGGTAACACATAACATTTGGGTATCGCTACTGTATAAGGAACCGGGTAATTTTATTTGTGTCGTACCCTTAGAAAATTGATGAAATGCTGATTTTAGTATAACATCGACACCAATGTCTCGAAGGGTTTTTACTACATTTTCACTTTCACTTTCTCTCATAAATCCTGTTGAATGAAAATAAAAATTGAATCGAACTATATTACATAATAAAAAAAAAACTACTAACCATTATCAATATGTACGGTTAGAAGTTGCTGCGGCTGTAGAGCTAATCGTAATAATGCTGCACAAACAGTCGAGTCCACACCACCACTGATTAGTAACTAATAATAATAAAATGGTTTGATTATAACAGTGCCCTTGTGAGTTTTACATTTCGAGACTCAAAACTCACCAAAACTTTACTATTTCCTACTTTCTCCCTGATATACTTAATACAACCTTCTTTTCGGCATTGCATTGTAAAATTTGGTGTTATGCCACAAATATCATATAGGAAATTAGAGAGCATTTGTTTGCCACTTGTTGTTAAATCAACCTCTGGATGAAATTGTACACCATAAATCCGTAACGTTTCATTATAAAGAGCCGCTACAATATTGTTATTAGATTTTGCTGCTACCTTAAGTTTTTCACCTAGAGTCTCGATACTATCGCCATGTGTTAATAAAACTGTTTGTATTCGATTTAATCGACTGTAATAAAACAAAATAAAAACGTATAATATTCTGCATTCCGTGTTCAATAAATCGTATAATGTACAATTAGGTGTAGCTCAATAATCTTAATCTACCAATTATCAAATTGTTCCAAATCATATAAATTATTCTTGGAGAATTGTATCAGAACTTAGTAAAACATTTTATATCAAAAATTCTTTCTTTATCCTCCTGTATGTTATAATATAAATTAATAATATACTTACTAAAATAACGGACAAGTTGGTTCAACTTCAATATCATGTTGACCATCTTCTCTAATATTTTTTTGATGTACGGTACCCGAGAATTCTTTATTTATCATTTGCATACCATAGCATATTCCTAATACGGGTAAACCAATTTTAAAAATATCCGAATCATAATGTGGCGCATCATCGGAATACACTGAATTTGGTCCGCCTGAGATTATAATGCCCCGATAACCAAATTCTTTTAATTTAAGTGCTGATGTATCTAATGGTAAAATGTCTGATTCTATTTGTAGTTCACGAACTTTTCTATCTATTATCTGAAAATAGAAAACCCCGCGTAAACATTATAATTAATTATCATCTAATTTTTTATAAATTTTTTTTTATTTATTCAAAATAATTTTTTAGGTCATTGTTACATTGATGTGTGTATGTTAATGACCTGACCTAATTTTTTAATATTTTATTTGTACATAATTTGTGTTTGACGCTACTGTTTTGCTGCAAGATGATTAGCGTATAAATAGTGTGTGTCATCATCACCTACGTACGAACTAATTTGTAATATTTTAGTCAACAGGCACATACTAAAAAAGGACTAACGAGCGCGAAGAAGTTTTACATTAAGGATAATGTTGAATACCGACTTTCTGCAAGTTATATTTTATTATAATTCACATAGAAAAAAAAATTGACCTACCTTTCCATATTGTGACCCAGCATCAAGAATTGCAATTTTATCATGATTAAGCCCATTTTCAGTTGGTGGTGTAGATTTTTGATTAATTACATTCATATCTTTATCGTTGCAACACTGCAATTATAAATAAAAAAATAATAATTTAATTTAATTAATTTTAACCAAATTAAATTAAATCACAAATTTGTATTACTGTTAGACCATAACAATAAGTTACGTGCATTTATAAAAATAATCTTATTCATGTTTTACTAATTTTCATGTTATTTTTTTACCTCATCATTAAATAGATTTTCATTTGGCTTTTTTGTTGAAGCGGAAAGAATTGTTCTTAGATTAACAATGTGTTCAATAAATTCAACTATTTTCTTTGCCATTTTTTTTTTTGCTCGTTTTATAGTTTATTTCTGTTATAGAGGAGCAAAATAATATTTATATCACAATTTTATATTAAGTAGTTTTTGTAAAAATTTTGTTTTTGTAAAATGATTGTAAAAAAGAAGAAGTTTAAGGAAGACACGAGCAGAAGAAAAATAACATTTATTCGTATAATAAGATAAGATATCGCACGCAATTAATATTATGATAGTAGGTAATCTAAGTTTTGGAATCTCTTGTTTAAACAAAAAAATATTTTAATTGGCAATGTCTGAAAGGAAATGCAAAAATTCATCGTACTTATGTACACATACATAAATACTCTACAAAAATTTAATTGGAATATCATCTTCAAATACCTATTCATAATTAAAGTTTAAAATCGATAAAAATAAACAATAAAAAAATCTCCAACTGAATCCTTCGTTCAACTCCCTATTCAACCCCAAATCAAGACTCAACTTAACGCTACAACACCAAATAAATTCAAACTAACTATAACTAAACCTTCACATATAAAAATCCCTAACTGAACTATCAACTCGATCTTCAAATCAGCATATACTAAAAATATTGGTCAACCTGGATCGAAACCATCGTGGTAATACGACATGTTAAAAATCACGAGATAGTACCACGTGTTAATAATCACGTGGTTTTAGGTCAATTCAGGTACCCAATTCTCTTGACGTACAGGTTGTGGTCCACCTTGACCATAGAAAGAGGTGGTCGAAAAAATCAAAAAAAAATCGGACAAGCCATTTTCAAGGTACCGTGGTTACAGACATCCAGGCAGACAGAAGGATATTTTTTTGTTTGTTCTTTCTTCGGAGTTCGGACTCGAGAAGCTTAAAATTGTTTTGAAGGCCCAAAGAGTATCCAAATTGAGAATGCAACTAGAGTCTAACAGACCTTTTGAAGTAAATATTCGAAATAATACAAATTCAATCTAGTTTTAGTTTCAATGTAATGTGTCATGTATAACCATAATTTCGACTGACTTTGATTTTATTTTTGAATCTTTCCTATTTAGAAAACTCACAAGACGTAATCAAATTGTTTGGAATAATTATGATTTGCGAAATTTTCCAGATTTCAGGAAAGTAGCCTGTTCTCAATATAGCGTTGAACATGTATGTTCTGTCTCTCTATTTTTGAGTATTTTGCCACTTATCAGATCATGTCTTGGTGCTTTTCTTGGATTAATATTTTCCTTAACTTTCTCTTCTACTTGGCGCCACTTGTATTACCTAAATTGGCTGGATTTCCTCAGCTTCTGCATCATCAGGTATCAATTCAGGGCTTCCAATTTGTTCGTTGGGTATAAATATCTGATACTTTACTAAGATGTTGAACAAATATGTTTGCTTAATCTGCATCACATGCTGAATATTCTGAGACGGTTTGTCCAACTTTAAGTAAACTGAGCTGCAGGGTGTCGCATTCGCTGCATCTTGTTTTATTACATCCATTTTTAGCGGAATGTTCTGCGAAATTCTTTGGTTAACGTAGACTTTTTTTTTATATTTTAAAATAAATTTTATTTATTTATTTACTTTATGCAATTACAATCTAGTCTCCTGGATTAATGAGCAATTTGTTTCTAACTTAATATTAATCTATGACTTCTTCCCATTAGCGTTCTATAGAGTCTGGTAAATTGAAGTAAACCACATCTTTGTAGTGAGTTTTACAAAGCACAATACTGTTTAAGCTAACAATTACAACAACTCAAAAGGTTTGGTTCTTTTAAGTCTGCATATTAAATTCGTGTTGCTTAGAAGCCGAGTTGCCTCAATGTTCACATGTTGCCGGAGCCTCTATTCATGTCTCCGCGCTTTCTTCTGAATTTCATTTACGATGAGGTTCACTTTAAGGTCCTTTAAGGTGATGTGGCTGGAATATTTTTTCAAGTTGTTCAGCAAATCCTCGAGCTTTATCTTCATTATTCCTAGCCCATTTCTCACCTGCTACTCTTATTGGAGGATTCTGTATTATTGGCTTTTTAATTCGTTTGGTTGATTTTGAAAGAGAATAATCAGTACTACTATCATTAGTTAATTTTCTTAAATAGTTGCTGATTGATTCATTTTTCAATTCTTTGATCTCTCTTCTTAATTGTTGAATGAGATTGTTCAAATTAATTTTATCTTGGAGGGCCCTTGTTTGTTGCCATACTCTTCTCGCTCTTCTTTTTCCTGCTAGGAGTTCCCTAATTTCCAAAGGGTAGTTGTTTTCCTTGATTTTCTTTTTAACTTCAGGGGTATTTACCCAAGCTGATTGCTTTATATCGTTTACAAATTTGTGAACTTCTTTGTCTAATTGCTCCTCGGTCTTTAATGGAACCAAAAAGTTGAGAGGGCTTCACAACTACATTTCCTAACAGCTTTTAGGAGTTCTTCACCCTTAGTTGTTGTTAATCTGGAGCGCCAGTGGACATTTTTTGCATTAAAGTCTCCTCCAAGTACAAACCCTCTTCCTAATTTACTGAGGAACTCGAGATAATCCTTTTCTTTCAACGAGTGCTTCGGTGGGCAGTAAACACCAGCAATACAAATAGAACCATTTTTAACTCTTCATAGTGACGGATACTATTTCTGATTATAACAGCACTACCTCCTTTAGCAGTGTTTTCCGGATGAATGGTACGATATATGTATATGATAATTTGCCTAGTGAATTATTCTGTAAGTTTAACCATCTTCCAAGTTTATTTTGATGGTGTTTCCATTCATGACCTTTTCATTTCCATTCATGACCTTTGCTACTTATCTATAACCTATTTTTTTTAATTTCTCATAGAGTAAATCGTAGTCTTCATCTATTACTATTGGTGGTGGTGGAGGTATTTTTTTTTTGTGGTTTCTGGATAATATTTGGGACATCATCCTATAATTGGGGTGGGGAGGGTGTATTATTCAGTTTTTTTCTTCTATGACCTTTAACTCTTATCCACTCAGTTTCTCGAGCTAGTTAAAAGCTTTAACTTCGTTTTCAACCGTTTTCATACGCTCCTGCATCCATGCAATTTTATCATTCAGTTTGCTTGTCAATATTGTTGGCTTCAGCTAATTCATTATTAGCTTTACACAATTCATTGTGAAGCTTTTCTCGTTTGTAGAACGAATGTTCTTGCTGCTGGCCCCAATAGAAGGACTACGGCCTCTTATTGGAGAATATGATACTTTCTTACTGCTCTGGAAGGGATTTTCTGATTCGCTCAGTTGAGCTTGTTTATTCACCAACATATTTTAGGATTGGTTAAAATAATTGTAGTAAATAATAATAAATAATAGCAATGGCTGGTCTCCCCCAGAATCCACCATACCGACCTCCGAAGAGGGTGGATTTACCTGAGTAACAGGTATACCAACTGTGGTATTATTTTTCATATTCGTTTAGCTCATTGCTCATTTATAGTGTACTGCACTCGCATCTAGTATTTAGCCGACGTATTCACATCGTTGCCCGAGTGTTACCACTTGGAGGTATACTAGACATATTTGGTGGTTTCTACATAGTTGCAGCGTTGGAATATAGACCACGAGATACATGGCTATAGACGGTCCACTCCTACCCTATTGAGACACACCCAACACTAACGTAGACTTGATTTGGGTCCAATTTGTATGTTGATTCATGTTCAGTGTTATTAATACCGATGAGTGATCAGTTCGTAAATTTTGTTCGTAAACCGAGAATTGAGAGTAGAATAACCGCAAATTTTTAGTAGTGGTAGATGTGTGTAAATTAGTGGCCCATGTGATTGTTGTTTACTTTTTTATGAAATTGACGTCATTTAATTTTCTTTGTCTATCAAAAGTGCTTATACTTATGTTAAAAATTATTAACCAACCGAAAATATTTTATTTAAAAATTTTTTTAATAACAAACACGAAAAATAATTTATTCCTGCAACTAAAAAAAAAAAACAAAATATAAAAAAATATGTTAACCATAATCAAAAACAATAACAAATCAAGTTTCTCAAAAATTATTTTGTTTGTCAAATGTAAGAGAGAAGTATAAAAACCGAGAAGAGAAACGAACATAAGCACCAAAAAATTTAACCAATTTCGCCCGATTTAATTATTTTTGACGCTTACTGTCCTAAAAAATGGACAAATACAACAAACAAAAATAATACAACACAACCATAAAAATGTATACTATACATTGTGTACGAATACAAAATTCTCAATTCTCGTGTCACGGTTTGCGAACAAAATATCAGAAGATAGATAGATCGTAACACGTCTCAGCAATTCATTCCCACAATTGTTATCCTTTGGAAGATATTAATCTTGAATCCCATTGGATATGTTTGGCGTTGTAGTCACCACTCGCAAGGAACTTATCTCTCGGAGTTTTAAAGTAATTTGCAAACTGATGCCTTTTAACTGAATATTTTGATGGACAATAAACTGCAGATATGGTGCATTTTCCTGTCCTCACTATACTTTCGGAGTTCATAATGTTTTATTCTTTTCCGCTAGGATGCGTACTGTCATCCATAATTTGCATAATCTTATTAATTGAATTCCCTGTGGCACTATTCTGGTTTTCCCTGGGAATTACGAATTGATTTATTGTCAGTTTTTAGTGTATTTTGGCTTTCTTTTTTTTAAAAGCATACTAAATTTTAGGGAAAAATAGTTCCATTAAATAGCAGTTTTGTTGTTTATTTTTCCCTAAAAATTTGGCTGGGAATTTTTTCCCAAAACATGAACAAAATACCAACCGCTCAGTACGCTTTCGAAAAAAGAAAACCAAAATACACTAAAAACTGGCAATAAATCAATTCCCAATTTGCAATGACCCTCGCGAATCTTCCACCCGTTTGATAATCTTGCCATATCAACTGATAGCTGCCAGAAAAGAAAGCATTATATCCGTTGGTGCTCGTCCCGGTCATAATGACATTGTCGAGATATGTTGCAACTGTATTAATTCCTCAGCGTGTCCATTCGCTGTTAGAAAATGCCGGGACGCTATTTTCACAACGGGTTGCAAGCGATTGGCTTGGATAAATCCGGCGTGCCTATTGATCACCATGAGCCTTTTGGCGTTTTTATCCAGCTCCAACTAAAGCACGGCATCCGAAAAGTCAATATTACCGAAAACTGCATCCTACGAATTTCGCAAAAATGCTAGCGGGTGTGGGCAATGTGTGCTGTTTCGGCCCAATCGCGGCGCTGAGCCCTGCCGAGTAGTCGACTGGCTCTAAAATGTTAAATTTACTTTCATCTAAAACATTTTCCCAAAACTGACTTCTTATTGTTACTAATAAATCACGTTTCTACCACATAAATTTGCTATTCGTGAGATCTCGGGGTCAATTTTCTATCCTGAAGCTTTTTTTACCTCACTGGTGAGCTTCCAATCACTTTTTTTAGAGTTTCCTAAATATCTCATCACTTGGAGTGAATATTTTCCTGGAAATTGATTTTGATTTATTTGGAATTTTGCCATTTCGGTTATATTTGTCCTGTTCCCTCATCTGTGATAAAATATCGCAAGCTCCCGGTCTTCGATAGTTGTATGGAATGCTCCATTACCAGCAATAATTCATCAATTTGAGTACCTTTGGTCGTCAACAAACCTTTTAAAATGTCATATTTTTCTAATTTTTACCGTTTTTCTAGATGAATTAATTACATCTAAATTTTTTAAATTAAAGTATTTATCAATGAAAATTTAAGGTTATATGTAACTTTTTTAATAATAATGTTGATTTTATAAGAAATATTTACAAATATATTTTGCGATTAAATGTTCTGGTTTTATGTGAATTTTCTGTAGAAAATAAGACATAACGATGTAACCAGTGATGCCCAAACCAAATATATTCCAAGCCATTTTCCAAGCCGAATCTTGGTCAATTTTTGATTAAAATTTTAATTCTCGAGATTCTAATTTATCCAAAATTTTTAAGACCCTAGAAAAAGAATAATTAAATTCAATAATGATTTAAATATTACCGAATTAAACCAAAAACTATAAAACTTGGAAAATTCACACCCAATTCGAGATTTTTATTGTTGGAGCATTTTCATTACACTCGGTTATAGTAATGTAAAATACAAGTAAACAAACTTCACAACTAAACTTATCACTAAAGATAGTTTTAAAAGATCTGCAAATTTACATTTCAAATAACTTCGAAATTAACAAATCAAAGAAAAATTCAGCAACTGGAATTTTATAGTTTACAACTAAAGTTTTTCACCCGCACTTCATGTTTACATCGACATATTCTAAGATAAGGCTTTGGGCAAATTATACTTAGCGGTCATCATGTCTAAACCAAAAAGTATAGATTAGATAAAAACTGGACAACTAGGAAATCATTTTGCTTCTCGAATCAGAATAATGATGTTATTGTTTAGTTTAGGTATGTCTTCATATACCTATTTTCGATATTTTTGAAAAAATCAGTCGGTTGGAACCATTAATGAATTTCAAGTTCAAGGTCATTATGAATAACAGCCGAAATAAAAGACTAACTGACGACACGATCTGGGATGTAAAATTATTTTTAAAATGCATAATTATCCAAATAGATGGTGGTGGTTAGACACACGAAAAGGTCATGTAAACATTTTTCGCGTTTATTGTTTTTGTTATATAAGCGCGATGCGATTGACCGACTGACAGAAGACCTCTCTATGAACAAAAACAAATTATTTGGTTGGTCACAATTATTTTTATATCCCTAAAAAAATAAAAAGAAATTTTAAATAAAGGAAAATTACACATCAATTTTCATTTTATTGATTCAAACATGAAAAAAAAAAAAAAAAAAAAAAAAAATCTCACATATTAGGAGTACAAAAAAAAAACGCGTGGTCACTCTGTACAAAAAAGAAAATAATTAATCGCGAAAATTAATGAAAATTTTTTTAATTAATTTTCACTTGTATTGAGCACAACCACAAACTGAAACACACAGGTATTATAGAAGAAAATTAAATAAATTCACCATAATTAATCGCAACAACGTACGAAGAAACATTAATCAAAATTCTATGATTTTTGTATTTTTTTTTTTTTTTCAAAAGAGCACTAAATTAATTTAGTTTTACACAAATTAATAATTAAATATTGAGGTGTATTAGCACACAAACATTCGATTGAAAATGAAAATACAAAAATCAAAAGGCGAAAATGATGACAAATTCCATATACACAATCAAAATTTAAAAAAAAAAAAAAGCAAAAAAGAAAATGCAGAGCAGCACATTTTTTTTTCTTATTCATTTACACCACGATAAGAACGAAAAACCTTCATTTTTAATTATCGTATCACACATTCACCTTTTATATTAATTAAATTTTTAACGATACACAAAATTTATTAAATTTACCTCTTTTTTAAATTTGTTTATAAATTTAAACGCGAAAATATTTACTGTTTTTTTGTTCGCCTGTCTTGATGAAATTTTTTATTTTTCGGTTTTTATATTTTTTTTTTATTTTATATTTATATGTACTTGGAAAATCACAAAAAACTTAAATTTTTTTTTTTTTTTTTTTTCTATATGGTTATATCATTAAAACTAGATTTTATTAAACTTTAATTTGAAATGAAATATGTATGTCAAAAATGTGTAAATTTTGATAAAATCTCCTTTCCTCGGGAATTGGTTGAATTTTTGCAATTTTTTGAAGAAAAGAAAATCTTTTTGGAAAAATATTAAAAAAAAAAAATTTTTATAATGCTTTTCCCCAATTTTTACGTATACACAGCAAAACAGTACTGACAAACATGATGAACGAGAAAAAAATGGCGATCGCGCGGTGTGTGTGTGAAATAAAAAAAAATTAAAAAACATGTACGACCGGCATTTGAACCGGTTAATTGTATACCGCGCGGTGCGCTGATAATTTTTGGGTGGGTTCGTTATATAGATAATTTTTAAATGATTTTTCGCTGTACATACACATTATTTGTATGAAATACGTTTAAATCTTAATTACAAATACTATTTATGACCTTTGATTATTTGGTTCAGTTCAAAATTATGTAAAATTTCGGTTTTTGGTGTCATGTCACGTGGGGTGATGTTTTGTTTAACGATGAAATAGTAGCGTATACGAACAATAGATGGTGGGTGCGATTACTTAATTTCTCAGTACAAAAAATGACATCGATTTTATTGTGGTAGGACAGGTTTTCGCGCGACTTGTTAAAAATTTCATTTGACATTTTGGTTCGTGTTTGTGTTTTGGTGTGATAAATTTATTTAATGTAAGTTTTTTTTCTAGATAAGTAAATATTACTCTAAATTATATTAACAGCAGGGCGCACCGAGATATTGCCTCTTGGAGTGCAATTACTATAAGTGACGTTAATTCTGCTTAGGATGGTTGTAAAGACTGTTCGGTGGCCGGCGAATTGTGTTTAAAGATTTTGCTCTGAAGGTGATGTGCTAAAACTCAGTTGATTCATACTGAGAGTTGGCAATAATAGCTAGTGAATTTTAGAATATCTAGTAGAAAGATTACGCTCCAAATTCGACTAAAATCCTTATTTTGTATTATTTTAAAAAAAAATTGTGAATCTGCACGTTGGAACCGTACAGTAATATTTCTTGACCGAAGAAAACTTTCGATTTTGCCAATTCTCTATACATCTCCAGTACGTAACGCAGTCAATGGTAAGGCATCCAACGATTCGAGTTTTTTCGGTTCGATCACATTTCTTGAAAGCCTTGAATCTGGTCATTCAAATATTCGACACGCGCTTAAAATTGACAGCTCGACTTCTTTAAATGACGTTGTGGGGGTGGCGTAAGTTTTGAGGCCACACCGCCACTTTATTCATGCAACTGCAAATTGGTTACACGTGTTTTAATACCTATGGACGTATCCATCGGCTGGCCTCACAAAAAATGTAGACCTCGCCCGCTACATTTTGGTTTTTACCTTCGCTTTTCGTAGAACAATCAATTATTTCGAACAAAATCTTTAGCTTTCAAATTTCAGAAATTCAAATACAGTGACAGTGAGTCACAATCAAATTCATACACTACAAAAAATTAGTAAATTTTTAAAGAATATTTGCCTTTTTCAGCCTTCTTATGAAATGATAAGATTTGTTTATTCTCTTTTCATACATTTTGGATTGTACACTCTCCCTGTATATTTTTAAGCTCGAAGACTAAACCGTTAGATTTTAAATTTGTCACCAATAATGCAAAATTTACAAAATATTTATTAGGTACTGTTTTCATTTTATTTAACGGTATTAATTTGTTAATTTTGTTTTCAATAGTGAAAGGCGTAGGCGACACAATTTCATAAATCAATTTGCAGAAAAATCCCGGGACAGTAGGCATTTTGTAAAAATAAACTTACTTTTTAAGTGTATGCGTTTGACTTTGACTCACTCTATGTACCCGAGAAAAATTATCCAAGTTATGAACCTATATTATACAGGGGTGAGATGTTGTAACCATCACGTTTTTCGCTTCGATGCATTTTCGATAGAATAATTGTACTCCTTTGTTAAAAATATAAAATTTTAAAACAATTTAGTTCTAAAGTGCCGTTATTCTATCGAAAATGCATCGAAGCGAAAAACGTGATGGTTACAACATCTCACCCCAGATCTATTTTGATCCAGCGGGTGTAGACAGTCTACAAATGAGATTAATCTATACATACATATTTGAGATAAGGCGCTTAGGGCCTATTTTCACGTGTATTTTTTCAGCACCTAGATGTGTTGTCACAACAGCAGTGCTGATTTTCACGTGTATTTTTGCATTACATTTCTTGTCGATGTATGTGTAAAATAATTTTTTTTTTCCTGTAGGGTGAAGAGTAGTGTAGAGTGAAATGAGAATAGATTTGTATGGGTTAGTGTGTAATAACACGATAGACAAAAATAAATATTGTCGAACATGTGCATCACAAATTTCCCCTCTTCAAAATTAGTTTATAGCTAAAAGTGTAAAAAAGGAGGAAAAAAAGTGACGAAAAAATACTCGTGAAAATAGGCCTATTGGACGTGTTCAATTGACCTTTTTCCTCCAAAATTTTTGACAGATAAAATTTGGTGTTTTGTGAACGTGTAGGACAAAGTATAATTTTGAGCTGTGGAATTTTTTGTGTTTTTTAATTAGTGTGATTTTTAATTTATTTTAAACTGTGATTTATTTCTAAACTTTATTAGAATTAAAAATTAATAGAAATTTATAAAAATTTCTTGAAAAGTAAGTAGAAAAGAGTGTTTTTTTAAAAGTGTTAAGTTATGTTCTTAAATTTATATGTTTTGAATAATTTTTTGTAAATTTCTAGAAATGGATGATAACAAGAGGATCTCGGTATTATCTAAATATGCCATGAGCCTTTCGGGACCTGAGAGATAGCGGTACAAGGAGAAAATTTCAGGATTCAAGAGTGACCCTTACTTGATGAAGTTTGATGAGCAAAGTCTGCCAACAAATATGACGTTTTTCGAAATATTCCAGTATCTGGTAAATAATAAGTCATATTACACGTCCAACGAATTAAAAGCGTTCAAGTCGTTAGAGGCCTACAAACTATTGTATATAAAAGCGGTTGGGTCCAATATTTAACCGGTAGAAAGCATCAAAATCCACACATTGTGTTTGGCAAAGTAAGTTCTTTAAAAAAATTACCTATTTAAAATTAATAATGTTAAAACTTTTTTGAGCAGGCACTTCATTCTCAGTCACTAAATTTACCATCATTAAAAGTATGGACCCATCATGACTGACTGTACAGGATTAGGAGAGTGTTGTTCCCATATTGGGGCCGTATTATTTGCTTTGCATGAAGTATACAAGCGCATTTTATTGATTCATGTGATAAAATGAGAATAAACTATATACATATGTGATTTTATACAAATTTATTTCTGATTATGAATTAACTGATTAAATGAATTTATTATGTGATTTTATACAATTTTAGTTTTATATTAAATAATCTTATTTATAATGTATTTTCTTTGATTCATTATCTCCTAAAATTGGTGAGTTCAAATTGAAAACTGCGCAAGATATTTTCACCATATTATCGAAATACATGTTTTCATTAATTTTTTTGGAAATAGCTATAATCGGTTCTTCATTCGCTCATAACTTCTTCATTCGCTCATATCTGGATGTAGAGGTTGTTGATTTTTTCTTTTAACCCAAATGTTGAGTTGGAATCCAGTCAGGGTTTAAAATATCATCTATTTTAGGCTTTTAGCAGATTTTCCGGATATGAAATGTCTGGAGCAAACAGTAGAATATCTTAAGGCTGTTTTTTTTAAATCTTCCCGATTAATTGCCTTCACCCAAGCTCGCTGGTGTTCCTCAGCCAGAGTTTTGTATTTTGTGCACCTTTTTGGAATAACAGGAAACCTTTAAAAGTGTATTCCATCGTGTTTATCTGCTCTCATGTGGCACTTAAATACACTACACGTTAGTGGCATTTTCACAAAATATAACACTTATCTATTAAAATATTTTATTTATTATGATATAAAATGTTATAATTATAATTGTTTTGTTTAATTAATAAATTAAAAACCTTCAAAATTACTAATACTCGCTAATTTAATACTGTTTTACTTCAAATTGATACACTTTTCACTTTATCTTGTCCTACGCGCTCGTTTGACGTTTCGAATAATCTGTATTTGACAGATGAGGAAAAAGGTCAATTGAGCAAAAGTAAAAAAAAACATGGTATTTTATCCTGCCCTAACTTCAAACCTGTCTCATGAAATTAAAAATAAGCGTGTTCCATTGGAGTTAGTAAACTACTCATAAGTACTTGTATCTACTCGCAGCTACTCATGCTCAAATGATGGTGTAGTTGAGAAGTAGTTACGCATAAAATTATCGGTAGAGCGATTTTAGTTCAAGAAATTCTAATAGATGGCTCTATACCAGTTTTGGTTGTGTGGAATGTAATTTTTTAACCCTAATCCAACCAATGTGTGCCTCTTTGGCTCATTTGGTAAATACCACGATTTTCAAAATTATGTTAATTTAGTTATAAATTTGTGTTTATTTTATTTTAGAATACTTCCATACATTCCATACAACGTACTTGGCATTCTTTGAAAAAATTTAGTAAATTATTTGATTGGAATTTGAATTTACTGACATAACAAAAATATGTTGATTGTATTAGGGTTAAAAAAATTTTTTTTGTTTATGTTTGTGATTGTGATGCGACACGGTAATTTTTAAATCGCAAAAATATTTTAATTATTTTGTTATTTAATGTGTTACTACTTACTATTATTAATTATTATTAATGGAATATCGTATTTTTTGTCAAAATGTAATAGTTTTATTTAAATTGAGGTTATGTTTTACTACTGTAACGAAAATTTGCGTTCCATTGAACATCTACTCATAAGTACTTAGCAGTAGCAAATTGCTTCCAATGGAACACAGTGAATGTGACAACTCCTGACAGTGATACCAATTTTTTTTTTTACTAACTTTGCTTTTGTAAAAAACGTAAAATGTAAAAAACAAGAATCTGCTGCGCTGCTCGGTGTGAACGGATGCAAGCAGCCGACAGCGTGGATTGTTTGGGATATGTCGCGTTGCTCTTGGTGTGTTTCAGCCTTCAGCCTTCACCAAGCGCGACGCGACATGTCCCACATATCCCACTTGTGATAGATTTTCTTTTAATGTACATTTTTCTATTAGAATTATGAAATATTTGAATGTTTTAATGAAATTTACATATATTTTTGCTTAAACTATGATTTGTATTCATTAAATCACCAAAATTACAAGCATTTAATTTTGTCGTCCGTCGTCGCCGCTTGGTGTGTTCGTTATGTTGGAAATTCATACAAACCTGTAAGTCAAAAGTAAAAAGTTTTTTCATTATGAATGCTCTGTTACTTTGGTAAGAACCGCAGATACCTACATCGTACACATGCTAAGGATAGTTCCATTGACGTCGCAGGATCTCCGTATATGGTTCAGTTAAAAGCCAGTGGCGGAACAGCTGTCAACGACGAGGTGATCAAAACAATCTGGATGAAGTGGCTGCTCATTCGCACGCAAGAAATATTGGGGCCAACAGCAGACTTCTTACCGGCGGCAAAATTGGCGGAATTAGCCGATCGAGTACTAGAGATGATGTCGAGATCAAACGGAATGTCGGTCGCATTACCACTTTCCCCAAGCTAAGACACAGCCAGAGCAAATCGACTACCACCAACGGCGAAATCGTTCCAAGAGTAGTCAGCGCTCTAGGAGCCAAACGAACAATAATAACACAACAAAGGCACAACAACCTTATGCACCAAGTGCACTCAGCGGCAACAAATGAAACCCAGCGTTTGTGTTTTCCGGGTTGGTATCGTCTTTCAAAATAAAAAAATCCCAGAAAAAATAAAAATCCCAAAAAAACAAATTTTTTTGAAAATAACAAATTTTTGAAATATTATTTTAATTCGTTTTATACCTTGAAAGATGCGGGCTGCCGCCCCTAAACCCCTGCCCTGACGATTTTTTGAAATTCTAATATTCCTAGTGATTGAACCATTATTGAAAAATTTGTATTTTTTAATAATAATTCACATACTAATATAGAGAACTCCCCAAAGCCGCTTAGCATTGGACCTTTCCGCGCAAAGATGACATGCAATTATGTAGATTCCTTTTGTTTTCATATTTTAGTTATCAAACATTTATTAGGGTCTTCCCTTTCGATGGGGCAGTTTACTTTGTATTTTTCGGTATTTTTTTTTTGGGATTTTTTCGTTCGGGAATATGATCCCGTTTTTTCCACTACCGCTTTACGGAAAATGCGCAAAACTGTAGGCCTCAGTGTCTGAATGGGACAGAGTTCAAAGAAAAGAATTAACGCCACCAATGGAAACGGTGACGTGCTACGGTAACGCCAGAAATTGTCGTCTTAAAATTTATGACAAAACCACAAACACCAACTATCTTATCAACACCGGAGCCGACCAGTGATGCAGGAAAGTTTAGCAAAACAATTACACCGAATTCTACTTGTACGCGGCAAATGGAACAAAACTAAAGACATACAGGAAACGGCGAATAGTTTTGGACCTTGGCCTTCGGATAAAATATCAGTAGACATTTGTGATAGCCGAGGTAACGATACCCATCATCAGCTTAGATTTTTTAAATCAATGGGCCTACTAGTGGATACACAGCACGGGCGATTAATAGATCCGATTACGACGTTGTTCTCAGTGGCTACAAAAACATTCGAGGAGGCACTCACCGTTCAAGTAATAAATGCCCAGTGGTCGACGCACGAATTGTACAAGCAAAACATCAGGTAACACACCATACCATCACTCGCGGACCTCCGGTTTTTGCCAGATCACTGAGACTGAGCACCGAAAAGCTAGCCATAGCTCAAAAGGAATTCCAGTTCATGGTCGAGCAAGGGATTTGCAGACGTTCCGATAGCCCGTTGCACCTATCAATGAATTTACACGCATGATTACTTCGCACGGCTACGAAATGCTGGAAACACTTTCCAGCGCTTTATGCATGCCATACTCCAAAATTTAGAATTTGGTTTCGTCTATTTGAACGGCGTGTTAGTAGCATCCAAGTCGATAGAGGAACACATTGAGCATTTGGAAACGATTTTTCCAGGCTGGGCGACGCGGGATTGGTCATAAACGTGGACAAGTGCAAATTCGCGAAGGAAAAATCAACTTCCTGGGTCACGAGGTTTCAGCGCAGAGAATTAAACCAATTCCAGAAAGGGTAGCAGACATAATAAAGTACCCACAGCCAAAGATAATAAACCAATTATGCCGTTTCCTAGGAATAATAAACTTTTACCGAATATTCATTCCAAACGCCAGTCGGAACCAAGCCGTCCTAAACGACTACCTAAATGGTAGTAAAAAAATGACAAAAGAGAGATTGATTGGTCCGAAGCTGCGTTACAAGCATTCGAGTTAACGAAACGACAGCTAAGCGAAGCTACTTTATTGGTCCATCCATCATCAGCAGCAAGACTTGACCTGATGGTCGACGCGTCAGATACCGGAATTGGAGCAGCCATCCAACAACAGGATAAAAGCACCAAGACAGAATGGCACTGCAGCGCAGCAGCACTAAAGCGCTTATGATAGGGAGCTGTTAGCCGCATATATGGCTGTGAAACGTTTCAAACATTTAGTAGAGGGTCGTGTGTTCACCATATACACAGATCACAAGCCACTAACAATTTACCACCGACGTCCAACATATTGCAGGTTATGAGAACGTGGTGGCAGATGCACTATCACGCGTCGAGAATATCATTCTACCAGCATCAGTCGAATACAGTTTGATCACAGACTCTCAGCAAGATGACAATGAGTTGAAAGGATTAAGAGAGGCAGCATCCGAGTTAAGATTCGAGGAGATACCCGTAACCTTCAACTCAAACAAGAAAATATGCTGCATACATACCAGGCGAATTCCGCAAAGCAGTTTTTGAAGCAACACACGGGTTATATCGCACACAGACGTGGCAGCAACAGTAACAACAATTACGGAGAAATTCATCTGGGTAGGCATAAAGAAGGACGTTCAGATAATGGTCCAATCGTGCATAGCCTGCCAGAAATCAAAAGTAGCAAGACATATACAGAGTCCATTAGGAGAGTTCGCCCTTGTAAGCTTAGTTTTATTAGTTCTTTACCTATAGAAGGGGTCAGAAGTGAAAAAAATCAACTTAAATTATTTTCGTTTGTGATGTGACCAATAACGAATGGTGCCTTGCATAATGAACAAATTAGTAAATTATTTGATTGTAGTGACCCATGTTTCCTTTTTGTAAAACGAAAGAACATTTGTTTTTAATAAATTTGAATTGAACTCAAGTCAATATACAAAATTTTTCGTAAATTTTTATGGTAACTGGAATTAGCTGCAAATAGCTATATTTAAAATTTTTTGAAAGTTAACTTAAATTTAAAAAATGACTGATTATAATCTAATTGAAGAAGCGGAATGGCAGCAAGCTATCGCTGGTAATTTGTAATTTTTTGTTGTAACTGGAATTAGCTACAATTAAATAAAATAAATGTCTGACGGTAATTTTAAAAAAAATTTCAGATTGCAAAGATAAACACGTAAATGAATTGGATGCACTTATCAAAGGTAATTTATTATTTTTTGTTTAACTGGAATTAGCTACAATTAGGTAGCTATATTTTAAATTTTTTTGAAAATTAACTTAAACATGAGAAAGATCTAACGGGGTAATTTACAAAAAATTGCAGCTAATGTGGACAAAGAGCAACATGAAGTAGATGAAATTATTAACGGTAATTTGTGATTTTTTATTTAACTGGAATTAACTAGAATTGGGAAACATCTAACGGTAATTTACAAAACATTTCAGCTTGCTTGGAAGAACAGAAAAAAGAAATGGATGCACTTATCGCAGCTTTTGGAGGACAACCGATTCCTGACGAGCCTAAGAAAGCTGGTGAAGTCGAAGATCCGGATGCAGTTTTTCGTCCGAAATTATATATCTTTGAATTGTATAACTATAATAAGCTAAAAATGATGCTTTATACAAATACACTTCCAGATAATTTAGAAATTAGATGTCCAGAATTTGCCATATTATTAGATCATACAATAGCAATGCTTTGGCTGTTTTATAACGACAATAAAAATTGGCACCATTTTAGTGTACCACAAATTGAATGGGCGTACAAATTTATCGCCGGTATTGCATCCGAACATGGAGATACTTTTACCGATATGGAAACGATAAAAAAACATTTAGGACAATTACTCTTTGATACATATTCAGAAACTGATGAGAGAGTGCTTGACGACTTACCACCAATTGAGGACTTGGGTTTATTTGGTCCGGTATATTGCCCCGAACGTACGAGACATTGTACACCAATACCTGAGTCGCTTAAAGAGTTGTTAAATCGAGCACCGTTTGTGGTGGAACATTTGTCATTAGCACAGGGAGATGACGAATGTGGTGCGCAAATGGAAGATCGTGAGATAAATCGAGCGAATATGATGCAATCGGCTTATGCGAAATTAAATAATTTTGAGAGGAAGCATTTGAGTCGGATCTCAGAAGAACTTGAATTGTTCGAGATGATAAAAACATTGAAACAGGAATTAGGATATAATAATGGGTCTATTAATCCTAGGGAAATTACGGCACTACGACTAAAAATGGAAGAATTAGAACAGAAGCTACTTGACCAAGTGGCTCTAAATTGATTGCTGTCAAAAATTATGTTTTTGTTTTATTTTTTCCGTTATCTAAATGCATCCCACTTCTTCAAACATCAAATGTCATTTTTTCCTACAGATAAGCGTCCATTGAATTATTTTTATTTTTGATACGACCAATAAATAAATGATGGCCGGCGCCTTCCAACATGAGAAAAATAAACTGTTTGATTATAGTGACTCATTTTTTATTTTTGATAAACCAGTGGTAACTTGATGAATATTTTTGCTGTTGTAACGCTTGTTGTCTAAGTTTTAATTTGATCAAGTTGCCGTTGTCTCGTCAATAAATTTCATACTGCTGCCACCTTGGATGGAAACTTGCCAATACACAAATTTTTTCGTAATTAGGTAGGTGTCCAGCACTAGTTTGGCGTGATAGACATTTAGATTCACCCATGAGAGCGATGCTGTGAAATAAGTACCATTTGAATAAGTAGCAGTTCAAGATAATACAAGTGCTGAAGTGAAGCCCGTTGCTCTAGCTCCTTTAATTCCGGAACCTATAATTTGGAGCGGATTTATTACTATTCACAATTCTAGCTCTGTCACCAAATTTTGTTCGATTGTGGTTGTCGGTTTGACGGTCGGTGCAACCAAATCTGAAATTCATGCATCCGATCCAACTTAGCATCAGATTTGGTCAATTCATTTAGATTTTCTTGCTGTTTTTATTTTTTTATTTATTTCACTATCATATGATCCCTATTACAAAATCACTAAGTGATAGCTCGGTGGGTCTGAAAACTACCCGGTGGGTTCTATATTGCTTGCAAAATTCTCCTGGATTTCTGCCCAATCGATTATGTTTTAAACAAATTTATAAATAAGAGAATTAACGTAACGTATTATTTTGTGAACATTTTCTATTTTAGATAATGGACGACGCTGAGATCGAAGACCTAGAAAAGCTCCTTTTAGAAGAAGAAGAAATAACCCATTTGGTCGATACCACAACTAAATTAACGTCACATCAAACGAAATCATCTGCCACATCTGATGAGTTTACTGAACGCATTGCTCGCAATAATGAAATTATTCAGAAAATGTTACTAAATAAAGATCTGGAATCATCATCCGATGATGACGACGAGGATGGCAAAAATCGCCTACTCGAAAAATACAATGACTACGGCAAAGACATAAACCAAAAATTAAAATTAAATCAATTACAAAAAAAAGAGAATTTCATTGATCATGAAATTACAAATTTTACCGCGTCGACGAGCAGCAATGAATTATCGCAAAATTTTACACAAAAACCTCGAGTGAATGCAAAAAGTGTTGCCGTGGAGAAGGAGGCCGCCAAAATTCCCGAAAATAAAAATATTTATGTTGATCCAGTTTTTGGAATGCGAATTTCACGTCCATTGATTTCAAGCCAATTGTTGAAAGAGCGCATGGAAGGTCGAACTGCTGTGCCATTCTTTAAATTACGCAATTTTATTGAAACATCCGATCTAAATAGTGATTGGGTAATCGCCGGGGCGCTAGTAAGTAAAACTGCTATTAAGACAAGCCAAAATGGTAATCAGTATTGTATATGGAAGATGAGCGATTTGCGTGGCGAAATTAAAACAATATCGTTATTTTTGTTTCGTTCGGCTTACAAAGATTTGTGGAAAACACAGGACGGCACTATAGTGGCCGTACTAAATCCAAAAGTGTTTGACAAAAAACCTGGAAATACTGGCGACGAAGTAACACTTTCGATCGATACTTCGCAGAAAGTTATGATTTTGGGTGTCTCCAAAGATTTGGGCAAATGCCGTAGCAAAAAGAAAAACGGTGATCCTTGCAATGCGATTGTTAATTTAAATGCGTGCGAATATTGTATCTATCACGTTAAGCAAGAGTTTAATAATGCGTCGAATAGGTCGGGATTTAAACAGATGTCTGGCCGCGGTTTAGATGATTTGCGTAATAAAGTGTTAGGCAAAAATGAAGTATTTTATGGTGGGCAAATGTTTACCGCCGTCAGGGCTGTTAAAAATCCGAAACAGATAGCCAAAGATCAGGATCGGCTTACAAAATTGTCCGATTACTATCAATCGCCTTTTCAAGGGACACAGAACGCTGTTAAAACACCAAAATCTAATGATTCCGTACCTTATGCTACCGTAAAACAGAAGGCGATGCAGGCCGCTATTGTCGAGGGTAGTGTTAAGCAACGGCAAAAGGATTTAGAAAGATTAGAAATTCTCAAAGGTTCCAATTCAAACAGTACAACAGTTGATACGCCAGAACCAGCCAAATTTGGTGCTGCTAGTCAATTGGCGTTATTGTCCGCCATCAAACGGCCTCAATTGAGCCGAGAAGGTTTTTCAATCGAGATATCAAGTCCAAAGACGGCAAAAGAAATTGAAGCAAACCATCTAAAGGCTTTGGCCATTCTAAAGAAAAAACCACTCGAAAAATCAAATCCAAATTTTATAAAACATCGTGGCACCGATCAAGGCAAAAAAAGGGCGCTCGATGAAATGATCAAGTCTAGCGAAGCGATCGAATTGAATAAGGCTACAGAAGATGGTGGCCTAACGAAAAAACAAAAATTAGATGCCGAAAGAGATGAGCGTTTGAAAAAAATTATCGAAGCTACGTCATCCCATCAAGCGTTATTGACCGATAAAGAATTGGAAGCGGAAGAAAAATACTTTTCAAAATTGGAGAAAAAAGAGGCAATGGAAGAGAAAATGTTGAACACATTTAAAGTTGAGTGCAAAGCTGTAATTTGCCGCATTTGCAAATATATGGCATTCTCGGCTAGCGATATGTGCAAAACTGAAAAACATCCGTTACGTGTGGTGGACGCAGAGAAACGATTTTTCAAATGTCAGGATTGCGGTAATCGTACTGTCACCTTATATCGAATACCAAAAATCACCTGTAAAAATTGTAATAGTTCACGTTGGGAGCGAGCGGCAATGATGAGCGAACGTAATATGAACGTTGGTGATAAATTGTCGATCCGTGGTGATGAAGAATCGTTTATTGGGAGTATGCAAATAAAAGGTGGGAACGTGAATCTGTTAGTACCCGAATAAATCAAATAACCTTTTATTTTGTTACATTTAGTTTATTATTATTATTATTATTTATTTGAAATTAAATTTATATATTTTTATACATAAATAATTAGTTGTTACTTACAAAAAAGTAAACATTACAGTAAGTTGTTTCCACCCCATTTTGATAAATTAAATATTATTTAGAAGTTTACATTAACAAATTTTATATAAAATTAATTACATAATAGGATTATAATTCAGTATAAATAAATCATGTTTTGCCGAGTTCATTGCGGCTCCATTTAAATATGGCAATATTAAATATTTACAGGGTACAGTCTACGTTTTTAAATGTTTTTTAATATGAAATAATTGCTGGCCTGTATAACAATAAGTAAATGCTTTTACCATCACAATTTTGAATTGTGCTATAGGAAAAGTATTTACTTATTTTGATGCGTTCCAGCCATTGCCACGCATCACAAGTATGAAAAAGTTTCTGGTAACAAATCTCTCATTTTTGATTAAATGGGAGGAATTTTTAACTTAACATTAAAGAGAAACGGTAAACGCCAAATAAAAGTTAAAATTTGATAATTTTACAAATTTAATTGAAAAATTCAAATTTTGCAATTGTGTCGTCAGACCATGAATAATTTGTGATCAGAAAATGTTTCGTATTTGTGATATGTGGCCTAAATAAAACGTTTTTATATTATTTTTGACTAGGAACAAAATAAGTTATACAAATTGGAATGTTTTACATTTTTTGTTTGTTTTTTATATAGACCAACGTTTAGAAACTCAAAATGTTTTTTTATTTTTACATTAAAGCTATTTCTAGTATATTTAATAGATATTATTATTATATTAATAGTATTAAAATTTAAATTAGTAATAAATAATAAAATTTTGTAATATTTATTTGGTTTCATTAAAACGTATTTTAATAGAAATTTGAATAGCCATTTCGATTGAAAAGGAATCGTTTCACGTTAAAAATTTACCCGGTCATATTGTTGAAACCGCTTGATATTAAAGGTGCATGGTTGTTGACTCATCGATTACAGCATGTTGGTTCATACTTTATAATGCTATCCCTTTATGAGGATAACGCTATCAAAAAAAAAATAAAAAAAATTACAAGAAACCGTGATTCCAGAATACGCCATAATTGTGCTGCTAGCTCGAACGGAGAGATTAAATTTGTCGTGGTATTTGTATTTTGGCACTTTACATCACATCTATGGCATGAAACAAAAAGGGTTACTCTCCCTCACATCAACTTACGTCACTCCATATCAATAATTAATCGCTTAGTCACTCATTTTATACATATTTATTGTAAACATTATTTAATCTATATAAAAATGAAATCTATACTATAATTCTTCAAGTTTGTCCGGATTTCCGTCCCTTAAACTCCTCCTAGACGGAGCGTGCTAGGAAGGTGGTCTTGGCCATTTTGGAAAGGTCTCCTGATTTCTAGGTCAACGCAACTATTTTCAGCTCTTCAAGTTGAGTCCTTTAGGAGTTACGGACATTTGAATTTTCTAAGAGTATTATTGAATTTTGACGTTTAGTTTTCATTTTTAAAAAAGCAAATCGTAGTAGGTATAGCTTGTGCTTTTTAAAAAGAGAAGGTTACTATGATACGGTGAACGGAAATGTCTGTTTTTATTTTGTTTAACATGAATTTTCAAATGCAAATAACATTTTAGTGAAGCACTAAACAGTCAAGTCATTAAAAATAAAATATGAAAAAACGAAAAATGCCTGCCGTGTTTAATCCAACCCGTATTGATACGAAAAAGAAAAAAGTATCACGCGAAAATGCTTCAGAAGCTCTGAAAGAAAAAGAGCTTGAAGCAGACAGACGTAGAAAACAAACATCATTTCAAAACGAAAGTATTGAAGAAAAGTCCGACCGTCTTGAAGCAAATAGACAAAGGAACGTCAAGTCACGGCAAATCGAAACACCTGATGTAACTCATGTCCGCCTACAAATACAAAGGGAGCGACAAAAAAAATTAAGAGCTAACAACTGGCTTTACCTGAAAGAAGAAGCATTTCATTATGATCCGTCATTGTAATACATGAATTTTCCGCAAGTTCTTATTGGTAAGATGGACAATAAGTGTAATTTCTGTGGAGCACTCAATTTTAAAGGAGAAACACCCGGTTTATGTTGTTTCAACGGAAAAGTTAAGTTGCCCAACTACGACAAGTTACCAGAGCCATTACGTAGACATTGGTACATCCGTACCAATGAATAAAAACAAAGGGTTCATGCCAACTTTCTCCATACAAGGCCAAGTGTATCACAAAGGCGGTTCACTTGTTCCGCTGCCTCACGAAGATGCGAAATTCCTACAGATTTACTTTTTGGGTGATGAAGAAGCAGAAGCTCAACGTCGTTGCTCTATTATACCTGGGATCGATAAGAAGGAGGACATTCAAAACTGCATTAGACGAAAATCTACAAGATGACATGAAAATAGTGATCAGAGCTGATAAAAAACCACACGCAGGACATGCCAGATTTTTCAATGAACCAGCAGTTAATGTAGTTGCCATTATCATTGCTGGAAATGACTTCGAAAACAGAGATATTGCCTTGAAGATGAGAAACAATGAGCTTAAGAGAATCAGCGAAACGCACATATCTTATCATGCACTACAATATCCGCTCATGTTTCCAAGAGGAGAAGACGGTTATGCAATAAACATATTAGCCAAGTTATGTATTCCCGGAACAAATAATACTGTCAGCAAAACTATATCAGCCATGTCTTACTACTCTTACCGTTTAATGGTGAGGCAAAATCAAATAAATCATCTTCTACTCTACCGGCAACTACTTCATCAGTATCTGGTGGATATGTATGCGAAAATGGAACATGAACGGCTGCTCTACATTCGCCTCAACCAAAAGAAACTTCGTGTCGATGAGTATATTCACTTAAAGGATGCAGTAGCAAATGATGGAGTTGCTACAAATCACGGAAAGCTGGTGATACTTCCTTCAACATACACTGGGGGACCACGAAATATGTACGAATACGCCCAGGACGCAATTACATACGTTCGACATGGATAGGTAAGCCATCTCTTTTCATTACTTACACATTCAATCTGAATTGCCAGGAAATGCAAGAAAATTTAATTAACGGCCAATTAAGAACGGACCGTCACGATTTGGTTGCAAGAATTTTCCGACAAAAGGTAATTAAATTTGTAGATACACTTATTAAAGGTGAAGTCTTCGGAACCGTCAAGTATTGGCTTTACTCAATTGTTTCTCTTTAGTCTGCCACACGCTCATATTTTAATATGGTTATGGAAAGAATTAAATTCAAATCAAATCGATCAACTTATCTCAGCTGAAATCCCCAACCCATCTACCGATAAAAACCTACACTATATCGTTATGGAAAACATGGTACACGGTCCGTGCGGTTCGTTGAATCCAAAGACACCATGCATGAAGGATGGAAAGTGCACAAAACGCAAACAGTGACTGGTGGTTATCCGCTCTACCGTCGCCGTAAGCCTGAAGATGGTGGATTTATAGCATACGTTAAATTAAGGTCAGGGCGTGAAACTCAAGAAGTTGAGCTTGATAATAGATGGACTGTCCCATACAGTCCATTACTTTTGAAGATGTTTGATGCCCATATTAACGTTGAGTGTTGCAACTCAGTGAAATCGATCAAGTACATTCTCAAATATGTACACAACGGTTCTGATCAAGGTGTATTTGCCGCTCAATCCCGTGACAATGGTGTAGATAAAATTGCTGAATATCAAGCAGGCCGGGTATATAAGTAGCAGGTAATGAAGCTGCGTGGCTTACTTTTGGATTTCCAATTCACGAACGCTACCCAACTGTGATGCACCTTGGTGAATTCTTTGAACTGTGCAAAAGAGTCGATTTTGCAAAGACACTGCTATATTTTGAAGTGCCGCAAGATTTTACGTGGGACAAATCGAAGAAGGTCTCCAATCGTCGCAAACAAGGCTCAATTGTAGAAGGACATGGCGGCGTCTGTTCTGGTAACGCACTTGGTCGCGTCTATACAGTCAATTTGAGGAACTTAGAATGTTACTACATACGAAGGCTTCTTTACAAGATCAAGGGACCTACAAGTTTTAATGATTTACGGACCGTAAATGGAGATTTATGTGAGACATATCAAGCTGCCTGTTTGGCTATAGGGCTCTTACAGAATGACAACTAGTGGGATGAGTCATTGAATGAAGCAAAAGAATCAGATTCACCTTCAAAAATTCGAACTCTTTTTGCTATCTTACTCTCATGCTGCGAGGTGTCCAATCCAAAAGCTCGGTGGGAAAAATACAAGGACTGCATGTCTGAAGATATTCTGCGATGTCTGCAATGAGAAAATCCCAATCTGAAATTAGATTTCACAGATGAAATTTACAACGCAGCACTGATAATGCATTTGGAATTCCAAGCCCATCACATAAAACAACAGACAGCTTGAATAGAGAGATGTTGCGTGAGCTTTCATATGACACTGACAAAATGAACAGATACGTCGAAATAAATGAACCACTTATGAATGCAGACAACGAGAAATTGATAATGAAATCTTTCAGCGTTTGGTTGACAAAAAAGGTGGCAAAACTTTCTTTATCAACTTAGTACTTGCTAGAATAAGAGCAGCAAAGAAAATTGCACTCGCAACGGCTTCTTCAAGCATCGCTTCTACCCTGATGGCTGGCGGTCGGACAGCTCATGCTACACAATCGCTTCCAATTAGCCTCATACACAACGAGACGCCAGTATGCGGAATTAAGAAAGAAACTGGAAAAGCGGAGGTATTAAAAGTATGTAAGGCGATTTTATGGGATTAAGTAGCAATGATGCATAAACATGGATTGGAAGCTTTAAAAAACAACATTAATAATCATAACATTATGGGTGGATTGTTAGTTATCCTTGCTGGAGATTTTTGTCAAACACTGCCGGTCATTCCTAGAGGTATCATGTACGACGGGATAAAAGCCTGTATCAAATCACCGCAACTGTGGAGATTTGTAAAAAAACATGAAACTCCAAACAAACATGCGGGTAAAACAATCAAATGGATTCGACTCACTACACTTTTCCAGGTATCTGCTGAGTGTTGCCAACGGAAAGAAGAATTGGATGTGGAAACTGGAAAAATTAAATTGAATAAAGATTTTTGCAACACATGTCAAAACATTAAAATTCTGATTGACCACGTGTATCCAAATCTAACAAGAAGAACACGGGTGGCTTCAAGAACGAGCTGTACTTGCACCAATTAATGCTAAAGTCGACGAAATCAATTTCACCATTCAAGAAATGATTCCAGTTGAATCGAAGTCATTTTACTCAATTATCCAGTTGAGTTCTTAAAAACGCTCAATCCAAGTGGCATACCACAACATAAAATCACACTTAAGATTAGAAGCTCTATTATGTTGTAAATGAATTTGGATCCTTCAAAACTATGCAACGGAACGCGTTTGGTTGTGAAGGCGATGAACACTTATATAATTGAGGCAACAATTTTGGTTGGACAATTTAAAAGGGAAAATGTGTGGGAAAATTCCCAGAACTCCAGTTATTTCCAATGATCTACCTTTTCAATTCAAACGCCTTCAGTTCCCGATTCGTTTTGCGTTCGCTATAACGATCAATAAATCCCAAGGGCAGTCACTCAATGTGGTAGGAATTGATTTAAGGGATAAATGCTCTAGTCATGGACAATTCTACGTAGTAATGTCACGGGCGGAGATACCTAAAAACTTATGTGTGCTGGCAGATGAAAATAAGTGAAACAAAAAATACTGTTTATACACAGGTGTTGAAGGATTGACTTTGGACATGTTCGTTTCGCTGCCGAATAAACTTTTCCTTAGGGAGAGGGACTCACTTGCGGCGGAGTTCTGTAGCGATTCATGCATTCATTTATATAAATTGATATACGTTCGCCACCACATACACATTGGGTTTACGCATAAGATATCTCTGCATGACACATTTTCATTTTTCCATTTTCAAATTATATTTTGTGATATTTACTCCATCTCATTTCCGTTAGTTCACTCAATTCAAACTCGAATTGATAATTTTTCATTTCCATCTCGCGTTCAATAGAATGGCGAATTTGACATAACGCTTATTCGTAATTTCGTATGTCAACACCAAAAAAGTACAAAATAACCAATACAACGAGACGAAATAACTTTTATTGTAGCGATTATCGATTTTTGGTTTTTGGACATTTACGTAGCATATTTAATACAGTGTAGCTACTGTTTTTATCAATTTATGCTAGTATACGCGTTTTTAAATAAAAATTGAAATTAATTCTTGGCGGTGAAAAACTATATTAAATTCTAGTTGTTAATTCATTTATTTTTATAACAAAATCACGTGTTTCAATAATAATAATTATAGTAAATAAATAAAAATTATATAAACTAAAATTTTACAAAAAGTGTCCGTGCAAATTATTTTATTATAACGATGGAATATACAGCGGGATTTTAACGCTATAACACTATAACACGTCTAACCCTTCACGCTATAACACGTCTAACCCTTCGTTCTCCATGGCCTGACGTAGTCGCGCTTGTAAAGCACATTTATTACCATCAATCGACAAACCCCGTTTCTCTAGTTCCTTCTTTAATTCTGGAACTCTTAATTCGGAGAGAAACATTTTCTTTGTTTTACCATTCCCAATCCCACCGCTATCACCAATTGTTACGGTTTTGCCTTGTCACTCGAGGCTCGTATGACTGGATTTCGAATAAAACACAACACTTCAATTTATCACCAACGAATTTATTTATTTAACACCAAAAATTAACACAACACAATTTATTAACAAAAATCACATAATCACTTATTATAATTTTTGCACAAACCTACTCTTCACTTATAACTTTTATTTCGCACTAAAACACTTGTTCATAAGAAAAATCATTTAAGAATTCCATTTATATTGTCCATGTCAAATTTCATAATAAATCGGTTGAGAAATATGCAAGTTCCATCATAATTGGCCATATTCCAAAACTTTATCCAAAAATCATTTTAGAATCCCATTTCCAACACACGTGTCAAATTTCATAATAATCGGTTGAGAAATGGGCAAGTCCCAACTTAGCAATAATTCAATCCGCAAACGGAACTCAGCTCAACCGCTCAATACAACCGCAAACACTATGCCAAACTCAATCCTCAAACCAGCATATATAAAAAAAAAAATCGTAAATATTTATATACAGCCATTCCACGCGAAATCAGACACCCATACGAGGGAAAGATGTGTAATTATTTTGAAATTGGGGGAGATGGTTAGTCTGGATAAAAAAAAATTGAGTAAAAACTCGGTGGGTTCAAAATACGCGGAGTTCCGTTATAATTCGTTTTTGTCGGAAACTCGACATCTTTCAATTATGTGTATTTTAAGTATTTTTGTCAGATTTTCACGTGTAATAGCTCGTTAGAAAAACAATTTTACATACTATACTTTCAAATACTTAAGCGTATTATAGCTTTGGTGTTAATGTACAATATATCCTTTGATTTTCAGTACTAAATACCATCTGATCAAATTTGACTCGGATTGGTCTATTTAAACCGCACGCGTAAACCGAATCGGTAAAATGTTTTTTTTCTAGGTTGGTACAACTTTCTTGAATATTCGTGTGACGTTTGAGCAGAATACGTCCAGTCCAATAGTGCATGATTAGTGTGAGTTTGATTGACAGTTTAACATGATTAGTGTGTGTTTGGCAGCCATTTGTTTACGACTCGAAAAATTTGTCCGGCGATTTTTACTGTGGAAAAAAAAATTGAACAACGAGTTTGCTTGAAATTTTGTGTTAAAAATGTTGCAATTCGTCGTAAACGACCGGATTTGTGGGCAAACAATTCATGGATTTTTCACCACAGTAATGCACCGTCACATTCCAGCCTGATTGTGACTGCATTTTTAGCCAAACACTAAACAAAAGTCATCGCTCAGCCACCGAACTCGCCAGATTTGGCTTCCTTAGACTTGCCACCTGTCCCGTTTCTGACGGGATAATCAAATTTATAATTGAATATTCCTTTGAGAGGCCTATAAGATTTGTATGGAAAAATGGATTAACCGTTGGCATGCTTGTATTGGCTCAAAAAGAGTAAAAAGCCTATTTTGAAGGCGATAATAAAGATTTGACTGAAGGCTGACTTGCATGAGATATTGCAAAGAAGTGACATTCAGTATCAAAACCATGACTTGCCTGTTACCTACCAACACAGTTGGTATAAGTTCTTTTTGTTTTTATACTGCCCGCCAGCACCATCGGCAAAAAATATTGTGTTTCCAGCTTTCTGCGATTATTAGAAGGCTTGGTGGTGCAAGACGTCATTCTCATCCTTGTAATAGACAGCAAACGAATGAATGGTACATTGTGAATTGGCCCAGTGCTAGCTTTGGACAACATGCTACATAAAAGCAAAGAAATTAATAATAAATAATAATAAAAAATAAACAAATTTGGGGAAAAACAAAAATTGAAATGCAAATTAAATATGTACTAACTTGAACGACAAAGGGGAAATTCTCGGAGAAATACTTAGCTTGCTGCTCTCTGAATTCTGCTATGAAAAAACATCCGATGATTTTGATAATTTTGATGAAAACAGCACACACAAACAGAATGTGTTCCGTGGTGGAGCATATGCTTCTGTGAATGCACGACTAATATCGTCAGTCCCATAAAATACTTTCACAAGCTCTATAATCTCAGGATTGATGAGATTCGCGCCAACGCGCTGTGAGGGATTGGACAGGATTCCATTTTCTTCTACAAGTCTCTTGACTAGTAGCGCTAAATGCATTGTGGTGTTGAACTCCTTGAAAATTTTTCGCGCTGACCATGGTCGTAGAAGAACTGACAGTATTTTTATTTTAAACCCTTTATCGGTGGCTTCAGCAAATTTAACTTTTAACTGGTTCACCATCTCATTTTCACCTTACTAGCTGTTTCAGTCTTAGATGCAGTGGAGTCCAACGATATTTCAAAAATATTGCTTGCCAGTTTCTTTGATGTTTGGTCAATTACACTGGCGGCAGTATGACTGCAACTTTTTAATTTTGTCGATGATAATCGGTGTAACTCCAATTAGTGGAAGAATTTTATTTAATTCATTTTGTCCAAAAAAATCAAATGATGTTGATGATGCTAATGATATTGACGATGATGAGGATGAAAATTGAGGCGACAATTTATTATCAACCATGTCAACATTTCCTGGTCTTTCGGCAGATCTTTTCGTAATTTCAAGACGGCAGGTGTTACAAATTGTCATTGTACTCGGTACCAAGGTAATATTTAGACCCGTTGCCATATCAACAATATATCGTGTTACTGGTCGAGTTTGTTTAAAATTGATTTTACTATGTCTGTTTTGTTTCGGTTTACAAAACGGATTGCAACATTTAGTTTCCATTTTGCACTTTCACTTTCAAAATAAATTTCACTGATTTTAACTCAATCAATTGTCCATACGATCAATTGTTCATACGATCAATTGTACCCACGATCAATTGTTTCCACGATCAATTGTGTCTACGATCAATTGTTTACGATCAACTGACCGGAACACGTTTATTACTCTATACATATTTGGTTTGTGAAAGTTTGAGTAAATTTTTCTGTATTTAGTTTTTAAGCATATCTATTATGGGTTTTATGTCAACCACCTAGTGGTTTTATGTTGTTACATGGTCAACACCATAATGACTGAAGCCATAAAAACGCAATCACTAAAGGAAAATTATTGTTTGTAATTGGTAATTGTACTGAAATGTTGAAGATCGCCCTAATTTGTTATGTCGTTTTGTTCTATAAAACTCGAACGCGTCGAGTCTCCATCATGTAAGTTGGCTTGTGGAAAGGCATTTTCAATTTTAAATGCTTTACGATGATAATAAAAAAATAAATCGGGGAGTAGTTTGATTTTTCACAAAAGACTATTTAAAACTGAAATCCAAAGAAAAAACGGAACTCCGTGTGTTTTGAACCCACCGAGTTTTTGAACTGAATTTTTTTTTTATCCAGACTATAACCATCTCCCCCAATTTCAAAATAATTGTACACCAGGTGTTTTGGGTCAATTTGTATGGCAGGTACCCCACCCACTTGACGTACGGTCTCCAAAAGCTTTTCAAATCTTCAATCTATCAATCTCCGCCTTGACCATAGAAACAAATTGGCGAAAATATTCCAAATCGGACAAGCAGATACTATGGGTACAGCCATCCAGACAGAGGGAATTTCAAAACGTCGAGAAACGTGGTTTTGGACCAACCAAATTGTTCGTCATTTTTGACAGGATTTCAATACTTTGGTCTTTTTAGGCCGAAGTTTAAATGTTTTGTTCACGTTATGTTCACTAAGGTGAGAAAACTAAGAAATGAAGAGAAGTAAGAAATGAAAAATATCAACTTTACATTATTTTCGTTTGTGATGTGACCAATAACGAATGGTGCCTTGCAAAATGAACAAAATTGTAGTGACCCATATTTTCTTTTTGTAAAACGAAAGAAATTTTATTTTTTTTTTCAATTCTGAATTGAAATTTCAAGTCAATATATGTACAAAATTTTTCGTAATTTTTCGTGGAAACTGTAATTAGCTACAATTAGCTATATTTAAAATTTTTTAAAAGTTATTCCAAATTAAAGAAATGGCTGAGGAGGCTTTAGCACAACTAAAAGTAGAATTGGCAGAAATTAACAAAGGTAATATTTGCAATTATTTATTTAACTGGTGGAAAAAGCAATTTTTTAAATTTTTTGAAAGTTAACTTAAATAAAAGAAATGTCTAACGGTAATTTTCAAAAAATTGCAGAAAACATAGAGAAAATGAAAACAGAAATAGAGGAATATAACAAAGGTAATTTATAATTTTTTGAATGTTAACTGAAATAAAAGAAATTTCTAATGGTAATACACTAAAAATTTCAGTTAATGTAGAGAAATTAAAACATGAATTGGATGAAATTAGTAAAGGTAATTTGTATTTTTTTGTTTAACTAGAATTAGCTGTTTTTTAAATTTTTTGAAAGTTAACTTAAATAAATGAAATATACAAACAAATTGCAGCTAATATAGAAAAACTGAAAGGAGAATTGGCAGGAATTAACAAAGGTAATTTGTAATTTTGTATTATCTGGAATTAGCTGTATTTTAAATTTTTTAAAAGTTAATTTAAATAAAAAATGTCTAACGGTAATTTACAAAAAATTGCAGATGATGTAGCGAAAGAGGAAACTGCTGTGGTTGAAGTTGACAAAGGTAATTTTTAATTTTTTATTTAATTGGAATTAGCTGTTTTAAATTTTTTGAAAGTTAAGAACTTAAATGAAAGAAGTGTTTGCCGGGAATTTACAAAATATTGCATATAATTATAGAACCAAATGAAGAGCAAGGCGAAATTAAAAAAGAAGAGCAACCGCCGGAAGACAATCCAGTGGAACCGCCGCCTGATGAACCGGTAGCCGATCCAGATCCATGAAACGGATAGGTGCAGTTGCCTGTACGATAAAATGGAGCTCAAAAAGAGGATGAAAGCAACAAAGGTAATTTGTAATTTTTTGTTTAACTGGAATAAGCTAAATTTTAAATTTTTCGAAAGTTAACTGAGCATTCACAATGAAAACATTTTTTACTTTTTACTTACAGGTTTGTATGAATTTCCAACATAATGAACAAAAATTTTTGCTCGTTATGTTGGAATTTCATACAAACCTGTAAGTAAAAAATAAAAAGTTTTTTCATTGTGAATGCTCTGTAACTTAAATAAAAGAAGTGCCTGGCGGTAATTTACAAAAAATTGCAGCTAATATAGAAAAACGGAATCAAAAAGTGGATGAAAATAACACAGAAAATAATGGAGGTCAGAATGAAAATAATCTGGATGGAGATAATCAAGTCATAAGTAGGTGTAAATATACGTTATGAAAAGGATATTAGTGATTCTGGTAATGGTGATATTCCTGGATATTTTTCTGGTATTCCTGACGAAGAAGGTCCGGATGCAGTCTTCCATCCGAAATTATATACCTTTGAATTGTATAAGCTATACAGTAAGCTAAAAATGATGCATTGTGCAAAGATGCTTTCAGATAATTTAGAAATTACATGTCTGGAATTTGCCATATTATTGCGTCAAATAATAGCAATGCTTTGGTTATTTTTTAACAACAATAAAAATTGGCGCCATTTTAGTGTACCACAAATTGAACCAAATTTCTATTGTATCCGAACATTGAGATACTTTTACCGTTCAAAAAAACATTTAGAGCAATTACTTTACTAAGGAGTTGTTAAATCGAGCACCCGATATTGTGACACATTTTGCATTAGCACAGGGAGATCAGGAATGTGGTGCTCAATTGGAATATCTTGAAGTAGCTCGCGCAAACATGATGCAATCGGCTTAAGTGAAGATGAATCGAATTGTTTGAGATGATTACAAGCAATGAAACGGGAAAATTACGACTGTACGACTAAAAATGGAAGATTTAGAAAAGCTGCTTCAAGTGAACCACAACATTGATTGCCATCTAAAATTAAGTTTGTTTTATTTTTTTTCTGTTATCTAAATGCATCCGACTTCTTCAAAGATCAAATGTCATTTTTCCCTACAGAAAATGGCCCATTGGATTATTTTTATTTTTGATTTTCTTCACATAAATAAAATATCGCAAACAAAAATTTGGCTAATAAAATTATCATGAAAAAAGTAGAAATGGAATGTTGTTTTAAGGCAGAGTTAAATTCAAGGATTTTTGCAGATGCTGCAACGAATGACAGCGAAGTCTGTGGTATAAGGCCCATTAATGACCCCAATTATGATTGTCGTTGTGTCGATATTTTTTCAACGGCAAAAATTTGTATTATGAATGTCGATAAAACGCCATTTTTCTGTCGATGAAATTTTAGTTCATATTTAATAAAAATCATGGAGGTCATGGAAAATACATTTTCGGATGTACAATTGATCGCTCTTTTCGAATCCGATGTCAAAAACGGGGTTTCCCTATTAAAAAATGACCTTGACCTCAATATGACCTTGAAGATGAAGGTCAAGGTCACAACCAAGCTCACCATTAAATTCTTTGTTGAAAATTACCTAAGACTAAACCTTGCTTTCATCTTAACGAGATGACAGATCAGTTCAACATCCATATCATATAGGTGACAGGACACGGGGGAATATAAAAGCCGATGAACTGGCTCGACGTGGTACAACGGACCACATTTCAAAAAGCAGAAAGGATATTGAAATTCCTCTTGCATCATGTAAACTGCTGCTTCAGGAAGAAGCTATGTAGTAAGTTGATAGATGGTCAAGTTGCAACTCTTGCGTAATAACTCGGCAGGTCTGGCCAAAGTTGACCTGGCGAGATCTAAACAGCTGATCTCACTTCAGCGGAGTTAGATCAGTGTGGTTGTTGGAGTGATTACGGGACACTGTCTCATAGGAAGGCATGCGAGTAGACTTGGTTTATCCTCAAATTACTACTGTCGTAGTTGCGAGGACGAAGAGGAGGAAGAGACAGTACTTCATCTTCTTTGTACCTGCCCCTATCTGGCACGAAACAGACTGAAGTTTCTAGGGACACCCCTCTTTAATGATCGGACGGATCTTAGCAGGAGTCAGAAGTATCCAGCGTTTCATTAATAGCTCAAAATGGTTTCAATGAGTTGGAAGATAAATAATTTTTTTTTTTTTTTTTTTTTTTTTTTTTTTTTTTATTATTTTCCGAAAAACATACATTTTTATTTTGGAAAACATCAATAATTGAAATAAAATGTATACAAATATTATTTTTTTTTCCTTAACCAATATTCAACATAATTAATTAATCTAGTTAAACAAACAAAGAAGTAAAAATACAATTAAACATTAAATATATATATAATAGGTATCAACTAATATAACTATAGTACATAAGTACATACAAACAAAAATTAATCATCAAATCAAGTAATGAACAAAGAAATCAGTGGTTTAATTCATATTCAAAAACAAATTCAGTAAATAAGCGACTTTTCATACTCGTTTTAAAGGCTCCAAGTGGCAAACATTTCAATACAGGCTCAAGTTGGTTGAACAGTTTTAATCCGCGATAAAATAAACTATCTTGAGACAGTTTATACAGATAATTTGGTAAGCGAAAATGCGCAGCATCTCGATTAGAACGTTCCGTTATCTCATAATTAGTAGTTAGTACGTTATTACATTTTATCATGCGATACTTTATTTTATATACCAAGAGAATGAATTTTAAATCCAAGAGAATGAATTAAATCGTTGTATGACTAAGGACCTTTCTGTGTCTATGCCTGGTCTTAGTGAACCGCCACCTAAACCTAACCTAACCTAAACCTTGCTCATTTTTATTTTGACCGAACGCCGCGAGATTTTTAGGGGTTTCCATACTTATTCCTCACCCTGTATTTGTAGTCTTTACTTTGGTAATTTTACAACAACAATGCCGTGTATTTTCATCCCGGAATGAATGAGAAGTAGGTATAGAAAAATTCTCTTCTTCACCTAGTTTCAGTGCTTACCACTAGAGTAAATATATTAAATAAATTTAATTTTATGAGTTGGTAGTAAATAATAATTCTCAATTTTTCGATAAATCAGAATTTTAAATTTTGTTAATTATCATTTGGAATTATTATATTTTATTAAATAATTTTTACTTATTATATACTATAACGAAGTTATAGTGCGTCCCGTAGCATAAGCTTCACTTGAAAAAATCGATGAAGAACGAGACTTCAGCAATTGGGAATCATAATACCAGTTGATTTTTCGAATTGGGCAGCACCCATAGTAGTAGTCAAAAAATGCAATGGCTCCTTTACGAATATGTGCAGACTATATTCAACAGGTTTAACTGAAGTTCCTAAATCAGTCAACTCGATTTGTCTGATGCATTTTTACAAGTGGAAGTTGCTGAAGAGTCTCATGAATTACTCACTATCAACACGCATAGAGGACTGTTTCCACAGGAGCTTCCAGCCACAGGAGCTTTCCAGCAAATCATGAGCACAATGGGTAATGGCCTGGATGAAGCAGCAGCTTATCTCGATGATATTATATACTATAGTATCAGGGAAGACTAATGCAGTACACAAATATAAATTATATAAAGTATTGAAACGAATCGAAGAATTTGGTTTTCAGTTTTCACCTTCGAATTGAGAAATGTAGTTTTTACAAGACGTTCATCAAACATTTGGGTTACATCGTTGATAAAGAGGGAATCCGTCCTGATCAATCAAAGGTTGATGCAATAACTAAGATGCCTCCTCCAAAGGATATAACATCACTTCGTTATATCTTGGTGCTATAAATTTGTATGGGAAATATTTTAAAGATATGCATCAACTAGGCAAACGGCAGATGAACTGTTATATAAAAATTCCAAATGGAACTGAACTCCAGCATGCCAACAATCATTTAACTCTTAAAAAAATTGTAAAGTTCGAGTTTTAATTCATTTTAATCCAAGTATTGACATTATAGTAGCAGCAGATGCATCCAACACAGGTATTGGAGCCTGTCTATTTCACAAATTTCCATATGGGTCGATCAAGGCAGTTTATCATGTTTCCAGAATGTTTACAAAAGCTGAGCGGAACTACGGCCAAATTGATAAGGAAGCTCTGGATCTCATTTTCGCTGTAAAAAAATTTCACCGAATGATTTTTGGTCAGAAATTCACGCTTCAAACCAACCATAAACTATTACTAGCCATTTTCGGCTCAAAAAAGGGCATTCCAGTGTATATAGCTAACCGTTTGATAAGATGGGCCTTGACCTTACTTTTAAATGATTTTCATATCGAAAATATGAATGTATGTTAATGTTTTATCAAGATTGATTGATAGTCAGATAAAGCCGGATGAATATTATGAAATCGCATCGGTTCATTTGGTTGGAGGAATATTTTTCTTACCAACGTGTTAATTCTTACATGGAATATGAATCTCTGCAAGAAGTCATGCAGTATATCAACACTGGCTGGCCTCAAAAAAGTAATGATATTTCCAATGAACAAGTTAAAAAAATTGATCACATAAAAAATGGACGAACAATTGGAAAAGGCTGTGTCATGTTTGGCGAAAGAATGGTAATACCATCAATTTAAAAAAAAAAAGGTGCTCAATCAACTTCATCATTGTCACCAATAATTATCGCTAGAAGTTACGTGTATTGGCCAAGTATTGATGATGGCATACAAGATACAGTTAAGCAAATGGAATTCAGCATATTCTTTCAGCACCATCCGCAATCCAATGTCCAGGCGGAATGTTTTGACGATACGCTTAAATGAGCAATTTTTCAAAAAAATTAACGACGGGGGATAATTCGAACAAGAATTCACAAGATGAAAAGTCTCCAGCTGAAACAATGGTTGGTAGAAAAATGAGGTTAAAAAGCAAATTTAATAGTTCAAAAAAAGAACCAGATGAAACAGTTCAATAAAACACATTCTACCCGTTGGCGGAGTTTTGAACCAAACGGCAAAATACATATCTGCTAAAGTTTATTCGAACCATCGTTTTCAGTGGAATATTGGTATGGTCATCAAACGAATTGGGAAAGTTATTTAAAATGTTCTACTTGATGGTAACAACCATCTCATTAGAGTGCACTTAAATCAACTACGGGAAAGATTGTCAAATTCAGTTAAATCACGTAAACCTGTATCATTACCATTGGATGTTTTATTCGACACAAACAATTTGGGTTTACAAAATAATTCAACAGCAACATCGATAGTGTCATGAATGAGTTATCATGAATGAGTTAAAAGAAAGAAATATGAACTAACTTCATTTTAAACAAGTATAAGCAACTGCAGCAAACACACTTCAGATGGCATGACGATTTAAGATGGAGTCAACGTGCACCTAACAAAATGAATTTAGTGTGATAAGCAATAAATGTAAAAACTGGAATTGCTAATTACATGCTTGTTATTGTTGTTGTTATTTTCGTTTGATTAGGTCCACTAGCACTTATTCGCTTTTTAACGCAAAATGACTGACATCTGGTGGACGATATTCAAACTAGAGTTAAAGGTGAATAGCAATCAAAAAAATATATTTTTGGACAATTTTGTTGTTGATTCCGGTTCAAAACAATCTTTTATTGCACATGAAAGATAATATATTTCTTTATTCAGCGGCAAAATAATTCAAAAATAACACACTTTAAAATAAACGCTGAATTGCTGTTCACCTTTAACTAGTGGCGATCGTGGCACCTCTTGCGGTGCTTTAAAGGCGAATAGCTGTACTTGACCTAACTACATGCTTGTATGATTAATATACAACATGACAGATAGTAGATGTTTCATCACCATCAGTAGACATTGCAAATACCTGTCAAACAAATGCAGGGGGTTCATCACCAACGTCGGACATCGCAACCACCTATCAACATAAATCTCAACTATCTTCAAGATCACACCGGTATCGGGTTCCAACATCTCATCTTAAAGACTATGTCCTTATTTGAAACGGGAGGTTTTGTACACCTTTGGAAAAGATCCGGAGGATGGTTAGAGAGTTTTGACAGCTGAGAGAGTTAGCGAAAAAGCTAAAAGTAAGAGGGCCAGCAATGACCTAGAAAGAATGGGGTTAGAACTTGGAAAAGCATGGGGTGAGCTGAAGACAATAGCCTCCAAAAGAGGGAGGTGTATGCCCCTGTATGGAGATAACGGAGAAAAGCAAGTGAAACTTGGGAACTTAGGGAGTGAACCTAACTTTTTCGAATCTTAAATTTCTTTTTTTTGCAACAGCGATTTAAAGCTCTGAACCTTTTCTAAAATAATTCGATAGCCTACAAATATAGTTCTTGTTCCCTCGATGTGTTTGGAAATTGTGGGATTCCATGAGAGACATTTCTCAGTTTTTCCTACAAAGCCTTCATATTTTTTAGAAATATACAAAAATTAAATCGCTCATTTGACATTTCCTGACACGGGACATTTGATTCTAAAACTGGTTTGCCCCGCCGAAAAAAGGACGGTTAGTTAATCCTACGGAAGGTGGTTTGGCGTCTATTGGAGGGGGGACCAAAGTTGGTAGATTAATCTACCAGCTCCGTAACCTTCTAGTAGGGTGCATATCACGTAAGCTGTTCTGGTCATGTATTAGGCAGCTGTGTGATGGGTACAATTGTGTAAGGAGTAACCTGATCACATTTCGCAAGTGTACGTACTGCCTCCTCGCGGAAACCACTGGAACTGGAACAATTAGGCAGAATGTGGCCTTTTGGGACAGGCTAAAGTACGGCGCTAAAGGAGAAAACCTTGACAAAAAATGCTAATCTAAGGTGGAATAGCATATGCCGAAGGCTAATCAGTCCATGCGAACTCTTTTTACCAGGCACCCTCCAGTTTTATTTAGCCTTCCTGTTACCTACAGGCGACTTTCTATTCCCAGCAACTCGTAAGAGTAAAATCAAAACGGTGGACGAGGTACGGGTAGGAATATACGGGAGTGGGACTGCCCTCTCAAAGTCATTAAGTCCCAATGCTACCGCTTTTCTAGCAGAAGTAAATGATATAGTAAACATCTGGGAGGGAGAGCAATGAGCGCGAATAGTATGTATCACGTACCGGCCGGCAGTATTATCAGGTTTATTAAGAGCCTGGATATTAACTGGAGGATAATTAAGCAGGGCTTGGAGCACAAAAGATCGTTAAGGCCGCAGTACGAGGTGGCTAAACGCCCACATGGCCCTACAAAACTAATTCTAATTCTAATCCTATGGAAAAATCCTATTAGGTACTTTTTCAAAGTAGAAAAAGAGCATAAACGAAAATCAAGTTCGTCCGGAAAATGTTAGTAGTCGAGAAATTAAAATTGTTTTTTTGTTTTATTTTTTGTTTTCAACTTGTAACATTTAAATTAAAATCAATTTGCTAAATTTATAGTCCCAATATTTAAAATAATTTAAATCAAATAATTATTACAGAAAAAATTTAAAAATGTCGACATCATTTGTGCAAATGCGTGAACAGGCCGGTGAAATATCACCAAAACGGACTAGCCGAGTCAGTAATCGAATAAGTTTTACCCAAAATGAATATATCGCAAAAAAATCGCTTGATGAGCGGGTACGTCGTGGTAGCTTTCCGGGCATATGTGATTCCAGCTGTCTTCGGGCTCGCAATGAATTTCGTACGCTGGAAGGATTTAACGAATATAAACCGCAGATGTATAATTTTCATATTCAAGATTACGATGAAATGAAGGGGATTGTACACTGCGAAGAGCAACAAGAAAATTTACAAATAAAATGTCCCGAATTTCATGTCCTATTCGATCATACCGTTGCATTGGTTTGGCTATTTTACAATGACGTTAAGAATTGGCGTAAATTTACGATACCCCAGTTGGAATGGGCACTAAAATTTATTGATGCAATTAAATCGAGTACTGGTATGCCATTTACCGATATGGATACGATTAAAACACATTTGGAAGATTTTTTATTTATGAAATATTCAGAAGTTGATTCGGATAAATTTGATGATTTGCCACCAATACCACCACCAAAAAAAAAATGTCCAGCTCAAACCTACACAGAAGATCAAATCCCCATTAGTCTACGGGAATTATTTTATCATGTACCGGCTTTGTTGTTAACTGTTTTAGGTCCGCCACCGCAACATATGGTGCACGGTGATGCACCACCAAATGAAAATGTCACCAAAGCATTGGTGAAGTTGGAAGAATTTGAGTGGAAAAATATTGAAAGGATTAATGATGAAATTGATATGTTTGAATTAATAAAATGTATTAAGTCTCAGATAGGTGGTAAGGATAAAATAGGCGCTCGGGATTTATCCAATTTAAAAGAAAAAATTGAGCAACTTGAAAATAAATGGATGGCACATCATTAATTAATTAGATTTTTATTTTATGCTTCGCAAATACATATTTGGTTCTTTCCGCATTCATTGGGCATTTTATGCGGGTTGACTACACATTTGTCCGGATGTGTGCCTGAGGTAACCTTCCTTTTTTTACCACTCAATGCTATGTATGAAAGACACTGAACTGACGATTGGAGCTATTTGATATCGCAGATTATTTGTTATTATAAATGAAACAATCAATCAAAACCAAATGTCCACTAAATAACAGGACCAGTGTAGGAAAAAATTTAAATTATTTTTCTGATCATATTGAGACGTCGCTCTTCATTTGTCTCCTTAAAGCCCAATAAATTACGCACCGCGCGTAACCATTTTGGTTTCTTCCACCAAAGCTCTTAATCAAAGCTTTTCTTAACATATCTTGTAGCTAAATCTGAAGGGATATCTCCACTACTCATCTCTCTCACATTGAGTCAATCCATAGGTATTAGCGATTGTTGTGAACTCGAATGATTGATAAACAACGTTGGTTACAAGTTTTGCTATTAAATGGGCTCCATACAGCGCCAATCGAGAAAATACAGTTTGAATTTGAACCAATGCATCTACCAATGGATTTTGGGTTGGGTTTGTTTGCCCAAAAAAAAAATCCCCAAAAACGTTTGTCCAAAATTTTTTTCCCAAAAAAAATTTCCCCAAATACCGTTTTCCCAAACATCGTTTCGTCAAATATAGTTTACCCAAAAATTGTTTACCCAAAATTTTTTTGCCAAAAAGATAACCAAAAATTCCAAAATTTTGAATTGGATGTTTCGCGCGAAACTTCCAATTCAAAATTTTGGAATTGTTGGTTATCTTTTTGGCAAAAAAATTTTGGGTAAACAATTGATGATGCAACAATTATTAAAGTGTTTAATATTGTTATAATAATACAATGCAAAATGATATATGACAATTAAAAAATTGTCCAATTACATATTACAAAAAAATTAAAATTAAATTTCTTTAACTATTATGAAGTCTAACAAAGGCAAAGATTTGCTGTGCCTTGTAGGATACAGTTACTACATTGATATTAAAGCCGTGGGTAAAACTTGTTTTTATTGGGATTGTCGTGGATTGTCGCGAACACCAATATAAGGCACCGATAACAACTCAAATTGAAAATGGACAACATTTTATCGTTAACGCCCCTTCAACACATGTGCATGGTACAATAGCGAACGACGGAATAATTTATTCATCTTATTGGATTGTATAAAAATCTTTTTGTTATAAAATGTATAAATTCGGTGCCAATAAATGATTGATTTAAAAAAAAAAAAAAATAAAAAAAAAAAAAAAAAAAAAAAAAAAAAAAAAAAACTTGCCAGTACGCTACACCAATAATAAATAAAAGAGACCGCAAGCACTACAAACAAACATTCAGCTGCGATAATAAGGGACAGTATTGTCAATTGTCTAGTATGAATTTACTTAATAAAGAAGCACAGAAATCCAAGATAAGGCGAACTCGACAATCTTTGGTTAACGAGCCAACTACAGTTCGTGATAAAAATACTCCTGAAAATCTAAGAACAGTAGACGGCGAAGTATTTATTTTATCTGAAAAACGGTTTGGCAGTGAGTATAACTTACTTATGGGCATAATTATGTTATTGCGAATGCTCGAAAAAGCAGACTGTTGGCTGATGGATGGCACATTTGACGTTGTTCCATGCATATTTCGTAAGCTATTTACGATTTTTCCAAAAATTTACGGCGTTACTGTACCGGCGCTTTTTTGTTTGATGCCGTCAAAGTCGCGGAAATGTTATGACGAAATGTTTTACGAAGTATTAAAAGTTGCCTGGGATCATTTCATAGATTTCAAGTCAAATTTTGTATTGGCTGATTTTGAGAAAGCTTCCACCTCTGCTCTAAAGGCTGTGATTCCGACTATGCGGCTCCATGGTTGTTATTTTCATTTTGGCCAAATCATCTGGCGCCGCGTACAGTAAGGATTCGCAACTTCATGCGGTACAAATGAGGCCGTCGATTGCATTGATATCCGAATGTTCCGGGCCTTGACGTTCATTCATCCTGATGAAATTTAAGAATTTTTTAAAGAATTATTGAAGCACGTCGATCCGCGGTCACGAAAGATTGCTTGGCAAAAATTATATTGTAAACGGCAAACGAACCATCACATCTCCACGCTATACACCGCATTTTTGCACCGCGAACCACAAAAGTCAGTCATTTCAAAAAAACAGAATTATTCGAAGATTGAAGACTTGCATTCAATCGCGTATAATTTGTTCGTTTAATTTTGTTATATGTATTTTATTTTAAATTTGGTAATTTATGTTTGTTATGTTATGTTATGTTTGTTATATTATTTTATGTTATACACAGTACACACCTACATGTACATACATATGTACTTAAATAAATTACAATTTTGGGTATTCAACTTTTGGGGTAATTAGTTTGAGCAATTTTTTTTTTGGGCAAATTCATTTTGGGGAAATGATTTTTGGGAAAGTGTTTTTTGGGAAAGATTTTTTTTATGTTTTGGGTAAATTTTTTTTGGGCAAACGGATCACTCCCTTGGATTTTGCTAAATTTCTTCGAATTGTGACTTAGGCCCGAATTTATAGTTGTAATTATTGCTATTGCTATAGCAACGATTTTCGAAAATCATTTTAAAATCATGTATAAAATTCGATACGAATTTCGAATTTACTTTCTTGTCTTGGATATATTAGGCTGTGATGTCATATTCGCCTTTAAAGCGCCGCAAGAGGCGCTACAATAGCTTTAAGCCAAAGGGGGTCATATGTCAAAATGCTTTGGTAAATGGTGTAATGTAAGTATTATTGATCAACTATTTTTATTTTACAATAATTTAATACGTAAAAACTATTCTGTTTACGTTCAAATGTATATTATAATGTTATAATTTTGTTTATTTCAGATCAATTAAATGTTCTCAAAAGAAAAGGTGCGTTTACATTGTGTGCATAGTTTGTCACAATAAGTACTGAACTTTGATACACTACACATTTTTTTTTACTTTTGCGGTTGCTCATACTCGATAAATTTCATTTTTACTAATAAAACCTTATTTTAAAACACAAATAAAGAAACAAAATCACTGATCTATATGTGAATTTTTATTTTTATTGACGTTTCACCCCCTTTGGCTCTAGTTCTTGAATAATCTGCCAGATGTCAGCCACTTCGCGTTAAAAGGCGAATAGAAACAAGTGTTGCGTATAAACTAGTTTATTCATGATATATGTGAATTGGTGTTACCACCTAAATATATAATAGTTCAATATATTTATGTTAGAGGGTGTCTGATTACAATCATACTTCAACCTACGTTACATCCCCCTTTTTAATCTGCATTGATAAAAACTAGTGCCTACATACATATGTTCTAATATTATTACCAATTGATCTGTTTATCTTAAAACTATTACATCGTAGTGCTTACTTCTAATATAATTAGCAATTCACTTCTTAAGTACTGTCTTATACCTATTACATAGTGCTTCTTCCCCTTTTTTTTTTTAAATTAATTCATATTATGTGTTACCCGTTACCATGTTTTGAATGCGATCGATTACAAATCCAGTTTTTGAACTGGCTTAACTATTCTTCCCGATCTAGTGGTTACAAAGTTAGACGTCAGCGGCGCCGAACTAAGAGGTGATTGTATAATCGACATATCGTTTGACGCAACTGAATTGAAAGTTTGACCTGAATCCGCTTGGACTTGATTAGAAAACTGCATACATGGTTCGCGCTTGACGTTTATATGTGCTCTGTTTACACCCAGATGGTGTGAATTTCTACGAAATAGTCTGTCATCGTCTGATTTTACCAGCACTGACCGTGGTTGGTCTACATTTTTTACTACTTTTCCTCCTATCCATTCCCTAGGTGCAACCTGAATCCGAATCCTATCATTTGTTTTAAACGGTTTTGATTCCTTTGAACCGCGATCTGCATACATCTTTTGCTTGTTTCTTGCATTTTGTAAGTTCTCGGTTACGTGCTTTATTATTCTAGGTTCAAGTAGCCTGTTGCATGTGGGTATGTTTGTTCTTGTTAAACGGTTCATAAGACGTTGATTTGGTGATTGCAAGTTATCATTTCTTGGACTATTTCTATAGTTTTGCAATGCTAGGTAGACGTCTGTACCTTCCTTCGCGCATTTTTTTAGCAACAATTTCATGGTCTGTACCGCCCTCTCAGCCAGACCATTACTTCTAGCAAAATGTGGGCTAGACGTTCTATGTAAGAAATTCCATTGATTGCTGAATTCCTTGAATTCGTGGGACGCATATTGTGGGCCGTTATCACTTTCCAAAATTTGCGGCGTGCCATGAACCGCAAATACCTTTTTTAGGAATTTAATCACATTTTGTGAAGATAAATCTTGAAGTTTTTCAAAGTCCATAAATCCCGAGTAACTATCAACTATCACTATATAAGTTTCTGCATCGAAATTGAACAAATCGGATGCTACTATTTGGAATGGTAAAGTGGGTACTTCCTTGAGTATGATCGGTTCCTTTATATTAGACCTCTGCGTTTGCTGGCACACTCCGCACGTCTCAATATAATGTGCCACATCCTGGTATAAGCCCTTCCAGTAGCACAATTGTTTTGTCCTCCTAAGTGTTGTTTGGATACCAAGATGTCCAAGATGAGTGGATTTCAATATTCGCGGTATCATTGTTCTGGGGATCACTATTTTATCACCCTTAAAAATAATATTATCAACTATAGATAGTTCTTCCCTGAAATTAACAAAATGCTTTAGTTCCGCCGGTATTTTTGTGGTGTCACTAGGAAATCCTTCCAAAATGTATGTATTTTTATAACACAATTCTAACTCTTCATTATTATCCTGCGGAACCTCATTAACACTATCTCTGCTTAAACAGTCTGCTATCGGTATATCGATGCCTTTTCTATATGTTAACTTGAAAGTATATGGCAATACGTCGAACAGGATTCTTTGTAATCTGGCTGGTGCAGTATATAATGTTTTTTTGAAGATGGTTTCTAATGGTTTGTGATCCGTTTCTACAATTAGTTTTTTCCCATAAACATATTCATGGAATTTTTTCAGAGAGAATTTGATTGCTAGTGCCTCCTTTTCGATTTGCGGGTATCCTTGTTCACATTTAGTCAACGATCGTGACGCATATGCGACTGGACGATCATCCTGCAACAATACTGCTCCCAACGCCTTGCTACTCGCATCTACTGATAATTTGACATCTTTGTTAACATCGAAAAATTTTAACACTGGTGGCGACACGAGCGCTTTCTTAATTTCTATGAAGGCTTGTTCTTGGGGCCAGTCCCAATAAAATGCAACATCTTTTCGTAATTGACGATTGTAAAAGTAAAGAAAGCGCCTCTCGAGTACAATAGTTAAAATGATGCACCTGATAAAATGACATTTGTCATAAATGCGACGAAAGAAAATTTAGCATTGCGGTTATTAAAAATTGTTTTTATAGTCCAAAATTGGAATTATTTACAATTATTAGCAATCCAGTAAGTAAAAATTGTGTTTACATATCAAAAATGGAATTATTTATAACAATTTCGAACTTCAAATTATCAGGTAGCTCAGTTTAAAAATATTCCACTAGGTGGAATCCGTGATGCTCCAATCGTCAATAACTGTCTCAAGGGTGCTGTCATTTCCGAAAATCCAGAAATAAATTTCGAAACATATGTGATCATACCGAGCAACCTTTGCACTTGTTTGACATTGTTGGGTTTTTCTAGTTTTTCTATTGATTTTAACTTTTCTGGGTCTGGTTTTAACCCATCAGCTGTGACTATATGACCAAGAAATGATACACTACTGCTTTCGAACTCGCATTTGCTTTTATTTAACTTTATCCCTTTAGTTTTTAGTGCAGATATCACTTTAGATGTGACTAATCTCAGCTCGTCTAAAGTTCCAGCGTGAACCAAGATGTCATCCATGGAACATTCAACATTCGAAATGCTGTTCAGTGTTTGTGACATCAACTGTTGGAACACTTCCGGAGCTGAAGCCAGCCCAAAAGGAAGTCTCAGGCACGTATAACGCCCCCATGGCGTTGCAAACGCCAAATACTTTTGTGTTCTTGTTGAAACTGGTACTTGCCAAAACCCTTTCACCGAATCTAGTTTTGTGAAATATTTCGATCCACAAATTCTACTAGAGATTTCTTCTATTGTTTTGAGAGGGTAATGTCTCCTTAGAATGTTTTTATTAACTTGTGATGGGTCCATACAGAGGCGAAGTTTCTGGTATTTGCGTACAATCACAATAGGCGACACCGCTATTGAAGGCTCTTTAATTGGTTTGATAACTCCCAATTTAACCATGTTGTCAAGTTCTGCTTTGACTTGGTCTCGTAAAGCGTAAGGGATCTTACGGAGAGGTATTATCTCAAATTTCGCATTAGGAATGATATGTATATCGTAAATAAAATCCTTTATACAACCTAAACCTGTGAAAATATCGTCAGTATTTACTGTCTTCTCAACGCGACCCACTGTATTCACCTCCACACGAGCCAGCAAGTTCAATTTCACACAAGCTTTTATTCCTAAGATTGGAACCGTATCCATATTAATGATTTTAAAACTCAACGTATACTTATTTTTGCCGCAAAAACACTCCAATTCAGTTTGACCCAACACGTTTAATTTATGACTACTAAACGAAACTAATGACCGAGTGTCTGATTTTTCAATTCCACTGCCCAAGTGAGCTGCCAATTTGCTACTAATGACATTACACTGGGCGCCTGTGTCTAGTTTAAACCTTATAACTTTACTATTTATTACTAACTCTTGAAACCATAGGTCCTGGCCAACACTATTCACTTCCAAAATACCTTCAACCAAAAATGACTGTGTAAACCCTTCCTGATCGAGATCGGACGAATCACCCTGCTCTATCTCATCGACTTGTTTCTTATTACCCATTTTTTGATTTATATTGACTTTTTTGTTCGTACACGTTACAGAAAAATGCCCCATCCTTTTACAAATTGCACAACTTTTTCGAAATGCCGGACAGTTTCTTGGTGCGTGTCTTTTATTGCACCGATTACAATCATATTCAATGGTCGGGACATGGTTATTCCTCCGTCCGGATCCAGGCCTATCAATGCTTCTATCTATTAAACTTACTTCGGTTTCGGTTTTAAATATTTTCATTTGCTTTGTAGCCAGTTCATAGCCTTTACCCAACGTCACCGCTTTATTTAGTGTTAAATCAGAATGGGTTAGTAATTTTTCCCTCAAATTTTCTGAATTAACCCCTATAACAATTTTATCTTTTAACAACTCCTCCTCTAAATCCTCAAAATTACATTTAGCTATCTGAGTTTTACTTCTCGTTAAAAAATCATCAAATGATTCACTAGGACTCTGATTCATTTTATTGAATACATACCGCTCATACGTAACGTTGGATTTAGGTGTGAAATATTCCTCGAACTTTGTGACCAACTCATTCAACGTCATTTTATCCTAATTCAATTTAAATGTCTGGAATATTGGTATTGCCACTGGACCTATGCACGTCATGAATGTGGCAGCCTGAATATTGTCATCTTTCTCTGATAATCCTGTTGCCGTTGCGTAGAATTTAAATTGCTGGACCCATAACTTCCAATCATTTTCCGGGTTGTCGCTTAACAGAAGTTGTTTAGGTGGCCGAAGACTTTCCATGTTTTTTTTTTTTTCGAATTCCGTCTCCAAAATAGAAAATTTTAATTTTTGGTGTTAATTTAATTTATTGTTTCCTACAATTTCACGTTTTTATTTTCGGATGGCTTACTCTTCCGGTAAATTTTCGAGATTACGTGTCTCCTTTTTTATTTCAGTTTCAAGATGGATTCTACTAACACGTTTTTATTTCTTCACTTTCTTATATTTATCTATAAGTTTCGCTCGTATGTTACATATATGATGATTCATATATTAGTTTTTTTTTTTTATATATTTAATTATTAACTATATACCTACGTTTCTACCTATTTGTTTCTTTAAATTAATAAATTTTTAATTTTTTTTTTTTTTTTACATCTGACACCATGTGATGTCATATAGAAACAAGTGTTGCGTATAAACTAGTTTATTCATGATATATGTGAATTGGTGTTACCACCTAAATATATAATAGTTCAATATATTTATGTTAGAGGGTGTCTGATTACAATCATACTTCAACCTACGTTACAAGGCGTGTTCGGAAATAGACTTTGAGTGAATTCACAGTAAATTTAGACCATTAAATTAGACCATTATAGTGTAATTTAATGGTCGAAATTTACTGCGAATTTACCCATGATCTATTTCCGAAAACGCCTATTGTAGCAACGTTTATAGTGATGGATTTTGATCACTATAACCATTGTTACATTACAAATAAATCTTATAGTGAGGTTTATAAATACGAAAACTGTTACTATAACGGTTGTTATAGTTGTAGCAACGACTATAAATTCGGGCCTTAATATCTCTCCATCGATTTTGCAATCCTTCTAGTAATTCCTCGTCCCAAGATACCTTAGCTAGCCATAAATGTGGCATTAGCAACTTTGTCGTTATTACAAACGGTGACTGATAATCCACCCAACGGGGCGAATATTCGGGGAATAATTGACAGGATAGTTCTTTTGGCGTTTGAATCTTCGGAAAATTCCTATTTCGCTAGCTAAACTGCGTTACGCAAAATAATGCAGCGGTGAAATTTTCCTTTTAGCTTATGTCATTTTTATATGAGAAATTTCATTTCACTTCAGCAGCGTACCGGTCTTTAACAAAAAAACATAATTTTTACACCTTACTGGCCATTGCGACATCTACATTAAAATTCAATTTTGTGGGTTTAAGTCTTGGATAGTTGTTTAGCTCAAATTTTATTAAGTACATAAACCGAATTTTAGAATTAAGCTCTGCAGTATTTCAATTGTATTTTTATTATTTGACCTGTTCTTGTATCTAGCCATCAGCGCAAGCACATTTTTTTTTGCTGGTGCTTCATCCCTTAGAGGGATTTGGCCGCTTCATGATGAAGTTTCGTGATCGTCTTTTCAACGGATAATGCCTGTGAAAATAATGCCTGATAAAACTGTGCCACTGGGACGGAAAGCACATAGTCCAATATAAAAAAGAAAGTACAGGGAACGCTCATTACAACAGACATCGACGGGATCGCAACAGTTGTCCGTTTTAGTGAGGTGTCCGTTAAACTGAGGATTTGTGATTTTTTTATACAGGAAAACCTCACTGCAACGGACATCAACGGGACCACAAAAGTTGCTCGTTGTAGTGAGGTTTTCATTTATAAAAAAAAATCACAAACCCTCAGTTTTACTATCTCCACTCTCTTTGATCTGATCATAACAAATTTTAATATTAGAATCGGTTAGCTGATATCTCGCCAGAATTTGTGAGAGAGCATAGGTACTCAACAACCAAAATCGAAGTGGTTTGACTCAAAGCGTCGACATGCCGCACTTGATTACCCCAACTCAAAGCGTTGACATGCCGCATCTGGTTTGCCCTATGTACAATTTCGTATATGTATAACAATTTTGATAGTGAATTCCGTGAACGTAAACGTTAATTCGTTTCAAAGCATAAACAATCGCAAGCGTCTCGACTTGAAACGTTGTTCGTTTACTATAAAATAAGACTGGATGAAACTATTCATCAGCTTGCCTCTGAAATAATATTGAGCCAAATTTTAACTTGCTCGCATCAGTATGCAATTCGGTAGATGCGCTCGGGTTATACCGGCGATGAAGTTAATTTAGTAATTGAAACGTCTTCAACTAGTTTTTCTTGAATTTAAAATCTGAATCTTTTTTTAAAAGGTCATAAAGCGGTTTCACTATTATTGAAACTTTTTATATAAATCGCCTCAAGAAACTAGTCAATCCGGTAAATCGGTGTAATTCGTAAACTACGATGTTCGACGGTTCTAGTAGCAACCAGAATATCGCCAATATAAATAATAACATCACCATCGGCAATTAGATCTCTAAAGATATCCACAATAAACCTCTGAAAAACCACTGGTGCATTGTGAGACTAAAGGGCATTTTAAGGTACTCGAACCGACCGTTCGGCGTCACAAAAGCTGTATATTTAATTGATCTATCGTTCACCTTTATGTGTTGAAAACCACTCTTTATACCTCGCTCTCAATCACTTTTTTTATCTCTCAATCTAAAAAGACAATCGTCGATTATTGGTAGTGGAAAATGATCCCCAACTGTGATCTGATTAAGTGGCCGATTTTTTACGCACTTACAGTAGAGAAGAACAAGGGTTATTCTACTGGAATAATCACTCTTACTTGGCCTAATAACCCCGTCACTCAATAAACCAATCATAATTTCGTTCATCACTTGTTGTTTCAAGTTGTGACAAGTACCTCTTCGAAACAATTAAAACAATGTGTTGTATTAAAGTTGTTTCGCTGGGGTTTATTGGTGTAGTTTTGAGACTGTTTATAATTTGTAAACTCAGGCTTATTTTCTTTTGTTATACATTCGGTACATTTGATATTATAGATTGAATAAATTGGTCGTTTCTAATTTTTGTTTATAAATAATTGTGGCATGATATTATACCATTCGATATTATACTATATCGAGTCCCTTTAGATGAGAGGATAAACACTCGATTTAATTGTAATGCACAAAACCAAAATGCAAGCCAATTAATTTGCGTTATAAATTTATTTATTACTCTCCAATGAGTTAAGAACAGTATTTACATATAGTAGCACAATTTATATATGCTATGTTAAATTTTATCTTTAATTCTAAATTTAATTTATTTTAACGTTAGAAAAACACAATGGGCGCATTCAGCTCTCCCAACAAGTTGGCATCAAATGGTTGGTATCATGTGCATTCAGGTCTCAACGTGTTGATTTTACCCAACATGTTGCCAACAGTTGGCTTATCTGAATGCGCCGAATGGTTATACGAAAACTAAAAGATCCGGCACGGCGATGGCGGCAGTTCACGTAATATTAATTTTTCGTTTCCTTTGTTCGTTTTGGTTGGTGACGATAAATAGCTTGTTTCTTTTTTATGATTTTGTTTTTGAGTTCATCCGCTTCAGGCCCGTTGTACATTTCAGCTAAGCTAAGCTAAACGATTTGAGCTATGTTCATAGCTCTGTTTGTAAATAAAGGGTTTTAATGAATCGTTGCACACATGAGCTAAGCTAAGCAAACTATGTTGTACTGTTTTCAGCTATGAAAATAAACATAGCTCGAGTTGTCTTCGCCTTACAATTTTCAGCTATGTTTCTCACATATACAATGACATTTTCCTATACTTTATTTTTGACGCACATACAATGTTATTTAAATTTCATTCTGTCAAAATATTATATACGAAAGGAAGACATTTTAAATATATAATAATAAAGCAAAAATTTCTTAAACATATTTATCATATAGATAATAAAGTTTATTTTCTATAATTTTTTCTAATTCATCTGCAGACATTATTATGTCGTATTTTCGATGGACAGAATTAATTTGAAGTAACCTAATGGGTGCGTCACAAATAAAATATAGGAGTATAAGGATGTGTGAACCAATTTATTAGCTCAAATGTGCGGATGTCGAGCTAGCGAACTAAACTAAGCTAAACTAAGATATGTTTTATAGCTTAGCTTAGCTGAAATGTACAACGGGCCTCACTGTTATTTTCTTCATGCATATAACCAGTGTCACCCAACGCGCAAAATATAAATAACTTCGATACCGGCCGCTACAATACCATTCGATATTATACCATTCGATATTTTGTCTGAGTTGTTCGTAGAAAATTTTGTAGGTTAAAATCGTTAATTGCCATGATAATATATTTGATAATGCTTTGGTTTGACAACTCACTTCCTATAGCACATATTTCGTAGAAATAATCGAGTATATATTGATCGCGCCTTCTCGTATGGTGTTTTAACTTATCATGAATTTCAACTTATTACTAAAATTTAGCAAAATATTATTTTTGAAATAATCGAAACTATCTCATTTTTCCTGAATATTTGAAAACCACATTTTCGCTCCCTATAACTTTGATGGTATAGCAAATCTGTGGTATTAAACAAAAACAGGGGCGCTATCATGAAATCCGGACGGTAAATTTGAGCGGTAATAAACATTTCTATGAAAAACTTAGAATAAATTCAAAAAATGGTCAAAGTTACCCAAGTTATTTTGTATGAAATTGCAAATAAATGAAAGTTTATCGACAAATTTGTATGCGACAAATATTTCTTGACGATCATAAATTTACCGTTTCACCTTCATGTAATTGCGATTTGGGCGTGTTTTTTTTAATGTCGGAGAAATAAGAGAGAACAGATAGATAATATATCGGAGAAATTCGATAAATATTTTCTCTGATGTATCCGAGAAAAATAAATGATAATTTTGTTTGCGTCGTAGAAATTAAACGTCATTTTAAGATTGCCAAATAAATATTATCGTCTTCTTTTTATTTAAAATAAATGTCTGTAAACAACAATCTGAACTTTTTTCCAGAGAAAAAAGATTCAATTTTAAAATTATCCGAGCGTAAAAAAAAACGACAGAGAAATACATTTTTCCTCGGATACTAAAAAAAAACGCGTATCTGTATTTTGACAGTTAAATTATTTCTCAGATTACTTTGATATAAAAAAAAAACATACCCTTGATACAAAATAACTTGGGTAACTTTGACCATTTTTCGAATTTATTCTAAATTTTTCATAGAAATGTTTATTACCGCTCAAATTTACCGTCCGGATTTCATGATAGCGGCCCAGGATATCTGCAAAAATTCACTTTTTCAGTTTTTGCTGCTGTTCGTTCCAGCATCTGAAGCATCACCTTATAATCTAAATAATTTTCCAAAAGCTTCATTATTTTCGAAACAATATGTGGAAAGGCAAAATTAGGTATCTTAGTAATTATTGGAATAAAGCTATATTTTGGATTATTTTATTGTTTTAGGCTGGAAACACACCGAATTAGTCAAAACGTTTTTTTCTTGTCTTAAAGCGCCTCGCGGTCAAAATATATACGATTGGATAGCGCTATGCACATTGAATCAGACAAAACAATTAAACGTAAAACATTTTGTTTCATAAAACATAGAACGGCAAACATTCTATTGTGCCTTATGGGTCCATGCACACATAATAAAGCAAAATTGTCTTTAGTCAAATTTGACTAATGAAACATGATTGAAGGCGACCATGGCGTATAAACAAATAGGTTAATTCACACTGAAACAAAACAAAGCAAAACAAGACAAAACTGTTTGAGTCAAGAAAAAACAGTGTTTGACGTCGTTTCGTGGTCGCTGTTTTATAAAGCAAGAAATAAATAATTATCAAAATAAATAGGAATTTAATATTTTTAGCAAAACTAATATTTTTAATTAAAATTGTTTAATTTATTTAATATTTTTTTGGTCGTATTTTATTAATGGGAAACATTTTTTTTTATTTTGTATTCATTTTATCAAATCAATTCACACCAACCTATAAAGCAACACGAGACAATTTGACTAAACACAATTTGTTTGATTTTATGTGGGCTATGTTTAGGCAAATCGTCTTGCCTATTTAAAGCAAAAACGTTTTGACTAATTTGGTGTGTCGCCAGCCTAAATTAATACATTTTATGCATAATTGATAATTGAATTCAATGTAATTAAAAAGGTTTAACATTATGCAATACGTAAAATAATTCAAAATATTAAAAAAAACTCAACTCAAACTTTAAATGCGTTTTCTCAAAACTTTGATATTTGCAGATATCCTGTTTTTGTTTAATACCACAGAAATAATAATAATTTCTCGTCACCATTTTAAATATCCCCGAGTTGTTTCAACTCGTTTTAACCATTGTGTCGGAGACAAATATTTTATTTCGATTGGATTAAATTCCGGCAAAAACTCTACCACGTCTCGCGCCGAAAAAAGAGAAATTGAGAGAAACCACAGCGCTCAATTTCCAACAGTTCGCTTTCCCTTCTTAAAATCTCTCTTTTACGTTCAATTAAACTCCTTTCGGAAATTTTTGCGCATCCGTTGCAACTTTCGTTATTGTTCGCTTTATCTGTTGGATTTGCATCAGCCTGCATCGCCATAATGACAACAAGTTGCTCCACCAGCAATTTCTTATTTCCTTCAATTGGCAATCCACGCTTCTCCAACTCAAACTTTAATTCCTTGCAATTCATTACCTATGTCTCAAAGTTTTCGTTTGTTATTCACAATGTATTTCGACTTAGTTCACAACATTAGCTTTCGTCCCTCGTGTTTTTTTTTTAAACGGATCCTTAACCTCAAATTTTCGTCCAAATTTTTTATTTTATTATTTCTTTTTTTATAATTAATTTATTATTTCACTTTATCATATCCCACTTCTGAAATTGTCGAATTTAATTGAATTAAAACTCGTTTATATTTTATTTTAAATTAATCATTTATTTCTCGCCATTCGGTTAACTCTATTCGAAAATTCATTACGTACTGGTGTGGAAAACATCAAATCATACAATCTTCAATGATTCTTACGCCAAAATATACTCTATCGGACAAAACATCATTTATCAAACAGATACATCTATCGTTAAATAGGGAAACTAAAAAAATGTATAACAAACTCTATTGACGATTGGAGCATCACGGATTCCACCTAGTGGAAAAATTTTAAACTGAGGTACCTGATAATTTGACGTTCGAAATTATTGTAAACAATTCCATTTTTGAACTGTAAACACAATTTTTACTTACCGGATTGCTAATAATTGTAAATAATTCCAATTTTGGACTATAAAAATAATTTTTAATTACCGCATTGCTAAATTTTCTTTCGTCGCATTTGTGACAAATGTCATTTTATCAGGCGCATCATTTTAACTATTGTCCTCGAGAGGCGCTTTCTCTACTTTTACAATCGTCAATAAGGCTACAGAAGATGTCGGCATAACCAAAAAAAATTAGATGCTCAAAGAGATAAGCGATTGAAAAAAAATTATCGAGGCTACGTTATCCCATCAAGTATTGTTGACGGATAAAGAACTGGAGGCGGGGAAATACTTTTCAAAATTGGAGAAAAAAGAGGCAATGGAAGAGAATATCTTGAACACATAGGTGAGTGCAAGGCCACAAATCACCTGTAAAAATTGTAATAGTTCACGTTGGCAGCGAACCGCCATAATACGTCGGTCCGTGATGATGACGAATCGTTTATTGGGAGAATGCAAATAAAAGGTTTTATTTTATTTTGTCACATTTAGTTTTTTTTAATATTATTTATTTGAAATATAAATTATATTTTTATACATAAATAATTAGTGGTTACTTATAAAAAAATCATTACGTTCTTTCCCCCATTTTTGGTTTGTCTCTATTATACAAAATTAAATTTATGTCCTTTTTACATCTAACCTAAACGATAAATTAAATATTATTTAGAAACAAAGCCCTTTTTTATTTTAAATTTTTTACTAAAATACAAAATTATATTAACAAATTTTATCTAAAAATAAATAATAGGATTATAATTCAGTATATAAATCATGTTTTGCCGGTTTTATTGCGGCTCCAATAAATTTAAATATGGCAACATTAAATATTTTTTACAGTGTACAGTCTACGTTTTTGAATATTTGTTGTGCTTTTTAGTATGTAATATCAAATAATTATAAATAATTGCTGGCCTGCATAAAAGTAAGTAAATGCTTTTACGATCACGATTTTGAATTGTGCTATTGACAAAATATTTACTTATTTTTATGCATTCCAGCCATTGTCATACAGGACAAATACGAAAAGTTTCTGATAACAAATTCTTTATTTGAGGAATTTTTACAAATTTAATTCAGAAATTTAGATTTTGAATTCTATATCGTTCGACATCGTCAGAAATTTGCTACCAGAAAATGTTTCGTGTTTGTAATATGTGGCAACACCTTTTTGGTTAAATAAAATAAATAAAAGAGTTTTTTTTTAATTTTTGACTAGATACAAAATAAGTTATACAAATTTTGGAATGGTTTAAATTTTTTGTTTGTGTTTTATACAGACCAACGTTTAGGAACTAAAAAATTTAATTTTTTTATAATAAAGTTATTTCTATAGTATAATAAATATTAATAGTATTAAAATTTAAATTAATAATAAACAATAAAATTTTAATTTTAATATTTGGTTTCATTAAATAGGATTTTATTATGTGCATATGAAATGTGAATCGTCTCGCATTAAAAATTTACACGGTCATATTGTTAAAACCTTAAAACTGCTTGATATTAAAAGGTGTATGGTTGTTGGCTCATCAACATTACAACATTAAACTCCTAAACCTATAATTGTGTAATAAAGGTGAGGTAGGCTCCACCCGAGGTAATCTATTAGTTAATTGTAAATCAAGGCTATCTTAAATTTACATCTTAAGTGCAATAGTCTAAGCAAGAACCATCGAAGCTGTACCGCAAAACACTACTTCGCTTTAGAAATTATTCCGTTAACTTGCCGCCTAATAAGCTTAATAAACTACAACTATGGACATGGGATAGCTATTGCAGAGGCAATAACAAAAGACCGAAAATATAGAGCTGCTCTAAAACCTTTCTGGAGAAAAGAATACTTTGAAGAAGTCCGCTTAAATCAACAAATCAATACTACACAAATAGACAAAATGTGGTGGTAAACTTCACAAAAAAGATTAGCAATAAAGACACATATAATCAGGAGGCACCAACTAGCAAATTCAGACACAATCAATTACCCGAGACGTCAAATATTGAGTTAAACCGACAGAAAGACATCCGAATGCGAGTCATATATCGAGAAATCGGATTGGCTGAAGACATACTGGCGAGTATCAACAGATTCAGACCAGCTTTAAAAATTAAATTAAAAAATATGGAGAGAATCATGGAATACGAAAAAATTGCAATAATGAATCCTCTGGAGGTTTGAAACAAATAAGCCAATGAGTAGCAATAGATAAAATACTAATATCTAGGGAACAGCTTTTGCAACATATTTGGCTATAAAAACGTTGAAACAATTAGCTATTAATGGAGCGTCAGGATATCCAATTGGTTGAAAGATCGTTCAAAACGATTTCTATGTGGATGATCTTCTATTTGGAGCTAACACAAGCCTAGTATCAAGCCACTGCCTCGGCTGCGCAAAAGGAATTGAAACCTTCTTTCTGGTGGAGGTTTCAATCATTTTAATACACCAATATTTACAGCCTTATTCAAATGATATTGTGAAATGTGAAATGGCGGAGTTTTCGGCAGTAAAGTAGTTGTACTCAACAAACAATCTGGTCGCTCAAAGTTTCTGCCGAATGGGAAGAGTATGTTTTGGTTGGCTACTCAGAATATTCAAAGGTCTACAGGTTGAAAACAAGCTAGGAACGAGAGCAATAAAAGTCGGGAGTTTATATTCATGGAACAGGTAAATAAATAATAAGGTGGTGTTTTACTGAAGCTGAGAAGACAGAGCCCGAGGCAAAGCCTGCACAGGGTGAAATTCCAGTGGAGAAGGAAGGCAAAGATGAAATCGGTATTGGAAATAGGAAAACGTTAAGAATCCACGAATTTTATTGCAATGTTAAACCAATATGATGATCCATACTATAGGAAAAAAATGGTGCGCGAGGCAACTATCTGGATTCGTTGCCTAAATAAGCATTCTAGCAATTACGTTAAGGTTTATGTGAACATTTCGGGCATAGGCGGAAATGAGGTAGGCTTATGTAAGCAGATAATAAATCTGAAACTGGCCCCAAGGTTTGAGGAAGACTTCCGATAAAGTTAACTTTTTCATAAATTTATAGTATAGCTGTAAATATGTATTACATACCTCATCATGGTGTGATGGAAGCAGATACCACAGCAACCAATCTCAGAGGAATTTTTGACACATTCACCAAAACGACGAGTGGATTGTCCTTCAATGACATTATGATGACCAGTCTCAAACTACAGGAAGAGATTCCCGACATATGGATAAGAGCCAAGCAGCTAAATTATAAGGATGAGCTATGCGAATATCGAGTTGGGTGAGCATATGAAAAAAGGGACAAAAGGAACTGTACGGGTTTGCTGATGATTCCGAACACGCGTACGCTGCAGCAATGTGTTACCGGACAATAGGTGAATACCTAAACAACCCAGCTACTACTATGCAAAACACGAGTTACTCTAATAAAAACAAAGCTGTTGGTTACTCGCGCCTAGACCGAGTTTGGATACTAAATACTTCTTGTTACTCAATTTCTAACCTTCAATTTTTTTCATACTATTTAAAAAACGGAGTCCTACAAATACCAGCCTTATAATTCGAATTTATGTAAAATAAACTCCCAAAAAAAAAAATTTCAAGAAGTGCGAAATTTTTATTCTCTTATCAAAAACTTCAAAATTTGTCGTTTAAAATTCAAACTCGCAGACTTATTATCATCCTCAATAGTTAAACTTGTAAATTACAAAGCTTAAAATTTAAGATTATTAAAATTTTGTTCTTTAACACAGCATCACTTAATTTATATCCCCTCAAAAAGCCTAGTTAAAAGTGCACTTAATCTCAAAATTTTTATTAATATTTTCAAAATTCAGAATTACAAAATTTCTGATTTAAAAATGTTTGGTTCTAAAAATCCCACTTTAGACGTTCTTCATAGATTCGTATTCTCAAAATCGAAATTCTCAATATATCAATATACTTTGACGTTCACAAATTCCGAATCTCACTTCATGAATTTCCAAATTTCTTAAATGTTATCCTTAACATTCTGGTCGTTCTGAGAGTCTAATATGCAAAATTCTTTCTCATCTCAAAATCCTAATTGATATTTTCAAAAATGGGAATCTGTAAATTCTGAACCATAAATTTCAGATTTAAAAATGTATGCCCGCAAAAATTTCACTCCCAAAGAACCTAGGTTCAATATCCGAATTTTCAAATTTCTCTCATTTTTTTTTTGTATTTTCAAAATTCAAATTTTCAAAATTTCTACGAATTTACATAAATGAAATTTTCAAAAAAGATTGCAGGTCTAAAAAATCTTGGTCCAAAATATGTATTATTAACAAAAATTTCAAAATTCTTAATCTCGAAATTCAAATTCTTATCACAGAATGATCGCCATTCTCAAACATTAAATATTTAAATTCCAATAATCAACTTCTAAACGACTAATCTGTGAAACTGTACACAATCACAAAATCCTAATAATAATTTACAAAATTCGAAGTAACGTAATGAAGTTTGCAAAAATTCAGAATCACACGATTCCTTAACGCAAAAACCCTGATCAAAAATTTGTATTCTCTCATCCTCTAAACATTCTTAAGCGTGGGTGTTTTAAAATGTTAGGTCACGAAACTTATGGTTTCCAGGAAAAATCCTGCTCCAAATATTATGAAAAGTGAAAATTTCCAAGCATCAAAACCCAATTCTAATTACTTGGTCTAAATGTTGCTCCTAAAATTTCGAAGTATTGTAAGCCTTAAAATACTTGAATTCTCTTAATTGCCATTCTGAAAAAATCCTATTGCGGTACTGGACGGCCTGAACAATAACCACCTCTCACCATAAAATTTCAAAATTTCTTAATTGATATCCTCAATATTCTGGCTGTTTTGAGAGTCTCATCGAAAAATGCCACACTGAAAGTTCCTAGGTTCAAAATCCGAGTGTAATTTGAATTCTCAAAATGATCTTCGAAAGTCTACCTTACCAACAATTTATGTAAAAATAAATTCTGAAAAATCGGAAACTCAAGACTCCATACGTAGGTACCTTAAAAAATATATTCACAAAAATCTCAAAATTCTTAGACTAGAAATTCGAATTCTTAATTGACAAACTGAAAGAATTGAAATTCTGGTAAAAGCTCTAGATCAAAATTCAAAATTGCAGAATTATCGCCATCCTCAATTATTAAATATTTAAATTCCAGGACTCAAATTTTAAAAGATTCCAAAAGAATCAGTAAAAGAATTTCACAACATGAATTTTGAAACCTCCTAACTTAGTGTGTAAGACCCAATTTCAAAATTTTAATTGTTATTTTCAAACTTCAGATTCTCAAAATTTTTGGCTTTTAATTGTCTCGCGACAAAAAATTCTACTCTCTTGCAATCCTTAATATTTTGAACTTCTAAACAAGGAATTTTTAGATTATTCGATCATTTGTAACAAGAAATTTTTAAACCAGAAATTTTGTGAATCGAATATTTGAGATTAGGAATTTCCATGATCTGAATTTTTAGATTTCGAGTTTTAAACAACTTCATATTTTCAAAATTCAAATTTACGCAACTGAGAATTCAGAAACACAAAAATGGTGATCCAAAATTTGTATTCCCTTTGTATTAATGACAAATTTTCATTTTTCGAAATCCGAATTTTAACAAATTGATTTAAAATTTTAAAATTCAGAGTTTAGAAATTCCTAAATTTAAATACTTTAAATTATTATCTTCTAAAAATTCTTAAGCGTGTTTCAAAACATAAGGTCACAGAATTTGTGGTTTTCAACTAAACTCCTGAGTCAAAAATTGTTAAAAGTGAAAATTATGAATCTGAAAATTTGTAGCCTCCAAAAAAAAAATCGCCGAAATTCCTGTACCCAAAATTTTTTCTCTCATGTTTAAAAATCCCAATTTTCATTCCTCCGTAAAGTTTTAACCTATCTGAATTTTAAAATTTCGAGTATTATTTTAAAAACTTTAAAATTCAGAACTTCAAAATTTTTTATCTCAGAAATCCTGATTCGTACCCTCCTAATTTCCATTCTTAAAAATGCCAAAATTCTTAGCCTCGATATCCCTGAAACATTAAGTGTGAAGATATCAAATTATTTATATAAGTTTCTCAACATTTTTAAAAAAGAAATCCCAAAATTCAGAGATTCAACAAAATTCAGATGTTTGAAATTCCTAATCTGAAATTTCCAATTCTCAAAATTTCGGATTTAAAAATTCCAAATGTTCCGTGTTGCAAAATTTCTAATAAAAAATTTTTAATTTCGAGAGACACTGGAAGAGAAAGTAATGCTAGTGGCCATGACAAAGGAAACTCTCTCTCTCTCTCTGGAAGTATTAATTTTGAAGGTTGGCCAAGAGTACGATTTCAACCAGGAAATTGCATGCAAAATAAAATCTAGGAAGCTATACAAGGACAGTAAGCGGCTAACGTTAAGCCCAGTTTAAAACGACAAAAGGGGTGTTTTACCCGATGAGGTGCTTGCAAAATTCAAACCTTGCTACTGAGAGCAAGCAACCCACAATTATTAACAAAAACAACATAATCATACAAGGGATCATCGAGCAGGGCCACAACAATACATTCTGGCCAACCATGGAACAAAATCTATCTCGCCCCTCCACCCCTCCCCACTTTAGAGGGTTATGAGAAGTAGGAATAAAATCTGTGAAATTTCACCTCAAAAGAGTGATAGGGGAAACACCTTTCACATTTGAGGAACTTTATACTGCCGTCACTCAAATTGAAGCATGCTCTACTCTCGATATATCCAACAATGACGAGCTCAAGGCAACCAAAAAGACGAACCAAAACCATAGGGTAAATGAAGTTTGCTGTCTATTTGGACTTTGAGGGACTAAGCAAACTCGAGATTGTAGCCATAGAGTGGACACTAGTTAGTTCAGTACAACATGAACAGCTCCTGCGACGAAACTGAAAATGTCAAAATAGCTCACGAAGAAATACAGGCACTTTGCAAGGAGCTGTCTGTACTAAATTACTAGCATGTAATAAAGGGAGAAACCGAGTGGTTTTACAGACAAGACTTGTGAAAGCGTGTAGCTTTAATGATTTAAATAAACTAAGACGGAACTTTTCAAAATATTCTGGAGCATTTAAACTTCGACAGACGAAAGCTTGAAATGAACCACATATCATACACACGCACACTTAATTTTAAATTGCGATCACATTTTTTTTCGTTCTTGTTTTGGTTTAAATTTTAACATTTATCGACATCCGTCGACGACAGTTGCTCATTTAAATTTAACAAGCTAGAAAATCGAAATGTTATATCCTTTGACAGTTTCTTATCATCCTTGCTATCTAAATTCTCGTTTATACAACTTTTGTCGCCCAACATATCGATATACGATTTGCCACGTTTCACCGGCTTCGAATAGTGTTGCTGTATAAAATTGGTGTTGTCATCCAAATCACCCTGCAGCGATTTCTTTCTAAATTGTACATTATTTGTGTAGTTGGTGGCGATTGATGAATTATCGGTTGTTGACTGTGATTTACTTATGGTCGTCGGTAATGTAATATCATTTTCGTACCGAAGTTTTTGTTCAACCGTTTTTGTTTCGATAAGAGGCCGTGGTGCATCATAACCGGCTGGTATAACGGTGATGTCCGTATTTATAGTCGATGATGATGATTTTGAAATGTTAAAATTATTTGAATTCGGTTCACGTATTTCGTCTGATTCACGTGAATGCATATGGGGCGGATACCATAAATGTGTTAAATCATCTAATTCGTTGGCTGAATTGGTTGACGGTACCTGACAATGGATGCTTAGTAGATGAGATGCGGGCGTAATTGTTGATGGAATATCGTCACTACCATATGTCGGATTGGAAACGGCCGAATGTTCTAATTCTAAGTATTTTGCGTTCCTACCTAATAGTTTTTCCCATTGATGGGCGAGTGATTTGAATGATGGTCGCATACCAGGATCGTCTGTCCAACAGGATCGTATGATTGAAAAAATTTCCTCGGAACAATTTTCAGGCCGCTCCATACGATAGCCACGTTTTAATAAATGATATAGGTCTTGGGGCGGTATACCAGGATATGGTGAAGCGCCGAGTGTTATTAATTCCCAGGCGAGTACACCAAATGCCCAAACATCAGAGCGTGATGTATATACATGATCAGCAAGTGATTCGGGTGCCATCCATTTGACGGGGACACGATCTTTACTGCGCTTTAAATATGCATCATCTTCGTATACGTCGCGCGTTAATCCAAAATCGGATATTTTACATATTTTACTTTTGGCCAGCAGAACATTTCGAGCCGCCAAATCTCGATGCACCAATTTTATTTCGGTTAAATATGCCATACCTTTACATATTTGCCAGGCAAACGACAGAATATCTTTGACCGTCACGGGTTCCACATCGTTTGTGAATTCAATTCCGGCACACTCTAGTTTTCGGCTCAATCGCAAATAGTTTCGTAACGAGCCATGATGCGCATACTCCAATATCAATAGTGGTGAATCACCTTGAGTACAAACACCCAACAGTTGGATAACATTAGGATGTGAAACTTCTTGCAGCAGTTGGTATTCGGATAGTAGTGCCAACAATTCAACCGAATTTGCGCCCGTCTTTAACATTTTGACCGCCACCTTTGTTGTGCCCAAATTGTCGGAAATATCTTGTGCATATCCCACCACCACCTTCCCAAATTCACCCTCACCGAGCATCGAATCGAGTTGTAGGCGATCCCGTGGAAATTCCCATTTTGCGTTTATATCACATTTTGTTTCGTTCGACAGGGCAACCAACGGAATATCAACATTTATGATTTCGGTGTCATTCCCATCCCGAATATATCCACCAAGCGTTTCACCGTTGGCCAATTTCCTTTTGCATTTGCGTACAAATCGGCGTCGTGTCATTAACAGTAAAATAATGATGATGATTAGTAATAGGGGGCAGCCGACAACGAGCGCTAAACATGGTGGGCCACAATTAAATTGTTCTAAACTGGCACGTTTTGCTGAAATATTATACTCCTGCGTACCCATTGTCAGATTGCTGCTGGTTGAATTGGTCGTACTATTCGAAATAGCGACGATCTCTTTTTTATTTTTCGCTTTATTTCGATTCGATTTATTTTTCGGTACGGTTTCTTCAACATGCGGACCACATGTACACTTTGCAAATTCATCGCAACTACAAATCCCGACACCTGAATAAATACCAACCTTCGACGGAAGTAAATTTGATGGGCCAACCACATGTACGGTACAATCTTGGGCACAAATATGATTGTGCGAATTGTGTGCAAACTGTTCGAGTGGATCACAAATTTTGTCTGGGCACGTAGCAAGATCGGGCGAACATGTAGCATATTTTACGGTTATTACCTCAATTTCATTGTCACGCCATTCGCATCTATAAATATTAAATGACAGAGTTCAAATAAATCAATATTACACTTTGTATTACTTACAATCCGTGTGAGGCTCCTAATCCGCAATGTTTCAGGCAATCTTTTTTCGTATGTTTTTCGGCACACGAAGGATATGGATGCGTGTCTGAAGTATTTTGTGGCGGGCATATGGTGATATTTGAATTTTTTGTTTGATTTTGATGCGCCAAAAATCGGCACGCCATCGTAACCGAATTACCGGGATACGAAATGGTGATACTGAAATATGAAAACCGCATATTAGTAAAATAAAAGTTAGGTACTTGTTTGGTAACTTACTAGTAAATTGCCTCGAGTGTCCGTTGTAATGCATCCACGTCCTTTATGTAAATAATACCACCCAATTGCGTCACGCCAAATGTATTGGTTGGATCGCGAACTATTTTAAATTTCATATCGACATTTTGCATCAGCGTTAACATATTCTGCGGTTGTGCAATCCTTGTCAAATTCGTGAATGTCTTATAGATCATCACTTCAGGCGGATAAATTACTGTTTCAATTTTAATTTTGGTTGCCGATGAATTTTTATTTTTGGCCCCTGTTGCATCACCACCACCACCCAATACATCGTCAGAGACATATTTACGATTTTTACGATTTGTCGCTCCATTTCCATATACAACGCGTTTATTTTCGGACCTGGTCTGCGGTAAAAGTAAAGCCATCGCTTTCGGGCTCTCTGTCTCATGAATTTTATTCAAATCGGTCGTAATACAAATGGTGGCATTTACCGAATTATCCGTATCATGCACGGTATTTTCGACTGTACGATCAAATGCTTGCAGTATGATGCAATACGGTGATTTGCGCAATATTCCACTCCGAGAAAATATTAGTTCTGGAAGTTATATGAAATAATGTATATATATAGCATTATGCCCGATACACGTACAAAATACTTACTGCAATTAAGTACGCTCGAATTCAACCCCATATGATCGATATTAAAATCTGTGCAAGATGGTTCGAGGATGTCCAATGTATCGTTAAAAATTTCATAATTTATGTTGCCATTAACGTACATCGAATCATCGTCCAGGAACATTATACTCTTTTGGCTGACGGTAGCATTCTAGAAAAAGGAATAAATTAAGAATTAATTTAAATATTAAATGTCTTAGAGCGGTTATAATTTATGGCTATCAATTTGTTCTATCGTCGATGAGTCGTTCTTGTATGGTATATAGGAAAGAAAATCACAAACAACACAATAATAAGGTTTGTAAATAATTTTTGTCTCGACTCTGCGCGATTTGTGAATTGCCAAATTTGCATTAACGAGTATATCCGCGCACCAATGCCAGACACACATCATCAATGACAATAAATATGATTTAGTTGACATTAATGACATCAACGATATTTTGTCTGATATATCAGGATGTTTGGCAATAAAAAGTTAATCCAGACGAAGTAATGTATTCAGAAGATATAAAAATTTGAAGCATAAAATTCGTTTAGGGCAGACAAATAATTCTAAATGTCTGCCATATAAAATACGAATATTTTAAAAGTTACTTAAGGAATATAAAACTGTCTGAAATTCATTTGTGGAAAAGCTTTGTTTCTCTAGGCTTCAATTTATCTGTATAGTGTGTATATAGAAATTTGTAATTGAATTTCCTGTCTAAACCGAATGAATATACCAAAAATGTTTCCACTACAGGAAATCCATATTGTGTTTCCATTTTTCTGTGTTTTGTAAACGGTGTTCTGCGGAACTAGATTTGTATGTTGCACCTCTTACCCTATAAAACTCAATTAGGTTTATCTGTGATGATGTGAGGTTCGAGGACGGGTTGTTGGATTGTAAACAATTCACTGTTGTTGTAGGTAGATCAAAATCGTAGTTCTCAGGCCTCATTTTATGACCAAAATCATTGCTCGGGAACACGATAGTCGCATTAATTCCAGAAACGTTGAGAGGGATGCAAACAAAATTCTAAGACCTTGATGTTCTTTAATCTTATTCCGAAACACATCAATTTTGAAACAATTCCATTTTCCCACACAACTTCGATCACTTTGAACTGAATAACTCCTCTGATCGTAATGGTTGCCTAATGTCGAGTTAAGGTCAACGGGGAAACCCACTCAGTTATGAATTAGGCTTATGAACTGGAGTCTAACAGAACACTCCTTCATCTCAGAACAACTCTTTTCAAATGGTATTTCGCACTTTTTATACCTGCCTTTATTAACCCGCCAAAGTTAGGAGATCATGGAGGGATGTTATGACAATGTATGTCTTATTGTTTAGTGTAGCGCCTCACGCATTCAATTATATAAATTAATTATTTATTTATATAAAATTGATATACGTTCGCCACCCACCACATACACATTGGGTTTACGTATAAGATATCTCTTTGCGTAACAAACACTTTCATTTGCCATCTAGTGAAAATAACATGGACACAAAATATAATGGAATATTAAGGCCAGAATTTATAGTCGTTGCTACAACTATAACTACTGTTATAGTAACAGTTTTCGTATTTATAAACCTCACTATAAGATTTATTTGTAATATAACAATGGTTATAGTGATCAAAATCCATCACTATAAACGTTGCTACAATATATCCAAGAAACTATCTATTCGTATCGAATTTTATACATGATTTTAAAATGATTTTCGAAAATCGTTGCTATAGTAATAGCAATAGTTACGACTATAAATTCGGGCCTAAATTATATTTTGTGATTCTTGCTCCATCTCTTTTTCGTTAGCTTACGCAATTCGAACTCGAATTTATAATTGCTGTTTCCATCTCGCGTTCAACATGAACAGCGAATTTGACATTACGATAGTTCGTATGTCAAACCAATCCCACGAAACAAAACAATCGCGACGGTGATTCAATTTTTCTTTCGGTATTTTCGGTATAAAAAAAAGAGTCTAAGTCTTGAAGAGAAATATATACGCACTACACAAAGTAGACAAATTTTCTTTGTTTAATCTTTCTAAACGCGATATCCATTTTGTGCGCTCCACTTTGAAGTGTGAACTTTTTGCCGTGGTGAAATTAAATATTCAAATCTTGCTAATAAATTTATACCGTGTAAGGATAACGAAATATTATCTATTTTCGATATTGTATAATTAAATCGTGAAAAGCATTTATTGTGGCTCTCCGGAGTATTTAATTATATACAAAATAAATTGTTCATTTATACAAATCAACATTCCGAGTGCGTTTAATTCATTTATGTTTCTGTGACAAGTGATTCCTGTATTACTGGAGCTAAAACGTAGTTGTGCGGATTAGTGAACATTATACAACAGACGCCACGCAGCTAAATGCGAGTTAAAATACCGTCCTTATTGAGAGAAATGGGACGCTAGCAGTGTAAGCCAAAGTATACTGATAAGAAAACAGTTCAACACGGTGGCTCAAAAATAATATGTTGTAGGGCCGTTTTTCATATTACAGTATAGGACCTGTACACAAAGTTGAGGGCATCATGGACCAAAGTATTCTCGTCGACATACATATTGGAAAATGTTATGTCACCTTACAGTAGCCCAGAAATGTCAATAAAATGGGTCTTCCAACAGGATCATAAACCAAAGCACACAAACCAAAATGCCAAGGACTGGATTTGCGACAATTGGGTTGACGTCATGAAGTGGCCAGCACAGTCTCCCACCTAAACTCTACAGAGCTGGGGATTCATAAAGAAAGCCATGTACGCTGTAAAACCAAGTTATCCAAAACGCTTGGATGATAATACCACCAGAACGACGTCAACATCTGGTGGACTCAATGCTTTGTTGTTGTGACGCCGTTTTTAAAAATATGTGAAATTCACCAAATTCTAACTCATAGTTTGAATATTTTTATTTATTTTTTGTGAATTTTTAATGAATTGCGTTAATCCCTCAAACACTGGTATTTTAATGTTAAGTACTATGGTATTGTTCTGAAATGCAAATCAAAACTTATCATCTCATCTTTAAGATTGAAAATATTTCGTTTCTTTTAAAAAAAAATTGATACTGCTATTTTCGTGTTCGCAACTGTATCCCTTGCATGTTAAAACATCTGCATTTTCGTTACCTTATTCTTTTACTGCTAATTGAATAGGTTTTAAAATTTTAAAAATTCTTATAAAATATCAATATTTTTCTCAAAATCGTTTGTGATCTCTAAATCGTCACAAGCCTGTTTAATGCAATTATTCAATAATACGGTAGACAGACACAAAGTTAATCGCGATTTTCATGTATCCCGATTATCAAAAATCGCGTTGTGAAAACGAAATAATCCAGTTTTTTGTGAAGATCGTGTAATGGCAGTTGTCTGTCACACGATTTTCACCTAAACCGGATTATTGTGTTTCCACAATTCGTTTTTTGACAAAAATGACAGCTGAAAATCGCGATTAACTCTGTGTCTGTCTACTACGTAAGATAAATCGTTGTAGCATAGAATCGAATGAGTTCATTCTTTCTCTTGTGGTTAGATGCAGGAATGCCCTTACTTTAATAGTCGTAGTTCTGAAAAATTAAATTATTATCATCTGTAAGTTATAATTCCATTAAATTATTTAATTCAACATTATCGAGAACAAATTCGTGATCAATGTCTATATTTTCAAAGGTTTCCTCGTCATCATTCTCGTTAGCATACTCGAATTCTACGCCAACGCCTGTGTAGAATTGTTAGATATTCAAATTCAGTTAATTCGTCTTATTTATTTCTTCTCCTTTGAGTTTTATTTTATATACATATATGTATTTGTTTTACAATGAGTAACTGATTTAATAGATCATGTTTTCCGAAAGAGGCAGCACGATTGTTGAAAAAGTAGCTACAGAGCGTTTTCCAAAAGATGCAGCACGATTGTTGAAAAAGTACAGAGCATTTTCCGAAAGAGGCAGCACTGTCAAAAAAGAAGTGCAGAGTGTTTGCCACTAGATGTCACTACACAATCAAACAAATATTTCTGACGTTTTGCAAAAGGGGATAGTCAAAATCAATTTAATTATCACGTATTAATAATAATGACTTTTATAATACGAAAATATTTTTGTTTAACATATGTTTACAAAATGCACACATAAAAATGTCATACAATTTTTAACAGCAAATGACAGAGTGGCATTATGTGAAAGTTGCTTGTGTTTTCGGAGTTTCCCAAAAGATGGTAGATCTTGTGGTTGTTGAAAATTTGACATTTAAACATGATCTATAAAAGTATAACATAAAAAGATAAGTTCAATGCATTTGCGATAGAGGTCAGCAGTTACTAATGTGAATGTATTCTAACAAGAATAAATCCTTAACCGCTAAATTTATTCCATGATTATTACAGAGCTGGCTCTCTGCGCTTATTTCATTGCCATATTTTTCCATTGTAGCTGCCCGAATACAGCTAATTTTTTTTTTTTCTATTAAATTTCTTAGCTTGGTTGCATTGCAGGAACCTTGAATTTCTGTAAGTTCCAAAACGATGTGAGAACTGTATTATATTTATATCACTCCATTCATCGACCGTCATGCTAAAAATTTACTTGAGAAATTTCACTTTTAGACATTGCATAACCTTCACTTGCTACAAAACCAACGATGATAAAAATTCCATTTTTAGCTGCACATTTCGCTAACATCTGTCGCAATGAATTTTTTTTATATAATTCTGCATACTTGTTTGGCTAATTTCAGTTGACTTGACTTATATTTTAGGATTTAAATTGTCTGGCTTATTTTTTCTAAAATAATATTGTACAGTTTTAAGTGTGATCTCATTCCCGTATTAGTGGATCCCACACAACTTATAAGATCACCACACGTTAAATATTTCGATTTTCCAGTGATCTTAGATTTGTCGAGATATGACCAAACCGCTGGTCACTAGGACTGGAAGAAATTTGTTTGGTTTAAAAATGTACGAGAAAAATAAAAAAGAATTTTCTTTACTATTTTATTATTGTTGCTTTGTAGTTCTCTTATAACAGACAAATGCCACTTTTTAATTACACTACCCTGCAAAATGTTGCCCCTGGACAATGAATAGTTGTTTCCGAAGTAATTTTTCACGCTGGATCCGAATCCGGGCTCAGAATTGCTCTATCACGTCAGGTTTTTGAGATATTCTAACCTAAAAGTGCAAAAAACACTGTTTTTTGACATATTTGAGGTTATGTAGCAATGCAGTTTTTACTTTTTTATAAAAGCCATGTATGGGATCTTATTGTACAAGTCTTCCTCTTTCAAATGCCGTTGAATTTGCTCAAATATCATTTTTTTCGCCGAGATATCGCATTTTCAAATTTGCATATTCGTGAATTTTTCTGTATAAAAACACTACCCTGCAAAATTTTAAAAATTTGGTGCCACTTGACAATGAATAGTTGTTTCCGAAATAATTTTCTACGCTGAATCCGAATCTGGACTCAGAATTGCTCTATCACGTCAGGTTTATGAGATATTCTAACCTAAAAGTGCATATATACCGTAGATATAAAAGGTAGTGTATTATACAGTATACCGACAAATTCACGAACATGCAATTTTGAAAATGCGGCGAAAAAAATACATATTTGAGCAAACTAAAAGGCATTTGAAAGAAGAAGACTTATACTATAAGATCCCACACATGAACTTTTGAAGAAGAAAAAAATCGTGGTGCTAGAAAACCTCAAATATGTCAAAAAACAGTGTTTTTTGCACTTTTAGGTTAGAATATCTCATAAACCTGACGTGATAGAGCAATTCTGAGCCCAGATTCGGATTCAGCGTAAAAAATTACTTCGGAAACAACTATTCATTGTCCACGGGCATCAAATTTTTAAAATTTTGCAGAGTAGTGTTATTATCAATAATAATATACGAACGAGATTTAATAATTAACAATTTATAATTTCTAACCACATTATCACACATTGAAACCGTCACAAACTCATAATTCAAACATGAATAATTCGTGTTTAGTTCGTATTTTAAATTTGTTTCTAAGTACATATGTATGTACATATTTTGTAGTTTCTTCTTCTGTGGTTTACCATTTACATAAAAAAAAATTTGTTTTCAAATAAGAATCGCTCTCATCACAAAAAACCAGTTGTCTCTTTCCGTTCCTAATTTGACTATTCTTTCATAACGAATAATTTTAGAGTTACCATATGAAATATTTTTAGTTGAATATCCGAACGAATTGTAGAATGGCGTTGGCGTGTTTTATTTTGGACATTAAGTAATTTCTTTTATTTTGACTTTGGTATTTTGAATTGAATACAAAATTATAAATAAATGTTTTATCGATAAACGATAAATATAATTTTATCGATTAATCGGTTAATCTTTATCGATCTTCGGTACGCTAGTTAGATTGTAGACGAAGTTCAGGATTACGAATCATCAGGGTTTCCATGTATTTAAATTGCTGTATAAGGCGATTCGATTTAATCGGAAGTGAAACAGTACATATTATCTCCCATTTTCACTTCGAACGACTGACTCTGAATATGTACAACTTTTCACAGCAGTTTTCTTCGATTGATAAGTTTTGGGGACTTTTAACATTTTCCGCTTTCCAGAATTTTTCGATTAATTGTGAAAGATTTTCAAAAAAATATATAACGACGATGTTAAATTATTTGACGACTGTCCGTGAAACGTTACTTTTTTTTTTGCTAACGTGGAAACCGCACCGTTAATTTCGGTAATGTTCACGTGAGTCGATTCTGTTTGTGAATTTTAGAACTTGTACCATCGTTGGTGTTATGAAATTCTCTTGTAATTCACAATCGAACTTCGAATCCAAATTACTGCAGTGGCCAGCAATATTTGAGAGTTATCATCTATAACGTCACAGAAGAATAAATTTATGAATTTGTTACAGAATCATTCGAGGATTGTTTCAATAACCCCGGTTGATTAACTGACGCATGATTGCTGAGTTCGGAAGTGGAATTTGATATTTTCCGTAGTGAACTCATCAGTGACCTGTACTGAATGAATGATGTTTTAACGGGCACAGTAAATAACTTGGTTTTGATATTCTAACGTAAGATAGGTAAGCAGTCCGGCGTTTAACCCAATATTAGTGTTAATAGTGTTCCTATCCTAAATACCTCTAGTTAAAAAGCTTGATTCTCCAAGTCCACGTTACTTTATATATTTTGAATTTTCTGAAAAAAATGTTGCATTACTTTGCAAAGCAACACCACCGCCACGTATTTTACAATTCTCAGGGTAGGGCTCTCAAAAACACAAGAATATTATGAAACAAGAAAATAAAAATGTCATTATCATCAAATTTAAAATAATTAAAACGAATACGATATTCTTGTCCTCTAGGAGACAAAAAAAAAACTAAAATTCTATTCGAAATTTCCTAATCTAATTAGACACAGTTATTTTGCAGATATATCTATTTGATTACCTGCTAAAAATTTTTTTTTATATATTATTTTCAACAGACACAAAAAATAAAAACTCATCTACTTTTGTAAATTAAATGTGGCAGTAAATATTACAGCAAAACCACAACACACCTGTCATGTCACGTAATCCAATCCTTAAATTATTTTCAATACAAAAAAAAAAAAAAACACAAAAAAATTGTACTCTACCTACAATTATTTGATTATGGTGTGGTGGTAGGGTGGGACGCGAGACAAATTTCCAAATTTCGCCCGTGTAATCTACGATTTCAATTTTCATAATTATCTGTTGCTTTAATTAAAATATGATGATATATTGATAAGTGATAACAATGCGGCAGATTTTAATCGATATTAGCCATTATATGGTTGTAACATTCTAATCAGTGCGAATTTATCGCGACTATTATCGTTGTTTTGTTGCGTGTTCAATTACATAGATAGTTAATGTAAATTATTTTCGAATATTTGCTTAATGATAAAATAGGTATTAGAGCCTGGGTTTGAGAAAAAAATCGATATTCCATAATACTTACTTAGTACCGTGATATTTTAATGAGAGCGGAAAATATTTTTAATGGAAGGCCGCGGTGCAAATGAAATCCCCAATCAATTCCTTCTGGAATTCTTAAGCCCATATCTGTATAGAAATAAGTAGTTCCATAAAGTTAAGCATATTGTCGTTTGAAATCCATCCAACGGTTGGCATTGTCGCCCCAATGTTTGGGAGAACGCCACGTCTTTGAAGTATTTGGCGCGAAAAATGACTGAACCACGAAATCACACCGGATTAAACAATTGAGCGATCTTCGATAAGAGAGGTCGTGAAGCTCTCGGGATACTGATCATAAATAAATTCTAAAGTGGCTCATGAGTATGACACTAAAATCCACAACAGGTGGATTAATCGATATAGATTAATTGTTGATCGTCGGAACGGTTTTCGTAAGCCATATTCCAAAACACAACCAAAAAATTATTTTAAAATCCCTTGTCCATTGTACTTGTCGAATTTGTTTAAGAAATACCCAAGTTCCGTTCTAAATTCGAGAACTATATTCGAGAACTTCATCTAAAAGTCATTTTCTTCGGTCCAAGAAGACCAAAGTATTGAAATCCTGTCAAAAATTACCAAAAATTTGGTTGGTTCAAAACAACTTTTCTCGTCGACGTTTTGAAAGTCCCTGAGTCCGAAAAAAACAAAAAAAAAATACGGTCCGTCTGTCTGTCTGGATGTCTGACTCTACCCATCGTATCTCGAGAAATGATTTTCTGATTTAAAAGTTTTTATTGACCATAGAAAACGGAGAATTGAAAAGGTTTTGGAAGCTGTACGTCAAGAGGATCAGGTATAGCTGCTATAATAATTATCCCGAAACCACATTAACACTTTGATCATTTTTTTTTATTATGCTGGTTGGAGGATTGAGTTTTGCCTTGAGTTTGCGGTTAAGCTGTGGGTTGAGTTGGATTCCATTTGTGAGTCGAGTTGGAGTTGAGTTAAGGCTGGATTTGGGTTTAGTGAGCAGTTAAGCCGAGGATTTATTTGGGTTGCATTGACGCTTGAATTAGAGTTAGCTTGAGTTTAGTTCGTGTTTGCATGTACATGTGAAGGTTGAGTTGGGGTTGTACTACGGTAGATCTGCGGTTGAGTTGGAGTGTCGGTTTGAGATGTGTGGGAGCCAGCGCTTAAATTGGGAGGTTATTTGATGAATCGCGTTGATTTGAGTTGGGGATGAGTTGAGGTTTAGTGAGAGGTTCAGTTGTAGATCTATTTGGGGACAGTTATGGGTTGAGTTAGAAGTTAGCTTGAGTTAATTGAGTTCACTTACACATAAAATATATTCTTAGCATGTTGAGTTGGATATTGAGTTGGGCGTTGAGTTCGAGAATTGAGGGCTGAATTTGTGGTCGTGTTGGGGTTGATTAAGGTTGGGTTAGGGTTGAGTTGTGGTTCATTCAACCGTTGGGGATTCATTTAGGGTTTGAGTTGAGATTTGAGTTGGAAGTTGGCTACACTTGTTCTACGTTGAGTTCATGTGCGCATATAGTTTTTAGGACCGTGTTGATTTTAGGATTGATTTGGACGTTTGGTTGATGGTTGCGGTGAAGGTTGAATTAGGAATTGACTTGAGGGTTGATTCGGAGGTTGATGTGGATATTAAATTAAGTTGAGTTCATTTACGCATGTAGTTTTCGAACCGTGTTGATTTAGGGTTTGAGTTGATCGTTGAGGGTTTGAGTTGAGGATTGAGTTGAGATAGAGATTAATAACTAGAGATTAATTCTTGGTCGAGATGACGGTTTGATGGGAGATTAGATTGAGTTGATTTCATATACGCTTGTAATTTTCGAATTGAGTAAATTTCGGGATTGAATTGGCGATTGTGTGTGGAGTTGAGTAGAAGGTTGAGATTTGGTTCGACCTAAGTTAAGGGGATGGGGAATTAATTGGGAGCAGTTTAGTTGTTGATTTATTTGGGGTTAAGTTAGTTGTTAAGTTTGGAATCGAATGAAGAGCTAAGTTAGGAGGTCGAGTTGGGGTTGGGTTGGAGTCGAGTTTGGGTTGAATTGAGGTTGAATCAGCGGTTTGAGCATATTTTATTTGCGATTGTGTTGAGGGTTTAATTGGAAATTAGCTTGAATTGTTTTGAGAAAGTTTAGGGTTAGAGTTGGGGCTCTAGGTGGAGATTGATTTAGGATTAAGTTGTGGTTGAGTGAGCAGTTCAATTAGGGATTTATTTGGGGTGAGTTGAGGGTTGAGTTGGCAATTAGTTTGAATTGACTTCATGTTCGCATGTATTTTTTCAAACCATGTTGATTTGAAGATGGAGTTAGGCGTTGAGTATGAGATCGACACGGGGTATTACCACGTGATTTTCATTTCACGTTGACCAATTATTTATATGTATATGCTGATTTGAGGATTCCATCACAAAAAGTCATCATGAGTTAGGTTAAGTGGGGTTGAGTGCGGCGTTCAGTTGGGAATTTATTCGTGATTTGAGTTTGAGGTTAGATTGAGTTGATTTGAGTTGAGTTCATCTGTGGATTTAAATTCTGCCCTTTATATTTTCCTAACCGTCAGTTCGACAAAAATCAGAAAATGTTGGTTCTGTAATTGGTTTCAATGTCAGAGTTAGTTAGAATTTTGAAAATGTAAGGTCCAATTGGAACAAGTCCATTTTCCTAAAAAATTTCGAATGTTTGTTAATTGTCACAATGAAGATATTTAGATTTTAAAAATTTCAATTTATTACATGGAATGTTATCTGTGCTAACATTATTATTGTATTTTGAAATATTTGTTACGGTGACATCTAGGGAACAATAGAATAAGCTATTAATAGCACAAATTTACTGTACTACAGTGGAATTTTCCATGATAAAACTGTCCTAAAAGTGTCTAGACTATTCTTACCGGAACAATGATGAAATTTCGAGAAATTTTGGTTTGAATATATGTATAAGGAGCGAACCAATTCGAATTAGAACATTAGTTTTTGGTAAGCGATAAACTGAAGATTAAAAAGGAAATTAAAAAGTGATTTAACAAGTGTTTTAGTGTGAAATAAAAGTTATAAGTGAATAGTAGAATTGTGTAAAAATAATAAAAATGATTTTTGTGAATTATCGCTAATAAATTTTGTTGGAATAATTTTTGTAATCAAGAAATAAAATCTTTTGTGATAAATTGAATTGTTGTGTTTTATTCACAATCCAGTGATTCGAACCTTGATTGACAAGGCAAAAGCGCAACGTTCTTTTAATAGTGATATCTGGTGCCGAATAGCCTAATTAGAAATGATTGGTTTCATTATAACGTCAAATGGGGGAGAATTCTTTAAAAATATTTTGAAAAATGAGAAATTCACTGGTCTGAAGCCATTTTTCCTACACAGCTTCGGATTTCTATGAAAATTGGCCCAATGAAATTAGACTTTTAGCTGATTTAAATTTAATCTTTTGCTCTATTCCAAAAGACAAGACATGTACAATCACAAAATGCATTTTTGTAGGATTCCCTAGTATTAAAATGTACATTTTTATATATGGATAAAATGTATTTGCACTTCTCTTCATGTTTCTATTCTTTTTCCCACAATTATTTATGGCAAACTAGGATTTTAAAAATTTAAATATCTCGTGTACCAATCATTTCAATCTCTCTCACCAAAAATCTGATGTCAGGCAAGACTCGCACCGAGCAAGGGTAGATCTTGTTAGTTTAGTCTGCAAATCCCCTTAATCAAAATAAAACAAAAGGTTAATGGTGAGGAAACAATGCCAACGAAAATTCTAAACCAAAATCACGGCCGTCATTGTCATACAAACAACAAAACCGTTTGGCATTTTCCGCCAAACCACAAAATTAGTTAAAGGTAATAATTTTACCAAACAAATTTTGATAAGAAAAACAAACAATTGATTGACAATTATGCACAAAAACCACAACTACTAAGTAGGTACAATGAAACAATTTTACGGCCCCGTAATCATTTTAATGAATTTTTAATCATCAATCAAAATTATTTTTGTTGTTGTGTTAATTTTTTTTGGCGGGAGAATTTTTATTTTGGATAATTTAATTAATTTTTATGTCATTTTTGTAATCAGTTTCAAAATTATTACGAAGGCACATAAATAGGGCCAAACACAAACAATATTCTTAATTGAATTGATTTTTTTTTCTCTCACAAATTTGGGGTTTGTCACTCAAAATTTTAAGCGATGATAAGCGTAGGTTTAACTTGAGGTGAATTTTTAATTAATTCGCACCTAATCTATCTTTCTATAAATACGGAAAATATATTTCAGGATTAAAATAAAAAAAAATTCCGATTTTTGTTTTTTAATTAATCAACTATAAACATATCAAAAAAATACAAAAAATTGTGTCAGACAAATAAACCAAACTTTTTATTTTTATTTTTTTTTATCATATATGTGCAGAGAGTTTATATACATAGTATGTACAATATGCTGTATGGTTTACATAAAAATATCGTGTTACACTCTTTTACTGCTCGTATACAATGTTTGTATTAAATTTTATTACGATGCGGCTATTTAGTGATGTTGTTGTTGATGTTGTCAATTAGTTTGTTCAAACTAAATAGCCTGGAATTGATATGTGTGACCCATTTCTGGTTGTCTATATCGGTTTGCTAATTAATGATGTACTTATAGGTACCTAAATTCGGCATCCGTCTATCGAGGACACACCTTAATTTGCATAAATTAATGGAATATGAATTTATGGAGCCGGGAAATAATTATTGCGGGTTATATATTTGCAATAACAAATGTGGGTATGGAGATATGTACGTGAATAAATATTGTAAAAAGGATCATAAATGATTGTTCGATTAAAAATGAAATTCATTATTTTTTGTTTTAGAGGTGGAGGGATATTTGTTTTCATATAGTTCCGGGTTTCCCTTCTTTACTTTTAAATCGATGGCCGACAAACTAGCTTCACCAGATTTGTTCTTACCAATTTGAGTATAAGTGGAGCAAAATGAGCTTAGTCCTAACAAGCCCGAAGCACAATGGCGCAGAAGGAGGTTTACAGTTCTCACCCTGTGATGGGAGTTATGGAACCGTCAGTAGTCTCCACTGCTTAAATATGAAATGCGTCCAAATCAACTTCCGTCACGCTAAGACCATATATCAGATGCACTAAGCTCTTGGGCTCCTAAAACTGCTTCTTGCACCTTTAAGCAATAAGCAAAGCTTTTATTTTAACATAAAAATTTCCTTTACGTCATTTATAAATTAAAAGATTATTTGCAAAGTAACCTATTTTGCAACGGAATGTTGCAGATAACAAACCGTTGATGACGTTTTAAAAAAAGAGAATACTTTATTTAGAAAAAAATATATGGACCTAAAATATTATTCATAAAGAGACATCAATAGAGAAATACGATAACTAAGAGAAGAACTTGTTGAGACTGTCTTAAGAAAATACCTATCCTCAAGAAATTCTATTGGTTTGATGAATTAATGTTAAATCTCGGCCATTTTGTGGAATTTTTCAACGAAAACTAAACTAACACCAAATTGATATATTAACCAGCTATTCGAAGTAACAACGCAACATATGTGACCTGGTCTATGAAAAGGGGGCTTACGTGCGAAAACAAGTTATCGAAAAAACAGGTTAAAGGTAAAACACTCGTTGCGTCAGTTTCGCGTTAGTTGTTCCCTTTCGTCAGTTTCGCGTTAGTTGTCCTCTGTTGCCTGGTGTCTAACATATTCAAGGACGTCAAGTGTTGTTTCTGCTCGGAATATTATCGTAGTTAATCGCGTTAAGTTGAGTTTACAAATGTTATCATGGTTATCGCGCCGGCCATCTTTTTCGTTATCACGTTAATGTAATCGTTTCTGTTATGGTCTTTTGCAGAAAAATGAATGCTGATGAGGAGTTTAGTGCCGTCTACAGTCAATATTTCCCTGAAAACGATGAAGACAATGAGGGTCTGATGATGAGGGTCTGATGATGATGAAGACGAGGAACGAAGTTTCGTTAGGATGGATTTATCTGCTGTAGATAAAGAGGAAGAGGAGCTGGTAACCAAATTTCTGTCAAAAGATTGTTGTAATTACAAATGCCAAACAATAATACCACGAAAAATGATTGAGAATACCAGAATCAATCGTTTAGAGTTAGCAAAGAATGAACTCGATTTAATGATACTAAGCCATATCGAAGCCGGAATGATGTGTAATGAAGAATTAGAAAGTGTGTATTCGAACCTTGCCGGACGGAAGAAATATGGACAGAGAAAGGATAGAGAAGTTACGAGACATAAGTTAAACTTTTCCACAAATTATGACTTTCTGGTTTCCATCATGTGAAAGAGCGTCTCTTATTCTATCCGAATCGGCAAAAAAGTGGAAAATGATTTTTTGTTGATACCTAAGCACCCTTTTCATAGACCAGGGCCTAGATTCTGACCAAGTGACAAATGACAATTTTTTGTGACTATTTGTACTAAAATTTGAACTGCTATAAAATGACAATATGGTTGTGAGTTCTAAAATGCGATTCTGATGATGTGACTTTTTCAAAATGTCACAAGAAAAAAAATGACAAATTGAACAAAATTGTCATTGATTTTCCGTGACTTTTCTCACTGTATTTTAAAATAAAATATTTGTGAGTATATTTTGTTAATTTTTATAATTCTTATGTTATAAATTTTAATTAAAATAAAACAATGTGTAGCTGTAACTGAGTGTGCATCATTGAGCTCTTCGACCACAACGACAAATGCTCAGAAATATTTTGTGGTCGGAGTTCTCGAGCATCATCTAGAAACTGCCAAAAATCAGTAATTATTTTAGAATATTAAGAAAAACGACAATATATCAAATTTTATAACTAACCAATTTTTTTAATAATTTTTATTAATTAAATTTTATATTTTTGTAAATAACCAACAAAAGTACTTGATAAAAAAGAAATATCATTAAAATTGACCTTAAAATATAACTGCGGTAAACTAGAAATGCAACTACTGTAAACTGCTGTTAATGTCATAACTCATTTCGTCAGAATCGCAAATTTTCTGTGACAATATTTTGTACTAATAACAAAATGTCACGAAAAATTGTCATTTCATCAGAATCTAGGCCCTGGTCACATATTTTTAACGTAATATTCAAGCATTTTATTAACAACTTTACAATTCAACGATATATTCGATTGTTGTATTTTAACTGTTACGGTACCGTTATATTGAACTGTTATATTTCTTTAATGTGAGTGAAATGATTTTATCAACATTTTCGCGCTCACTATATTTTTAAAAGAGATCGTTCGAATGTGAGCAAATATTACTTAGAAATTGAGTGAAAAATGAGTGAAAAAGTGTATAAAAATCAGTGAAAAAAATTTAGCTCCTACGTTTTACTGACATTTCATTCAAGTTTCATGCACTGTGCAATTAATTTTGATTTATTACTCAATAAATTTTCACTCACATTTCACCCAACTTGCACTCGTGTTTCAATTAATTTTCACTCATTAAGCATGTTAACCAATATTTACTTATTTATTCAATTTTCATATTTTATTGTCAATTTTTAATTGTTTCTCTCCATTTTTTCTTACGTCTCACACACTTTTCGCATAAACATCAGTTATTTATTTAATTCATTCGGTTTTCACTCGATCAATTTAGAGTGAAAAATGAATTTATCGACAGGTTTCACTCTCATTAATATTTTTAAAATAGACAGTACAATTGTGGATGAAAATTGAATAATTTTAGTGAGATGAGAAGCATACATAATAGAAGTATTAAAAATTGAGTCAAAAGTGTGTGAACAAGTGAAACAAGTAAAAAGTGAGTAAATAGTGTGAAAATTTAGTGAACAACATGTGTACATTTTGCAAAAATAAATGAAAAAAATTCAATTCTCACACAATTTTCACTCATTGCTCGTTAAGTGTTCACTCACCTTGTACGCAATTTTCATTCACTTTTCACTTAAATATCACTACGCATACAATTTCCACTAACTTTTTACTCATTATTCAAAAAAATTTTACATTTTACAAACAATTTTAATTCGTTTTCCTCAATTTTCACTTATTTGTACTACACTGTGCTCCCAAATTTTACACACTTTTCACCCATTTTCATTAATTTTTTGGTAAATTTTTACTCATTTCCACTTATGTATATTCACACCTTTATTTTTCACTAATTTCAGAATTGACATTCTTTTGTATGTGATTTAAAAATGTGTGAATAGTCAGTGTATAGTGAGTGACAGTGGTCGAAAATTCAGTGGAAGAAAATTTGGTTAACACCGAGTGAAAAGTGACTGACAATTGAGTAAATACAGGAAAAATTAGTGATAATATAGTGAAAAATTGGTGAAAAAAGTGAAACGCAAGTAAAAAGTGTTGAAAAGTTTGTGTGAATGAGTGAAAAATAAATGAATATAAAAATCAGTGAGAAAAATTAATTCTTACTTTTTATTTTCACTCAATTTCCGCTTGTTTTTCACACACTTTTCACTTAATTTTCACTATGCACACAATTTCAACTAAGTGTTCACTCATTATTCACAAAATTAGCAAATTTTACACACAATTTCACTTATTTGTCACACTTGACAGAAGGTCTCTTGGTCTCTCAAATTGTACACCCTTTAACTCATTTTTGAATAACAATTAAATTTTCAGTCATTTTGCACTCATATTGTTCACGCTCACTCACTTTAACTCATTTGTGGATGACTTATTCTTTTGTATTTTAAGTGAGTTAAAAATGAGTGTTTAGTCATTGAACGATCGGCATAGTGAGTGAAGGAGTGATGAGTTCACTAAATGAGTGACAATTTAGTGAAAAACAAGTGAAACATGAATGTAAAATTGAGTAAACACTGAGTGAAAAATATGTGAAAAGTTAGTGAAAAATGAGTGAGAAATGTGCAAAGTAAGTAAAAAGTGTGCAAGTTGCAAGATAAGTGAAAATTAAATAAAAATCAGTAAAAAAATCAATTCTTATTCTCAGAAATTTCACTCATTTCTCATGTACTTTTTCTCAAATTTCACCCACTTTCAATCATGTTTGTACATAGAGAGTACGTACGAGTCAGTTTTAAAATTAAAAGTTAAAACAAAAAAGATTGCAACAGAAAACAAGATGTTACTTTTTTGTCGGTGACTCTTGCAACACAACTACATTTTTTGAGGCTAATTTGTTTTGAGGAATTTAATTTGATTATTTGAAGTAAATGTTTTGACTAATTTTTCATTAAATTTTTACTCAATTTTTACTCAATTCTCACTCATTATGCAATCAGTTTTCACTTAATTTGCACACTATAATATTTTTATTTAACTTTCACTAGTTTTTGATTCAATTTTCACAAATTTCTCACATACTTTCAATTTTCATTCACTTTTACTCCTTTGTGATTAACTTTTCATCATCATTCACTCAAGTTCAAATATGGTTGATAATTGAATAATGAGAGTGAGTAAGCAATGTGGGAACATTTAGTGAAATGAGGGTGAAAGTGAGTAAAAACTGAGTACAAATCAGAGGAAAAATTCAATTCTCATTTTTTTCTGATATTTTACTCAATGAGCGAACGCTCATTTTTCACTCCTTGTTCATTAAATTTTGCCTCACTTTAACGAATTCACTTATTTTTCATTCACTACAAATGTACTAAATTTTCACTGAGTATTACCCCCACCTGAGTAAAACAGTTTTCACTTATTCCTGACATGCTTTTCTCTAAAATTTCACAGATTTTTTCTCATTTTTGACTAATAATTCATTCAGTTTCACTCAATTTACACTCATTTTCCCCTCATACTTTTCCTCAATTTTCACTTTCTTTGGCTCAGTTGTGACTGTCTTATTCTGTGGTATTTTGAGTGAGTTAAAAATTAGGGAGTGGTCAGTGAACAGCTAGTGCATAGAGTGATGGAAAATTGAGTGAGAAATTATTGATAATTTATTGAGATGAGTGAAAATTGGGTCAAAATGAATGAAAAGTGAGTGACAGTTGAGTAAACAATGAGTGAGAAATTTGTGAAAAATTAATGATAATTGAATGAAAGCGAATGAAAACAGTGAAAGGTAAGTAAACATCTGTGGGAAAAGTTACTGAACTCAATTTCTCAAATATTTTTCTCTAAATTTTGAAATAATTTTACTCATTTTTGACTAACTTTTCATTAAATTTTTACTTAATATTTGCTCATTTTTCACTCATTATTCACTCATTATTCACTCAATTTTTTCTTAGTTCTTATACGATTTCACTCATTTTTACTCATTTTTGTGATTAATTCTGTGGCAATTCAACAAAACCACTTATCTCATTCTCATTCACTTTTCAGGAGACAATAAATTAACAGTAAAACAGTAAAGTAATAAACACTTATCTCGAGATAAATGATTCCGCAGTCTGGGCCACAGTCTGGGCCTTTCAACATAATCATTTATCTCGAGGTAAGTGTTTATTACTTTACTGTTTTACTGTTAATTTATTGTCTCCTGAAAAGTGAATGAGAATGAGATAAGTGGTTTTGTTGAATTGACACAGAATTTTTCGTTTAATGTTCTCTCAAGTTGAAATGTGGATGAGAATTAAATAGTGAGTGAAAATCTAGTGAGATGTGAGTTAATAAATTAAGTGCAAAATTGACTAAACATTGAGTGAAAAATATTTGAAAAGTGAGTGATAATCTAGTGAAAATTGGGTGAAAAAAGTGAAAAGTAAGTAAAAAGTAAGTGCAAATTTTGTGAAATGTGAGTGACAAGTCAATTCTCACTTTTCACTGAAATTTCACTCATTTCGTGAGTGAATTGCGAAAGAAGTATGAGTGAAAATATAGTGAAAATTTAAGTAAATTTCAAAAATGCAGAGTTATGGTGTCGATGAATAAAAGAGCATCCACCCGCTCCAGAAAATTTTCAAATATCGACTTGCCGAAAGACCAAAATTCGTAAACAAGGGAAGTAGTTCTTATTTTTCTTAGCTTAGTCTAAGGAGTTTGGAACAACTATAGTAAAGGAAAATGAATTATTACATCACATTTAATCGTCTTAACCTTTCTCTTGCAATCCTTTTTGTTTTTAATTTTAATTTTAAAACCGACTGCAACTCCAAAAAAAAAATTATGCGTCTCCCGACTCCGAATTGAGTAAACACTGTGTGAAAAATGTGTGAAAAGTGAGTGATAATTTAGTGAAAACTCAAATCTTACTTTTCACTGAAATTTCACTCAACTTTTATTCGCTCTTCCCACAAATTTCCACTGACTTTTCTCTCAGAGTTTACTCATTTTTCTTGCAGTTTTCGCTCAGTGTTCTCTTCCAGTCTGCACAACTAATAAACGTAAACGCCAATGTTTCCATAAGATGACAAAATACGGCTCACCAATGGGATGCGATTCTCAATTCAAATTTTTATTGAGGCTCTCTTTTCTCAATTCCTATATTCAAATACAACTGGGATAGAATCGGATTAGTGTTCAGATATAAAATTTCACTAAAATTCATTGACAAACATGTTCCATTTGGTGTTGGAACCTGGAACTTTAGTAAAGGCCTGAAGAAAGTAAAAAAACAAATTTTTCTTTCACAAATCTAATTCCCCCAATTTTTACTTCTAAAGGCTAAAGTATCACTAGTAGTGTCCCGCAATATTTTTTATTTAAGAAACTCCATCCCTGTCTCAACTGGAACTGCTACGATTATGCACGAATTCCATTGAAATTTAATATCTGACTTAACCAGCATATTTGATGATCAATGAATTACTGCCGCAGCTCCAAACTATAAATCAAGTTAGCGGGTTTGACACTTTTCTAGAAGAAATTTCCACACATGTATGTTTTGTGACCGATGAACGGTTGTCGTTCCAACTCTTTCGCAGTTAGCTTTTACCATCCCATCCTACTTTTACGCACTAGTAGCCAATTTGTGCTGACATGAAGATGGGTCAGCCCATAGATTCTGCACGCTCGACTGAGGGTTATAGTTGTATTCATCGTCATCCCCGATCGTAATCGGGTGATGAAAAAACCATTTTGCATGTCCCGCCCCTATCGGGATTCGAACCTGGTATCTCCCGATCCAAACGCCATAGCTTTAACCATTGAGCCGGCAAACCACCTTTGTATAACAATTTTTTACGTAACATATTTCGACACTTAATAACCGTCTTTGTTTTTTTAAGTCGAATGTTCTGGATTTTCAAACTTTTTCAGACTTGGTCCATGTTTGGTCGTTTTTGACCTAATTACCCTACCTATGGTGGAAAGATCCTCCATTTATGTTAATCAATGATACTTCTTGGAATCTGAAATGAGTTCTTCTTGTGTTGATGCCATAGAATGGTAAAATGAAAGACGATGAAAAGAAAGGTTGATGAATTGTTATTTGAGGAAATCGATAAAGATTGAAGATGCTTTGAATTCACAGAAGACATCCATGCAAAATATCTTTTGATGTCGAAGTGAAAGCAGGCTAAAATAAAATAAAAATTACCACGTACCTGTACAAAATGTGGATCATCCAAAAATATTGCCACCGTCTTGTTATCTTGAATTCGTGGCCCATTATCATTCACATCCAACACCTGAATGGTAATATTTTTCTCCACAATTTTATTAAAATCCTGCTCCTTTTGTATTTGGCACTGCATCCGTATATAAAACTTGGCACCCGGATTAAAACTATCATGATCATATGATTTTTTCATATAGATAACATTATCTCGAATCATAACGTAATCCGTGCCATTTAACAATTTGTAACTAATAAAATAATTTTGACACATTTTCTGTAATGGCTTAGGGCCAATTTCACCAATTTTTTTGTACTGAATAATTTGCTCCTCTTTTACCTTGTACAGGACATTGTCCCAAAAGCATATATTGGATGCAAAATTAAAACAAAATTCTTCAAGGGTTTTGGTTTGTTGCGGAATTATTTTCACAATCATTCGGCTTGGTTGTAATTGGCTGGTGGAATTTTTATCGGCCGCCTTTATGATGATTGTTGTTGTGTTTTCAATTTTATTGAAATGTTGATTGATCCATACGAATCCTGTATTCTTATCAATCTCTACAAAATCATTTTGATAATTTTCGATGGTATATACAAATTTTGGTGTCAGGCTTTGGTTGAAGGGGTGCGCATTAAATTGGCCCAATGGAATATCGGTGATGGGATTTTCCGTTACAATTGGTAAATTTATTTGCACCATGGATAATGGAAAAAAGGTGTCGTAACCTGGAATGGAAATAAAAAGAGGAGAAATGTAATTGTTAATCGATATTTCAGGCTATACAGGAATGATATAGGTACAATTGCGTGTTTACATAGAAAATATTTCCTGGAATAAATTGTTCTATTTAATTAAAATAATTAAATATGAAACAAAAATTGTTAATCCGTTCAGTTATTTTATTTGGTATGTATATACTTAGCCTTAAATATGTACCCAACCTTGCACAACATTATACAAAATCTAATTAACACTCACTCAGCTGAAATATTCCCAATTCTCAAAACTGAAAAATTATACATTTTCTACGTAATTATGATTATATTTATGTATGTAACAAACATAATTTAAAAACCCTAACGCAATTTTAATTAGATTAGTTTTGAAAACTAATCGTACCATACGGCAACTTAAATTCTAATTAGGTTAATACAAATGAACAGCCATCACCATATACAATTGTATATTTGAATGTAATTAACACGATTAAAGATCCATCCATCCACGAAATTATTTTATACGTTTGTATTCTGCATTATATAGGAACAGCGCTGCACAGTAGGTGGAAATATATTGAAACCACTTTTGCGAGTGTAAACAAAGTTAAGTTTTTGGTTTTTCGTTTATATTCATATTTTTTGTGAGCCAGGCACGCGATTCCCGAGGGACATCAACATTGAAAATGAAATAATTATAATTTTCATAATGTGAAAAAGTTTTTTTTGGCTGTAAAATATAAAAAGTTCTTATACAGATGCGATTTGGAGTGAGATTAATTCAATTTTATTTTTTTTGTGATGTATTCTGATAAAGGATGTATGACATATGATTGTTTGCATTTGAGTTGAAAAAACACCACATATTTCTCCTCCTTCTTGTCATGATACTAACAGTAAACTGAAACTTACTAAATTATATTCTAATTGATCTTGGACAGAACTTTATCCAAAAAACTTTTTAGAATCCCATTTTCTTCGCAAATGTCAAATTGCATCAAAATCGGTTAAGAAATAAGCAAGTTCTAGGTCTAATTGGACAAATTAGACTAGATCATATTCCTAAAATTTCACAAAAAAACATTTTAGAATCCCATTTCTATCGGACATGTCGGATTTCATCAACATTTGTTCCTCTCTTATTGGTCATATTCTAAGAAATTGTGTAGTTTCATTCCAGTTGGCCAGATTCCAGCACTTGTTCAAAGAATCACACTAGAACTCTATGGCATAATAATTGGCCATGATCTAGTTCTGTTCCAGTTGGCTAAATTTAGAGCTTTTCGAAAAAATCGTTCTAGAATCCCATCAATAATCTGTTAAGAAATGTCAATAATTTTCGAGGTGAATTAAAAAAACCACTACCCGTCACCCGATTTCCACCAACAAATTCAGACAAACAGGCAGCCCAACTGTGTGGCAGACTAACCATTCACCAATTCAGACAAACAGGCAGACTAACAGGTACCACTTCAAAACATCACATTTTCATATATTCACAAAAAAAAAACATTTTACTATGTCAAACTAAGTACAACTAGCTATAAATACAGAGCTCACATTTTTAGTTTAATAAAAACGTCATCGAAAGTGGTCCATTAAAAATTTTCCTCCCCTGTAATTCTGCTACATTATAGAGACTTTCTTCGATTTAACACGTGCTGTGTAGTATTGTCTCCTTGTAACTAGCATTGAAATAAGACTCCTGGTAGTTCCTGAAATGTTTAGCACGAATATGTGCCATCTCAGTTACAATCTTCCTTTCGATTTTCTCCTAGCAATTAAGCAGTGTTCACGGTCCATAATTCGATTTATATTACAAATAGCTCAATTTTAGTAGCTCAATATTAATAAAAACAATAAGGAAAATAAATTGGATTTATAAATTTGTATCCGCGTTACAGGCTTTGTAACTGGTAGATGAGCAGGTTGTGATACTTGTTTATTATTAATATTGGCTATAGATGTACCTTAAATTTTGCTCAATTTCTCAACATCAAATAATCTCGAATATTTGTTGTTGTTTCTGAGCAGATTGAACCAAAATACCTCCCATGTAATTCTGCTATTCAGGTTGTTGGCGAATTTTAAAACTTACCAGAATGACAGTTGCTTAAAATGTTTATCTACCATTTCTGAGCAATTAATTCACAGTAGCTCAATTTATTGTATGAGATCCAACATTTAAAACAAATATGTTTACGATGTACTTCAAACATAATTTGATTTAAATGAACAGAGTGTAGCTCAAAATTGTCGTGTGCATTCTTAATTTTTGAACGCAAAATAAATTTTGAAAGTAGCTCAAAATTACTATTTTTTTAAAATTATTTAAATTATTTTTAACTTTTCTCTTCGTATGTCGAAGTAACACCAAAGTTTACCATACAAACTTTTTTTTAAAAAACTTCGTATTTTGAGCAATGTTATTAAATTTACTTTTACCTGAACATTATTTTTGAATGTTTGTGATGTGCAATAGCTCAAATTCTGAGACCCAATAGCATCAAATACGTTTCTAAGCATAATGTTTTCAAAAAATAATTCGGAAAATTGGTAAGCTTCAGCAAATGTTTAGCTTTTGTAGTTTAATGTGAAGTAAATGTTGTAAGTAGCTCATTGATAACGTCATAAATTATTTATAAACAAAAATATTTAAAATTTAAATGTAAGTGGCAGCCGAATACAGCAATCGTTGCCGCGAGGAGCAGAATGCAGTACGTTAATAATTAAAGATAGATCGATTATTACAAAAAAATCGAACGAAGAAACTGTTTTACCCTGAATGCGGTTTGTTTTAATGTGCACGCTCTTATGAAGGAGCTGAGGCTCAAAATGGAGTGTAACAAAATTTCATGTGATTAAAGAAATAAATTTGAATTTTAAATAGTTCTTTAAACTACACAAGATGCAAGAGTAAATAAAACGCCCAATCAATCAATCAAATTCTGAAAGTAGCTCAAATTTTGTGAATAAATTATGTTGCCCCGTTTTGCAATTTACCATATTGTAGATAATAATCTCCTGATTATACGACTTTCAGATAACTGTTTATTTTATGTAGCTCAATTCAAAGTTAAAACTGTAGCTCACATATATTTTTTTATGGATGTATAAACATAATGATATTTATGTAGAAGCGAATCAGTGCATTATATTTAAATCTCAAATAATTTGACAGCAATTACTTCCAATTCAAAAATTTGTTCGTTAGATTCTCTAAATTAAAACTAAGGGAGTCTGCCACTCTAACAAAAATAAAAACTCAAAAAACATTGTGGTGTGTTCTATTAACACAAAAAACTGATCTATATCCAAAATAACTGAAGCAAGATTTTAGCTCATTTACAATTTTTTAATTTCTATTATATTGTAAACGCCCGAAAATATTTGTGAGATGAGTGTATCTGTGTTTATTGTAAATTATAAAATTGAGCTACATTTTTTTCTTACGGAAAAATTGGCAATTAAAAAAGAATGCATTTTAAAACCATTTTTGTTCTAAAAAATTGAACTCTCCACAATATATAATAATTTCAGATCAGTTTTTTTGCTTTATTGAACACGACATAATATTTTGTTTGATGTTTCTAATTTTTATACGTTGACAGACTGTTTTAGTGTATTACTTTACACCCCCAGACAGTCTCGACACTGTAGCGCAGCAATGTAATAGCGCAAAAGTTAAGTTATATGAAAATAAATATATGTGAATTGACAAACTCGATGAGACGGAGCGCATTAGACCAAGTACTAAAATTAAATTATTTTCAATGTTACATGCAAGAATGGATTGAAGTGTTACTTTTTGATGTGAAAAATTACAAAATGACACACATTCTTGTGAAGCTAAAGGTATACAAGTTAAATAGTTTCAATTACAGTAAACGTCTTGTATGTACATAGGTTAATTATTAGTTATTAACTAGATTAAAAGAGGGATTACAAAGTATTTATAGATGGATCAAAAAGTTTTAGGTTATGTTAGATAGTTTTAGATTAATTTAATGTCAAAACCGTGCATCGAGATTGTCAGAAAAATTTTAATTTTTACAGTATTAAATTAATGTTTGCGCTCCCTGTGTAATTCCGTCTCCTTTCCGTCGAGATTGTCTCAACCTGTAGAGAATCGAATGAAGAAAATGTCGAATTGTAAGGTTATACAAGTAATGTTGTCTTTTATTTTTTCACTGCTTGTGCCCTGGGGCTAGGCTAGATTCTAAAATTACTACTAACTAAATTAGTACTAATTGCAATAAAATTACAATATAATTGTGAGTACTAAAAATCTATTCTGATCGAGTGACTTTTTCAAAATCACGAAAAATAATGTGACAATTTGAAGAAACAATGTCACTAGTTTTAATTTCGGTGACTTTTATTTCATGCTTTAAACTACTGTAAATTTCAGTATCAACATTCTATTTTGTACTAATAAAAAATATCTGATTTCGTCAGAATTTACCCCTATAGAATGAGATGGAATAAAATTGATTGAGATAGAATAAAATTGATTGAGATTTTTGACTATTTTGAATCCCGATTTGTCACTGTATAATTTTATTCTAGAGCCTAGATTCTGATCAAGTGAGAAATGAATTTTTTGTGACTTTGTACTAAAATTTGACCTGCTATAAAATGACAATTCAGTTTGAAATAGTCACAAGAAAAAAAATGACAAACACAACTCACAAGTCACTACCTACTGTATATTGTCATTTAAAAGCAGTTAAAATTTTAGTACAAAGTCACAAAAATTGTCATTTATCACTTGATCAGAATCTAGGCCATGAATTTTGTATTCCCGCTCTCTTTGCGAGATAATTTGTTTAGTGTTGGTTCTAAATCGAATAAAATGTCAAAAATGGAAACTTTGTGTATTGAATTGAATGTTTAATTCTTTATGGCCAAACTTAATTCAATTTCAATATTTGGCATATTTTAAAAAAACGATAACGACCCAATGCCGTTATTCAATTTTAATTCATTTCTTTCTTTTTTATTTATACCACAAATTTTGTGAATTTTTAAAAATGTGAATAATAGTTCCATCTGTATTAAAATAGCGCAACTTTTTGATATTTACATATAATGGCGCCATTTGTACTTCAGTACTTCAACTAAACTCAATAATAAGAGATAAACTTCAAAATAATTAGTTCACTTATTCTCGATATAAAAAGCGATTAGCTAAAGCGAGGAATAATTTACGACTAATCTCGAAAAATCAGTAGCTGCACCAATTTTGGCATTGTGGCACACTCTTACGAGATATTATGTATAAAAATTGTTATTTGATATCGATGATTCTCATGGAATGATACACACTTCAATGATACATACAAAATAGCTGACAATAGTACTGAGTCATTATGACCAATCGTTATAGATTCATCTGTCATTCGACAGTAAAAATAAATAAAAAATCCTTTTTTTGTAGTCTTGCCAAATTTATAAAATAAAAAAAAATCCAAATACCATTTAAAAATTCATTTGAAATCATATTTTAGTTTTGCTTCAATTATTTCGTGCAGCTCATAAAGAAACTGAAATAATAAAAAAAAAGTTCGCTTTCATTTCAAAACCGTCTCTATACAGAATACATTCAATACTGTATACTCATTGCTCGTAAATAAATCGAGATACAATATATAGCTATCATGGACGTTCCAAGTTCAACGGCTATTTGGGATTGTGCACGTTACTATATTAAAATAAACTATCATTCATTGTTACTCGTACTCTTTTTGTTGTAGTCGTTATTATTGCAATATTTTATCCATTTTATATATACCTTTAATTATATAAACGCTTGGACGAACGATATAATACGTAATTAAAAACGTCTAACAGACAAAAAAAGAAGACACTGATTAGCTTTTCAAATATTAGGTGTGCGCAAAAGATTTTACCCATTGGGATTTCTCCGACCATCCGAATCAACCTAATATGTATTTTAGTTGTATGTAGTAAATCACCTTAATTATATCATCATCATCGTCATCATAATCATGTGGATGGTTTCGGAAAACGAAATCGCTTATTGTTTATATCTTTAATCAATTTCGAGGCGGAAAGATATAAATAAATAAAAGGACAATAAATATAAACAAATAATGGCGAGAAAATAATGAAATTTTTTGTCGTTCTTTTGGTTTTATTATTATTCCCCTTTTATGTCGTAATTACGGAATGACGACCACGACAATAGTGAATTGAGATAATTAAAACTTATTCTGGATACATACAGTTTTTATGCACCATATCCCTTTCATATTTTCGAAATTTAACAAAGAGTAAAGAATTGCAAAGGGATAATATCCTGTTGGTTTCCTTTTGGTGGTTTGTTTGAACCACAAGCATGTTTAACCACTTAATCGCATAAATTACTTTCTTACTTGATTTGATCGGTAATATACAAAGGATTTGAAATCCTAATGGCTGTTTACCAAATTCAATTTGTAGTTTTATCTTTGTTCGCTTGGGCAGCGCTGCTGTATACCGAGTAGGTAATTAAAATTTATATGTGAACAATTTCATATAAAACACGAACATTTTTTATTTATATCTCAACATTTATGTTTAAAAACAAGGTGAATAGTGGTTTTCCAATCGACCACCGCAAGTACTTATAAGTGTGAAAAATATGTCTCGGCTAAATGTCGATTGGAACACACAAAAAATTATTACATGAGCAAAACATAACCTCTAAATTGTTAATTCGCATAGTACAAAAAAAATAATGCGATTGTGGTTAAATTTTTTAAATGTATGGTAATAATAAAATATTAAAATAAATATTTAAAAAATAAATTTTAGCTTTATTGTTGTAAATTATTATTAAATATCACCTAGCGGGGAATGTTGACATAACTGCTTGTATCTGCTCATGAAAAATTAGGTAGAACACTTGCGAGCAGTTAATTGAGCAAAGACATGAACCATAAGTGCTTATAAGTACTTGCGGTGGTCGATTGGAAAACCATCATTTACATACAAATAAATTATAATAACCTATAAGGGAAATCGCTAACAAATTTTGAAGACAACATGAATCTTAGGTAGAGATGGCATTACTAGTAATTCAACGAATCCCAATAAACAACTCAATTAAATATTAAAGCGAATATAATATTAATATTAAACGAAATAAAAAAATAAAATCTCGGTTGAAAGGTAGGGAACAATTTTATGAGCAAATACAATTTTTTGGACCTTCTTTTTCATTTTCTTTGTTCAACGGTTAGTGGTGCCATCTCTACCCAAGGCACTGGTATTAGCATTTTAACGCACCCCAACAAGCAGATGTTTGCTTCAAGCTTTACTATGAGAATTATGACTAATTTCCCTTATAGATACATATTATAATTTATTTGTTTACATATTGTTACGGTGACACCTAGGATAGAATAGAATAAGTTAATTGATAGCGCAAAGTTCTACTGTACTAAAATCGAATTTTCCATGATAAAAACTGTTCTAAATGTTTCTAAACTGTTCTTACCGGAACAATTATGAAATTTCGAGAAATTTTAGTTTGAGAACATTAGTTTTTGGAAAGCGATAAAGTGAGAATTGAAAAGGAAATTAAAGAGTGATTTGAAATAAAAGTGCGAAATAAAAGTTATAAGTGCACAGTGGAATTGTGTAAAAAAGTATAATAAGTGATTTTGTGAATTTTTGTTAATTTGTGTTGTGTTAATTTTTGGTGTTATGAATCTTGATTGACAAGGCAAAAACGTAACAATAATATGGAATAAATATAACGTCTGTAGTATTTCATGTAATTATTAGACACATATTCTGATGTTTGAATTGAAAAAACTATTAAATATAAGTGGAATCAGAAACACGAATTTGGTTAAAATAGTATTTTACGACGAGCCCTAAACCTTCAAAATTTATCTAACATCTGGTTAAAAAGGTGATCCGAAGTTGATACATGAAAATCGCCGTTCGTCCAGCTGCAGGAAATTTTCGGTTAATTAAAATCGCCTGCAAATAAAATATGATCATAGTTCATAGCTATTCATTAACGGTAATAGCTAAACATTAACAAAATTCACAAAACCTTTGTAGACATCAGCAGCACTGCCATACGGAACATACACAAAAACCAAGAATAGCCAAAACTCACCACATTTGACTTTAACAATAAGTGACTCGCCATTGTGACATAATAGATTTACGCGTTCAAATATTAAATCATTTTTCAGTGCAACAATGATACCCCCACCTTTAATTGTGACGTTCTAGGGCTCACGATCCTGTCGAAATACAGTGTAAGTCAGTCCGTTAGAAGGATAGCAATTATTTACGGAGACAAATTCAGTGTTGGAAAATTTCTCCCGTTTTTTGATATATTAATGAATGGCCGTATTAAAGTTCCACTAGGCCACAGATCTGTTGACAGTGCATCATTAAACTTATCCTCGTAGGCACAGCAACTTTGAAAGAAATGAATAGAAGGCTGTCCACATCGTGGTTTTTTTTGGAACAAGTGAACAGCATTTAATTTCATTTTCTGGAACACTCAACTTCTCGCCCAGATATGTTTTCAAGTTCTTGGAAGAACTGGGAAAATATTTGTTAGGATTGTGGCGCCTTTAATGCCAAATACGAGAATTAAGTTTGGGAAAATCACTAATTGTTTTATTTATTTTATTTTTCTAATTTATTTAATTTTTAAGTGGAAGAAATTTATTTGATTTAATTAACTTTCTTAATTTATTTAACTTGCCTAATTTAATTAATTGATTTAATTTACCTAATTTATTTAATTTTAAACTAATTTTAGTTTTCTAAAGAGGGAAAGAAACGAGAAAAATCCTGATGCAAAAATTACTCGTATGCTAACTTAACCCACATAAGGGCACTGTCCTTTATAAGTCGAGAACATACTTGGTAGCTTGGTAGACATACGATTAAGACTTATGTATTTATTTATTTTATATTCATAATTAATTTAGTTTATAAGCGGAAGAGAATTTATTTAATTTATAAAATTTGCCCAATTTAATTTTTAATTTATTTTTAGGAGTTGTTCATAAATTTCGTAACGCATGATAAGGAGGCACAAAATGGTAAGAGTTATTGCAACATTTGTTCTATAATAAAAAAAAAAAAATTCTTATCTAAAATATTTAGGTAGCTCTTAGCAAAAAACAATGTCATGCAATTTTCTTCAAATAATTTGCTTCAGCAAGCAATCATTGAAGTCATTTCTGTGATACTGCCCGCTCAGGCATCCGCTTTTTAGAACATAAAAGATTTACATTAGAAGATATAAGACAGATATAGAACGTAGAATATTAAAGAAAGAACATAGAAGATATATAGAAGATATATAGAAAATATGTAGAAGAGATTTAGAAGAGATGTTGAAGATATAGAAGATGGAAGGCGGTATACGGAAGATGAAAATTAGAAGATAGAAGACGGAAGATGAGAGATGGAAGGTAGAAGATGGAAGATGATAACTGAAAGATGGAAAAATGGTAGATGAGAGATGGAAGATTGTAGATATTTTTTCGCTGGCGCTACATCCCATGAAGGGATTTGACCGCTTCATGGCGAAGTTTCGTAATCATTTTTTTTTAACGGATAATGAGTGATAAATTCATTGATCCAACATTAATTAACCAGCTGTGAATTTTTCATCAACTACCGGGAATCGAACCCGGGACCTCCGGAGCTTAAGGCAAGCATGCTAATCACGATGCCTCCGGGGTGGCAAGATATTTGGTTACTTCGACATTTTTTAAAGTTGTCGATTATTATGTCCTAACGTAACGTAATTAATTTGACTACATATATTCCAAAAATCCACCCAATAACCATTTCAGTTTCAGTTTAATTATTTTGTTTTTTCAGAAACATATTTCAATTTCAATTTTAAAATCTAAATTTCAAATTTTCTGATTCAACAATTTTTTTGGTAGGCATAACAAAATTTTAATTTGGAATTAGTAAATTAGCAGACGATTTTTGACAAACAATTTTACACTATCCCTATGTATGTACATTTAGTACATACATATTTCAACATAATATTTATTTGAATTTGCAACATTTCCGCAAGATAAAACAGATTAAAACAGTTAAATAGTTTGTGTTGTAATACGATTTTATAAGCCAACCCAAAAATATTGACTAAACTGATTTAAATCAATCAAAATTTAATCTTTGACTCCCCTCCCTGCATTATAAACAAAATAAATAAATTGTGTCCCACCCCATTCCATCCGTATAATTAACTTGTTCGCTCTAATCTGATAGTTTCCAAAAATAAAACAAAAAAAAAATCGAAAATAAGCCTCAATGAATCACAGCAGAAGCACAACAAAAATACGAAAATCGGATATTTACATAAAGCAAACTCATCTCAGCCCAGACACATAAAACTACTATGTATTTACATAAAAAATTAATAATCGGCAGTAGTTTATGTATAACAATATAAGATAACCTACAAATACGACTAAGTTGGATGGGGAGCAAAATTCCAAAAAAAAAAAACCTAAATGAATCAGCATACCCTTTTACCGCACTCTGTAACAATCGAGAAATAGAGAGATTTAAACTTTCTAGAACGTAGAACACTGTTGCTGTTTGTATTTTTGTACGAAGAGAATGCTTTTTAGTTTTACCCACCTTCACATCATCAACATCATGATCACCACAAAATATACGCCACACCATCATTTCTTCGAGTTCGAGACTAGTCATACTAGTCGAAAACTATATAATTTTGCTATTTTCATTTTCCTGTTTTTATTTTTACAACTGTTTTCATCGAGGCAAATAAAAATTGTCGTCATCCGTTCTCATTGATGCGAGATGAACGATGAGTCACCTTAAATTTTCAGCGAGATAAACTATGCTTATTTAATAAATTCATTGATAGCGGTGTACAATAATTTATACATTTTCAAATTTTATGTATAGGTTCATCATTATGTATGTAGGATGTAATGTTAATGTTGGAAAAACATTTCCCATATGTATTAGAAAAATTAATTATGTTGGCGTGTAAATGTGTAATGTATAACGGCTGGAATTAGTGATTCATGTCGGAATGCAGTCTACACATTATGTCAAGCAAAGAATTAATTACAATTTTGGTCCAGAGCCATCAAGTCATTTATGTTGCATTGCATCATAATGTGTGATAGTTTCCTTTTCTATTCTATTTATATGTATGTACAAAGGAATTTTTATTTTCTAGTTTGTTGCAAACCAAATTATTTATGGTAATTACAGTACGACTATAAAGATTATTGATTTTGTGGTTTAGTTTAATCGTGTGTATACAGTAAACGGAACTCAACAAAGAAATTGATATTGGATTTTTTTTTATAGATTGTGGCGTATGGTTGGTATATTAACAGGAAAATACAAAAAAAAATTCCGCATTGGGGTTTGGACCTTGTCTTAAACTTTCTGAATATATGAAGTTAGTTTTACCGGCCAAACGGCGCAGTGATTAAATCTGTGGTTGGAGCGGGAGGTACCCGGGTTCGAATCCCGATAAGGGCGGGGAATTAAAAGGGATTTTTCATCACCTGATTACCATCGGTAATGCCGATGAACACATCAATGACCCGCTGTTGAGAGTGCAAAATCCATGGGCCGACTTATAAGGCTGGCATGAAGAAATGCAATGTGCAGGTGGTCTTTATTAAAACGGGTCTATCTATACCGGGTATGTCCTCGATTTGGCTAAATACTACGTTAGGGTAGGACGTTATAAGCGAACTACGAATGAGTTGGGGTGCCTTGAGCCCGGTGTCGTGGACTGTATGGTTGATCAAAATTTAAAAACACTTTCCCAAAACTCTGTATTGATCTATCACAGTTGTGTTTTATTTATTTTATAATTCTAATCAAACGATCATACTCTCTGGTAAATTGAAAAGAACTGATTTCCAAAAAAGATTACGCCAATCGACTAAACTTTATTTAATCCATCTATCTCAATCGTCAACCATAATAAAATCTTATCATTATAGTTGAAGTCATGGTGGCAATTTTTCATTGGCTTAAATAAACGTAGAAATATATTTATGGTAAGTTAAGCCGCGGTTAATTTAAATTTAATTGGTAAATGCCATCAAGTTTTATTTTGGTTTAGAACTATGGTGACTATTTTTGGTGCCGATTACGAACGATAGATGGAACAACTTATAATTATTTTGTATACTAACTCTATTACATTTCGTTTTAGCGTAATACATAATACGTCAAAAATTAATACAAACAAAGTGATCTGAATCGAAAATTTGGAAAATACAAGATAAGTAAAATTTACTGATATACAAATGGTTTGTTTTTCTAATTAACTTTTCATTTAGGTTGATTCTTGAATGGCTGTGTGATTATGCTTGGTTGTGAACACCCAGAAAAGACTGCAAAAATAAACACACAGATTTTATTTTTACCAAAGTAGGCTCAGTGTAAACATTTTAAAATTTCTGAAGATTTTTTAACAGCTATTTGCATACCAAGTCCAAGTAAGGCCATGAGTGAATATGTTAAAAATATTTTAGTTAAAAATTTGGTGAAAATCAAATTATCATGTTGAAATATTTTTAACAGCAAAAGTAGAATTTGCTGTGTGAAATTAGTTAAAATTTTGACAGTTGAAATTCATTCAAAATGCATCGCGTTTAATCATTAGACATTACTAGAATCTTTGCTAATGTTATCGGTGCTATTGACGGATATCATATAAAAATTAAATGCCTAGTCAAGAAGCACGATGAATATCTAAATTATAAAAGCTTTTACTCCATCCAGTGTCAAGCCGTAGTAAATAGCCATCATTTATTGAACGATGTTCAATACTGAATGTTGGGATTCAAAAAAATATTCTAAAGATCTCAAATCATTTAAAGTAATCGTTTACCCTAAACCAAATATATTTGTTTAGTTTATGCTTTGACGGCCGAGGACCAGTACGATAATTGAAATCTATGCATGATTTTTTGGGAAAAACTATCGATTCACAAAACTAATATACTCAAAATCAAGCTTAGTTATGATGCTCATTAATACGTTTATCGTAAAGATGTGTAGCGATTCACTCATATAATCGCTCAATAATTCGTCTCATTACCACAATATAAGTACATTTAATTTGCTGAAAGAACAAAACGGCCTGAAAGAACAGATCCGGAAACTAATCACAAACATTAAAAAGGATCCAGCTGCCAGAAAAACAATGGCTCACCTGGAAAAAAGAAAGAAGAAGTCGCAAATCTGTACAACAGATACAAAACAAACGACCAGAAATTAATCAGCCACGCTGTCCTAAACAATTTGTCTTACATAGAAGGGAGTAAGCATATAGTACGTGCTTGTGAAAACATTACAGCTAATATCAACCTAAAGATAGCAGCTGCTGCAACAACTCCAACAGCAAGAGATGACTTCACAACACAAACAGCGCCGATAGTATCAGCAACAACCAAGCTATCAGAGCTGAGTAATTTGGATAGTGATTCAGCCAGCACAACAACGGCATCAAGAAAGATCACACCCAAATTAATAATCCCGACAGTACAAGATGATAACAATGATCCCAACAAAAAGCTACTTAGAAAGCAGTTAATAAAATTAAGCCACTTGCAGAGCTTCATCTCGCAAGCAAACGGTTTAATTAAAGACAGAAAAGAACCTGAATTTCTTAAACAAAAATACAGTCAGCTAAATAAGAAAATAGAACATTGCATAACATAGTCAGGGAAAACTTACATGCAATAAAGAATTTAGGAGTCGACATTACGACCTGGGATGCTTGGTTGGATTCACAAAATCATAGCCAGAAAAATCGAAAATCTGCAATTGTGCTCCGATTTCGATGATTGATACCTCTATAAATAGGCGTTGAGACCTGTAATTGTCATACAAACGGCCATTTGGATCGGTCGAATATCTCTACACGTACAGTGGAAAATTTAATTTTTTTTGAAAATCAACTGAACTATAGCCCACAAATTCAGAGCCACAAAATTCGAATCTGCAAATGTGCTCCGATTTCGATGATTGATAACTCTATCAATAGGCGTTGAAACCAGTAATTGTCATACAAACGGCCATTTGGATCGGTCGAATATTTCTACACGTACCGTGGAAAATTTAATTTTTTTGAAAATGAACTGAACTATAGCCCACAAATTCAGAGCCACAAAATTCGATAATCTGCAAATGTGCTCCGATTTCGATGATTGATACCTCTATCAATAGGCGTTGAAACCAGTAATTGTCATACAAGCGGCCATTTGGACCGGTCGAATATTTCTACACGTTCCGTGGAAAATTCGTTTTTTTTGAAACTCAACTGAACTATAGCCCACAAATTCAGAGCCACAAAATTCAAAAATCTGCAAATGTGCTCCGATTTCGATTATTGATACCTCTATCAATAGGCGTTGAAACCAGTAATTGTCATACAAACGGCCATTTGGATCGGTCGAATATTTCTACACGTTCCATGGAAAATTTAATTTTTTTGAAAATCAACTGAACTATAGCCCACAAATTCAGAGCCACAAAATTCGATAATCTGCAAATGTGCTCCGATTTCGATGATTGATACCTCTATAAATAGGCGTTAAGACCTGTAATTGTCACACAAACGGCCATTTGGATCGGTCGTATATTACTACACGTACCGTGGAAAATTTAATTTTTTTTGAAAATCAACTGAACTATAGCCCACAAATTCAGAGCCACAAAATTCGATAATCTGCAAATGTGCTCCGATTTCGATGATTGATAACTCTATCAATAGGCGTTGAAACCAGTAATAGTCACACAAACGGTCATTTGGATCGGCCGAATATTTCTACACGTTCCGTGGAAAATTCGTTTTTTTTGAGAATCAACTGAACTATAGCCCACAAATTCAGAGCCACAAAATTCGAAAATCTGCAAATGTGCTCCGATTTCGATGATTGATACCTCTATCAATAGGCGTTGAGACCTGAACTCGTCATACAAACGGATATTTGGATCGGTCGAATATTTCTACACGTTCAGTGGAAAATTCGTTTTTTTTGAAAATCAACTGAACTATAGCCCACAAATTCAGAGCCACAAAATTCGATAATCTGCAAATGTGCTCCGATTTCGATGATTGATACCTCTATCAATAGGCGTTGAGACCTGAACTCGTCATACAAACGGATATTTGGATCGGTCGAATATTTCTACACGTTCCGTGGAAAATTTAATTTTTTTTGAAAATCAACTGAACTATAGCCCACAAATTCAGAGCCACAAAATTCGATAATCTGCAAATGTGCTCCGATTTCGATGATTGATACCTCTATAAATAGGCGTTAAGACCTGTAATTGTCACACAAACGGCCATTTGGATCGGTCGAATATTACTACACGTACCGTGGAAAATTTAATTTTTTTTGAAAATCAACTGAACTATAGCCCACAAATTCAGAGCCACAAAATTCGATAATCTGCAAATGTGCTCCGATTTCGATGATTGATAACTCTATCAATAGGCGTTGAAACCAGTAATAGTCATACAAACGGCCATTTGGATCGGTCGAATATTTCTACACGTTCCATGGAAAATTTAATTTTTTTGAAAATCAACTGAACTATAGCCCACAAATTCAGAGCCACAAAATTCGATAATCTGCAAATGTGCTCCGATTTCGATGATTGATACCTCTATCAATAGGCGTTGAGACCTGAACTCGTCATACAAACGGATATTTGGATCGGTCGAATATTTCTACACGTTCCGTGGAAAATTTAATTTTTTTTGAAAATCAACTGAACTATATATAGCCCACAAATTCAGAGCCACAAAATTCGAAAATCTGCAAATGTGCTCCGATTTCGATTATTGATACCTCTATCAATAGGCGTGAGACCTGTAATTGTCATACAATTGAATTTTGAAAATCAACTGAACTATAGCCCACAACTTCAGAGCCACAAAAATCGAAAATCTGCAAATGTGCCTCGATTTCGATGATTGATACCTCTATCAATAGGCGTTGAGACCTGTAATTGTCATACAATTGAATTTTGAAAATCAACTGAACTATAGCCCACAAATTCAGAGCCAAAAAATTCGATAATATGCAAATGTGCCCCGATTTCGATGATTGATACCTCTATAAATAGGCGTTGAGACCTGTAATTGTCATACAAACGGCCATTTGAATCGGTCTATTATGTCTACACGTTCCGTGGAAAATTTTAATTTTTTTTGAAAATCAACTTAACTATAGCCCACAAATTCAGAGCCACAAAATTCGAAAATCTGCAAATGTGCTCCGATTTCGATGATTGATACCTCTATCAATAGGCGTTGAGACCTGAACTCGTCATACAAATGGATATTTGGATCGGTCGAATATTTCTACACGTTCAGTGGAAAATTTAATTTTTTTGAAACTCAACTGAACTATAGCCCACAAATTCAGAGCCACAAAATTCGATAATCTGCAAATGTGCTCCGATTTCGATGATTGATACCTCTATCAATAGGCGTTGAAACCAGTAATTGTCATACAAGCGGCCATTTGGACCGGTCGAATATTTCTACACGTTCAGTGGAAAATTCGTTTTTTTTGAAAATCAACTGAACTATAGCCCACAAATTCAGAGCCACAAAATTCGATAATCTGCAAATGTGCTCCGATTTCGATGATTGATACCTCTATCAATAGGCGTTGAGACCTGAACTCGTCATACAAACGGATATTTGGATCGGTCGAATATTTCTACACGTTCCGTGGAAAATTTAATTTTTTTTGAAAATCAACTGAACTATATATAGCCCACAAATTCAGAGCCACAAAATTCGAAAATCTGCAAATGTGCTCCGATTTCGATTATTGATACCTCTATCAATAGGCGTGAGACCTGTAATTGTCATACAATTGAATTTTGAAAATCAACTGAACTATAGCCCACAAATTCAGAGCCAAAAAATTCGATAATATGCAAATGTGCCCCGATTTCGATGATTGATACCTCTATAAATAGGCGTTGAGACCTGTAATTGTCATACAAACGGCCATTTGAATCGGTCTATTATGTCTACACGTTCCGTGGAAAATTTTAATTTTTTTGAAAATCAACTTAACTATAGCCCACAAATTCAGAGCCACAAAATTCGAAAATCTGCAAATGTGCTCCGATTTCGATGATTGATACCTCTATCAATAGGCGTTGAGACCTGAACTCGTCATACAAATGGATATTTGGATCGGTCGAATATTTCTACACGTTCAGTGGAAAATTTAATTTTTTTGAAACTCAACTGAACTATAGCCCACAAATTCAGAGCCACAAAATTCGATAATCTGCAAATGTGCTCCGATTTCGATGATTGATACCTCTATCAATAGGCGTTGAGACCTGAACTCGTCATACAAACGGATATTTGGATCGGTCGAATATTTCTACACGTTCCGTGGAAAATTTAATTTTTTTTGAAAATCAACTGAACTATATATAGCCCACAAATTCAGAGCCACAAAATTCGAAAATCTGCAAATGTGCTCCGATTTCGATTATTGATACCTCTATCAATAGGCGTGAGACCTGTAATTGTCATACAATTGAATTTTGAAAATCAACTGAACTATAGCCCACAACTTCAGAGCCACAAAAATCGAAAATATGCAAATGTGCCTCGATTTCGATTATTGATACCTCTATCAATAGGCGTGAGACCTGTAATTGTCATACAATTGAATTTTGAAAATCAACTGAACTATAGCCCACAAATTCAGAGCCAAAAAATTCGATAATATGCAAATGTGCCCCGATTTCGATGATTGATACCTCTATAAATAGGCGTTGAGACCTGTAATTGTCATACAAACGGCCATTTGAATCGGTCTATTATGTCTACACGTTCCGTGGAAAATTTTAATTTTTTTGAAAATCAACTTAACTATAGCCCACAAATTCAGAGCCACAAAATTCGAAAATCTGCAAATGTGCTCCGATTTCGATGATTGATACCTCTATCAATAGGCGTTGAGACCTGAACTCGTCATACAAATGGATATTTGGATCGGTCGAATATTTCTACACGTACCGTGGAAAATTTAATTTTTTTGAAAATGAACTGAACTATAGCCCACAAATTCAGAGCCACAAAATTCGATAATCTGCAAATGTGCTCCGATTTCGATGATTGATACCTCTATCAATAGGCGTTGAAACCAGTAATTGTCATACAAGCGGCCATTTGGACCGGTCGAATATTTCTACACGTTCCGTGGAAAATTCGTTTTTTTTGAAACTCAACTTAACTATAGCCCACAAATTCAGAGCCACAAAATTCAAAAATCTGCAAATGTGCTCCGATTTCGATTATTGATACCTCTATCAATAGGCGTTGAAACCAGTAATTGTCATACAAACGGCCATTTGGATCGGTCGAATATTTCTACACGTTCCATGGAAAATTTAATTTTTTTGAAAATCAACTGAACTATAGCCCACAAATTCAGAGCCACAAAATTCGATAATCTGCAAATGTGCTCCGATTTCGATGATTGATACCTCTATAAATAGGCGTTAAGACCTGTAATTGTCACACAAACGGCCATTTGGATCGGTCGAATATTACTACACGTACCGTGGAAAATTTAATTTTTTTTGAAAATCAACTGAACTATAGCCCACAAATTCAGAGCCACAAAATTCGATAATCTGCAAATGTGCTCCGATTTCGATGATTGATAACTCTATCAATAGGCGTTGAAACCAGTAATAGTCACACAAACGGTCATTTGGATCGGTCGAATATTTCTACACGTTCCGTGGAAAATTCGTTTTTTTTGAGAATCAACTGAACTATAGCCCACAAATTCAGAGCCACAAAATTCGAAAATCTGCAAATGTGCTCCGATTTCGATGATTGATACCTCTATCAATAGGCGTTGAGACCTGAACTCGTCATACAAACGGATATTTGGATCGGTCGAATATTTCTACACGTTCAGTGGAAAATTCGTTTTTTTTGAAAATCAACTGAACTATAGCCCACAAATTCAGAGCCACAAAATTCGATAATCTGCAAATGTGCTCCGATTTCGATGATTGATACCTCTATCAATAGGCGTTGAGACCTGAACTCGTCATACAAACGGATATTTGGATCGGTCGAATATTTCTACACGTTCCGTGGAAAATTTAATTTTTTTTGAAAATCAACTGAACTATAGCCCACAAATTCAGAGCCACAAAATTCGATAATCTGCAAATGTGCTCCGATTTCGATGATTGATACCTCTATAAATAGGCGTTAAGACCTGTAATTGTCACACAAACGGCCATTTGGATCGGTCGAATATTACTACACGTACCGTGGAAAATTTAATTTTTTTTGAAAATCAACTGAACTATAGCCCACAAATTCAGAGCCACAAAATTCGATAATCTGCAAATGTGCTCCGATTTCGATGATTGATAACTCTATCAATAGGCGTTGAAACCAGTAATAGTCATACAAACGGCCATTTGGATCGGTCGAATATTTCTACACGTTCCATGGAAAATTTAATTTTTTTGAAAATCAACTGAACTATAGCCCACAAATTCAGAGCCACAAAATTCGATAATCTGCAAATGTGCTCCGATTTCGATGATTGATACCTCTATCAATAGGCGTTAAGACCTGTAATTGTCACACAAACGGCCATTTGGATCGGTCGAATATTACTACACGTACCGTGGAAAATTTAATTTTTTTTGAAAATCAACTGAACTATAGCCCACAAATTCAGAGCCAAAAAATTCGATAATATGCAAATGTGCCCCGATTTCGATGATTGATACCTCTATAAATAGGCGTTGAGACCTGTAATTGTCATACAAACGGCCATTTGGACCGGTCTATTATGTCTACACGTTCCGTGGAAAATTTTAATTTTTTTGAAAATCAACTTAACTATAGCCCACAAATTCAGAGCCACAAAATTCGATAATCTGCAAATGTGCTCCGATTTCGATGATTGATACCTCTATCAATAGGCGTTGTCGTCATACAAACGGATATTTGGATCGGTCGAATATTTCTACACGTTCCGTGGAAAATTTAATTTTTTTTGAAAATCAACTGAACTATAGCCCACAAATTCAGAGCCACAAAATTCGATAATCTGCAAATGTGCTCCGATTTCGATGATTGATACCTCTATAAATAGGCGTTAAGACCTGTAATTGTCACACAAACGGCCATTTGGATCGGTCGAATATTACTACACGTACCGTGGAAAATTTAATTTTTTTTGAAAATCAACTGAACTATAGCCCACAAATTCAGAGCCACAAAATTCGATAATCTGCAAATGTGCTCCGATTTCGATGATTGATACCTCTATCAATAGGCGTTGAGACCTGAACTCGTCATACAAACGGATATTTGGATCGGTCGAATATTTCTACACGTTCCGTGGAAAATTTAATTTTTTTTGAAAATCAACTGAACTATAGCCCACAAATTCAGAGCCACAAAATTCGATAATCTGCAAATGTGCTCCGATTTCGATGATTGATACCTCTATCAATAGGCGTTGAGACCTGAACTCGTCATACAAACGGATATTTGGATCGGTCGAATATTTCTACACGTTCCGTGGAAAATTTAATTTTTTTGAAAATCAACTGAACTATAGCCCACAAATTCAGAGCCACAAAATTCGAAAATCTGCAAATGTGCTCCGATTTCGATGATTGATACCTCTATCAATAGGCGTTGAGACCTGAACTCGTCATACAAATGGATATTTGGATCGGTCGAATATTTCTACACGTTCAGTGGAAAATTTAATTTTTTTTGAAAATCAACTGAACTATAGCCCACGAATTCAGAGCCACAAAATTCGAAAATCTGCAAATGTGCTCCGATTTCGATGATTGATACCTCTATCAATAGGCGTTGAGACCTGAACTCGTCATACAAACGGATATTTGGATCGGTCGAATATTTCTACACGTTCCGTGGAAAATTTAATTTTTTTTGAAAATCAACTGAACTATAGCCCACAAATTCAGAGCCACAAAATTCGATAATCTGCAAATGTGCTCCGATTTCGATGATTGATACCTCTATCAATAGGCGTTGAGACCTGAACTCGTCATACAAACGGATATTTGGATCGGTCGAATATTTCTACACGTTCCGTGGAAAATTTAATTTTTTTGAAAATCAACTGAACTATAGCCCACAAATTCAGAGCCACAAAATTCGAAAATCTGCAAATGTGCTCCGATTTCGATGATTGATACCTCTATCAATAGGCGTTGAGACCTGAACTCGTCATACAAATGGATATTTGGATCGGTCGAATATTTCTACACGTTCAGTGGAAAATTTAATTTTTTTTGAAAATCAACTTAACTATAGCCCACAAATTCAGAGCCACAAAATTCGAAAATCTGCAAATGTGCTCCGATTTCGATGATTGATACCTCTATCAATAGGCGTTGAGACCTGAACTCGTCATACAAATGGATATTTGGATCGGTCGAATATTTCTACACGTTCAGTGGAAAATTTAATTTTTTTGAAACTCAACTGAACTATAGCCCACAAATTCAGAGCCACAAAATTCGATAATCTGCAAATGTGCCCCGATTTCGATGATTGATACCTCTATAAATAGGCGTTGAGACCTGTAATTGTCACACAAACGGCCATTTGGATCGGTCGAATATTACTACACGTACCGTGGAAAATTTAATTTTTTTTGAAAATCAACTGAACTATAGCCCACAAATTCAGAGCCACAAAATTCGATAATCTGCAAATGTGCTCCGATTTCGATGATTGATACCTCTATCAATAGGCGTTGAGACCTGAACTCGTCATACAAACGGATATTTGGATCGGTCGAATATTTCTACACGTTCCGTGGAAAATTTAATTTTTTTGAAAATCAACTGAACTATAGCCCACAAATTCAGAGCCACAAAATTCGATAATCTGCAAATGTGCCCCGATTTCGATGATTGATACCTCTATCAATAGGCGTTGAGACCTGAACTCGTCATACAAACGGATATTTGGATCGGTCGAATATTTCTACACGTTCAGTGGAAAATTTAATTTTTTTTGAAAATCAACTTAACTATAGCCCACAAATTCAGAGCCACAAAATTCGAAAATCTGCAAATGTGCTCCGATTTCGATGATTGATACCTCTATCAATAGGCGTTGAGACCTGAACTCGTCATACAAATGGATATTTGGATCGGTCGAATATTTCTACACGTTCAGTGGAAAATTTAATTTTTTTTGAAAATCAACTGAACTATAGCCCACGAATTCAGAGCCACAAAATTCGAAAATCTGCAAATGTGCTCCGATTTCGATGATTGATACCTCTATCAATAGGCGTTGAGACCTGAACTCGTCATACAAACGGATATTTGGATCGGTCGAATATTTCTACACGTTCCGTGGAAAATTTAATTTTTTTTGAAAATCAACTTAAGTATAGCCCACAAATTCAGAGCCACAAAATTCGAAAATCTGCAAATGTGCTCCGATTTCGATGATTGATACCTCTATCAATAGGCGTTGAGACCTGAACTCGTCATACAAATGGATATTTGGATCGGTCGAATATTTCTACACGTTCAGTGGAAAATTTAATTTTTTTGAAACTCAACTGAACTATAGCCCACAAATTCAGAGCCACAAAATTCGATAATCTGCAAATGTGCCCCGATTTCGATGATTGATACCTCTATAAATAGGCGTTGAGACCTGTAATTGTCATACAAACGGCCATTTGGATCGGTCGAATATTTCTACACGTTCAGTGGAAAATTTAATTTTTTTTGAAAATCAACTTAACTATAGCCCACAAATTCAGAGCCACAAAATTCGAAAATCTGCAAATGTGCTCCGATTTCGATGATTGATACCTCTATCAATAGGCGTTGAGACCTGAACTCGTCATACAAACGGATATTTGGATCGGTCGAATATTTCTACACGTTCCGTGGAAAATTTAATTTTTTTTGAAAATCAACTTAAGTATAGCCCACAAATTCAGAGCCACAAAATTCGAAAATCTGCAAATGTGCTCCGATTTCGATGATTGATACCTCTATCAATAGGCGTTGAGACCTGAACTCGTCATACAAATGGATATTTGGATCGGTCGAATATTTCTACACGTTCAGTGGAAAATTTAATTTTTTTGAAACTCAACTGAACTATAGCCCACAAATTCAGAGCCACAAAATTCGATAATCTGCAAATGTGCCCCGATTTCGATGATTGATACCTCTATAAATAGGCGTTGAGACCTGTAATTGTCACACAAACGGCCATTTGGATCGGTCGAATATTACTACACGTACCGTGGAAAATTTAATTTTTTTTGAAAATCAACTGAACTATAGCCCACAAATTCAGAGCCACAAAATTCGATAATCTGCAAATGTGCTCCGATTTCGATGATTGATACCTCTATCAATAGGCGTTGAGACCTGAACTCGTCATACAAACGGATATTTGGATCGGTCGAATATTTCTACACGTTCCGTGGAAAATTTAATTTTTTTGAAAATCAACTGAACTATAGCCCACAAATTCAGAGCCACAAAATTCGATAATCTGCAAATGTGCCCCGATTTCGATGATTGATACCTCTATAAATAGGCGTTGAGACCTGTAATTGTCACACAAACGGCCATTTGGATCGGTCGAATATTTCTACACGTTCCGTGGAAAATTTAATTTTTTTGAAAATCAACTGAACTATAGCCCACAAATTCAGAGCCACAAAATTCGATAATCTGCAAATGTGCTCCGATTTCGATGATTGATACCTCTATCAATAGGCGTTGAGACCTGAACTCGTCATACAAATGGATATTTGGATCGGTCGAATATTTCTACACGTTCAGTGGAAAATTTAATTTTTTTTGAAAATCAACTGAACTATAGCCCACGAATTCAGAGCCACAAAATTCGAAAATCTGCAAATGTGCTCCGATTTCGATGATTGATACCTCTATCAATAGGCGTTGAGACCTGAACTCGTCATACAAATGGATATTTGGATCGGTCGAATATTTCTACACGTTCAGTGGAAAATTTAATTTTTTTTGAAAATCAACTGAACTATAGCCCACGAATTCAGAGCCACAAAATTCGAAAATCTGCAAATGTGCTCCGATTTCGATGATTGATACCTCTATCAATAGGCGTTGAGACCTGAACTCGTCATACAAACGGATATTTGGATCGGTCGAATATTTCTACACGTTCCGTGGAAAATTTAATTTTTTTTGAAAATCAACTTAACTATAGCCCACAAATTCAGAGCCACAAAATTCGAAAATCTGCAAATGTGCTCCGATTTCGATGATTGATACCTCTATCAATAGGCGTTGAGACCTGAACTCGTCATACAAATGGATATTTGGATCGGTCGAATATTTCTACACGTTCAGTGGAAAATTTAATTTTTTTTGAAAATCAACTGAACTATAGCCCACGAATTCAGAGCCACAAAATTCGAAAATCTGCAAATGTGCTCCGATTTCGATGATTGATACCTCTATCAATAGGCGTTGAGACCTGAACTCGTCATACAAACGGATATTTGGATCGGTCGAATATTTCTACACGTTCCGTGGAAAATTTAATTTTTTTTGAAAATCAACTTAACTATAGCCCACAAATTCAGAGCCACAAAATTCGAAAATCTGCAAATGTGCTCCGATTTCGATGATTGATACCTCTATCAATAGGCGTTGAGACCTGAACTCGTCATACAAATGGATATTTGGATCGGTCGAATATTTCTACACGTTCCGTGGAAAATTTAATTTTTTTGAAATTCAACTGAACTATAGCCCACAAATTCAGAGCCACAAAATTCGATAATCTGCAAATGTGCCCCGATTTCGATGATTGATACCTCTATAAATAGGCGTTGAGACCTGTAATTGTCACACAAACGGCCATTTGGATCGGTCGAATATTTCTACACGTTCCGTGGAAAATTTAATTTTTTTGAAAATCAACTGAACTATAGCCCACAAATTCAGAGCCACAAAATTCGATAATCTGCAAATGTGCTCCGATTTCGATGATTGATACCTCTATCAATAGGCGTTGAGACCTGAACTCGTCATACAAATGGATATTTGGATCGGTCGAATATTTCTACACGTTCAGTGGAAAATTTAATTTTTTTTGAAAATCAACTGAACTATAGCCCACGAATTCAGAGCCACAAAATTCGAAAATCTGCAAATGTGCTCCGATTTCGATGATTGATACCTCTATCAATAGGCGTTGAGACCTGAACTCGTCATACAAACGGATATTTGGATCGGTCGAATATTTCTACACGTTCCGTGGAAAATTTAATTTTTTTTGAAAATCAACTTAACTATAGCCCACAAATTCAGAGCCACAAAATTCGATAATCTGCAAATGTGCCCCGATTTCGATGATTGATACCTCTATAAATAGGCGTTGAGACCTGTAATTGTCACACAAACGGCCATTTGGATCGGTCGAATATTACTACACGTACCGTGGAAAATTTAATTTTTTTTGAAAATCAACTGAACTATAGCCCACAAATTCAGAGCCACAAAATTCGATAATCTGCAAATGTGCTCCGATTTCGATGATTGATACCTCTATCAATAGGCGTTGAGACCTGAACTCGTCATACAAACGGATATTTGGATCGGTCGAATATTTCTACACGTTCCGTGGAAAATTTAATTTTTTTTGAAAATCAACTGAACTATAGCCCACAAATTCAGAGCCACAAAATTCGATAATCTGCAAATGTGCTCCGATTTCGATGATTGATACCTCTATCAATAGGCGTTGAGACCTGAACTCGTCATACAAATGGATATTTGGATCGGTCGAATATTTCTACACGTTCAGTGGAAAATTTAATTTTTTTTGAAAATCAACTTAACTATAGCCCACAAATTCAGAGCCACAAAATTCGAAAATCTGCAAATGTGCTCCGATTTCGATGATTGATACCTCTATCAATAGGCGTTGAGACCTGAACTCGTCATACAAATGGATATTTGGATCGGTCGAATATTTCTACACGTTCAGTGGAAAATTTAATTTTTTTGAAACTCAACTGAACTATAGCCCACAAATTCAGAGCCACAAAATTCGATAATCTGCAAATGTGCCCCGATTTCGATGATTGATACCTCTATAAATAGGCGTTGAGACCTGTAATTGTCACACAAACGGCCATTTGGATCGGTCGAATATTACTACACGTACCGTGGAAAATTTAATTTTTTTTGAAACTCAACTGAACTATAGCCCACAAATTCAGAGCCACAAAATTCGATAATCTGCAAATGTGCTCCGATTTCGATTATTGATACCTCTATCAATAGGCGTTGAAACCAGTAATTGTCATACAAACGGCCATTTGGATCGGTCGAATATTTCTACACGTTCAGTGGAAAATTTAATTTTTTTTGAAAATCAACTGAACTATAGCCCACAAATTCAGAGCCACAAAATTCGAAAATCTGCAAATGTGCTCCGATTTCGATGATTGATACCTCTATCAATAGGCGTTGAGACCTGAACTCGTCATACAAATGGATATTTGGATCGGTCGAATATTTCTACACGTTCAGTGGAAAATTTAATTTTTTTTGAAAATCAACTGAACTATAGCCCACGAATTCAGAGCCACAAAATTCGAAAATCTGCAAATGTGCTCCGATTTCGATGATTGATACCTCTATCAATAGGCGTTGAGACCTGAACTCGTCATACAAACGGATATTTGGATCGGTCGAATATTTCTACACGTTCCGTGGAAAATTTAATTTTTTTTGAAAATCAACTTAAGTATAGCCCACAAATTCAGAGCCACAAAATTCGAAAATCTGCAAATGTGCTCCGATTTCGATGATTGATACCTCTATCAATAGGCGTTGAGACCTGAACTCGTCATACAAATGGATATTTGGATCGGTCGAATATTTCTACACGTTCAGTGGAAAATTTAATTTTTTTGAAACTCAACTGAACTATAGCCCACAAATTCAGAGCCACAAAATTCGATAATCTGCAAATGTGCCCCGATTTCGATGATTGATACCTCTATAAATAGGCGTTGAGACCTGTAATTGTCACACAAACGGCCATTTGGATCGGTCGAATATTACTACACGTACCGTGGAAAATTTAATTTTTTTTGAAAATCAACTGAACTATAGCCCACAAATTCAGAGCCACAAAATTCGATAATCTGCAAATGTGCTCCGATTTCGATTATTGATACCTCTATCAATAGGCGTTGAAACCAGTAATTGTCATACAAACGGCCATTTGGATCGGTCGAATATTTCTACACGTTCAGTGGAAAATTTAATTTTTTTTGAAACTCAACTGAACTATAGCCCACAAATTCAGAGCCACAAAATTCGAAAATCTGCAAATGTGCTCCGATTTCGATGATTGATACCTCTATCAATAGGCGTTGAGACCTGAACTCGTCATACAAATGGATATTTGGATCGGTCGAATATTTCTACACGTTCAGTGGAAAATTTAATTTTTTTTGAAAATCAACTGAACTATAGCCCACGAATTCAGAGCCACAAAATTCGAAAATCTGCAAATGTGCTCCGATTTCGATGATTGATACCTCTATCAATAGGCGTTGAGACCTGAACTCGTCATACAAACGGATATTTGGATCGGTCGAATATTTCTACACGTTCCGTGGAAAATTTAATTTTTTTTGAAAATCAACTTAAGTATAGCCCACAAATTCAGAGCCACAAAATTCGAAAATCTGCAAATGTGCTCCGATTTCGATGATTGATACCTCTATCAATAGGCGTTGAGACCTGAACTCGTCATACAAATGGATATTTGGATCGGTCGAATATTTCTACACGTTCAGTGGAAAATTTAATTTTTTTGAAACTCAACTGAACTATAGCCCACAAATTCAGAGCCACAAAATTCGATAATCTGCAAATGTGCCCCGATTTCGATGATTGATACCTCTATAAATAGGCGTTGAGACCTGTAATTGTCACACAAACGGCCATTTGGATCGGTCGAATATTACTACACGTACCGTGGAAAATTTAATTTTTTTTGAAAATCAACTGAACTATAGCCCACAAATTCAGAGCCACAAAATTCGATAATCTGCAAATGTGCTCCGATTTCGATGATTGATACCTCTATCAATAGGCGTTGAGACCTGAACTCGTCATACAAACGGATATTTGGATCGGTCGAATATTTCTACACGTTCCGTGGAAAATTTAATTTTTTTTGAAAATCAACTGAACTATAGCCCACAAATTCAGAGCCACAAAATTCGATAATCTGCAAATGTGCTCCGATTTCGATGATTGATACCTCTATCAATAGGCGTTGAGACCTGAACTCGTCATACAAACGGATATTTGGATCGGTCGAATATTTCTACACGTTCCGTGGAAAATTTAATTTTTTTGAAAATCAACTGAACTATAGCCCACAAATTCAGAGCCACAAAATTCGAAAATCTGCAAATGTGCTCCGATTTCGATTATTGATACCTCTATCAATAGGCGTGAGACCTGTAATTGTCATACAATTGAATTTTGAAAATCAACTGAACTATAGCCCACAAATTCAGAGCCAAAAAATTCGATAATATGCAAATGTGCCCCGATTTCGATGATTGATACCTCTATAAATAGGCGTTGAGACCTGTAATTGTCATACAAACGGCCATTTGAATCGGTCTATTATGTCTACACGTTCCGTGGAAAATTTTAATTTTTTTGAAAATCAACTGAACTATAGCCCACAAATTCAGAGCCACAAAATTCGAAAATCTGCAAATGTGCTCCGATTTCGATTATTGATACCTCTATCAATAGGCGTGAGACCTGTAATTGTCATACAATTGAATTTTGAAAATCAACTGAACTATAGCCCACAAATTCAGAGCCAAAAAATTCGATAATATGCAAATGTGCCCCGATTTCGATGATTGATACCTCTATAAATAGGCGTTGAGACCTGTAATTGTCATACAAACGGCCATTTGAATCGGTCTATTATGTCTACACGTTCCGTGGAAAATTTTAATTTTTTTGAAAATCAACTGAACTATAGCCCACAAATTCAGAGCCACAAAATTCGAAAATCTGCAAATGTGCTCCGATTTCGATGATTGATACCTCTATCAATAGGCGTTGAGACCTGAACTCGTCATACAAACGGATATTTGGATCGGTCGAATATTTCTACACGTTCAGTGGAAAATTTAATTTTTTTTGAAAATCAACTGAACTATAGCCCACAAATTCAGAGCCACAAAATTCGAAAATCTGCAAATGTGCTCCGATTTCGATGATTGATACCTCTATCAATAGGCGTTGAGACCTGAACTCGTCATACAAACGGATATTTGGATCGGTCGAATATTTCTACACGTTCAGTGGAAAATTTAATTTTTTTTGAAAATCAACTGAACTATAGCCCACAAATTCAGAGCCACAAAATTCGAAAATCTGCAAATGTGCTCCGATTTCGATGATTGATACCTCTATCAATAGGCGTTGAGACCTGAACTCGTCATACAAACGGATATTTGGATCGGTCGAATATTTCTACACGTTCCGTGGAAAATTTAATTTTTTTGAAAATCAACTGAACTATAGCCCACAAATTCAGAGCCACAAAATTCGAAAATCTGCAAATGTGCTCCGATTTCGATTATTGATACCTCTATCAATAGGCGTGAGACCTGTAATTGTCATACAATTGAATTTTGAAAATCAACTGAACTATAGCCCACAAATTCAGAGCCAAAAAATTCGATAATATGCAAATGTGCCCCGATTTCGATGATTGATACCTCTATAAATAGGCGTTGAGACCTGTAATTGTCATACAAACGGCCATTTGAATCGGTCTATTATGTCTACACGTTCCGTGGAAAATTTTAATTTTTTTGAAAATCAACTTAACTATAGCCCACAAATTCAGAGCCACAAAATTCGAAAATCTGCAAATGTGCTCCGATTTCGATGATTGATACCTCTATCAATAGGCGTTGAGACCTGTAATTATCATACAATTGAATTTTGAAAATCAACTGAACTATAGCGCACAAATTCAGAGCCAAAAAATTCGATAATCTGCAAATGTGCCCCGATTTCGATGATTGATACCTCTATCAATAGGCGTTGAGACCTGTAATTGTCATACAATTAAATTTTGAAAATCAACTTAACTATAGCTCACAAATTCAGAGCCACAGAATTCGAAAATCTGCAAATGTGCTCCGATTTCTATGATTGATACCTCAATCAATAGGCGTTGAGACCTGTAATTGTCATACAATTGAATTTTGAAAATCAACTGAACTATAGCCCACAAATTCAGAGCCACAATATTCGATAATCTGCAAATGTGCCCCGATTTCGATGATTGATATCTCTATCAATAGGCGTTGAGACCTGTAATTGTCATACAAACGGCCATTTGGATCGGTCGAATATTTCTACACGTTCCGTGGAAAATTTAATTTTTTTGAAAATCAACTGAACTATAGCCCACAAATTCAGAGCCACAAAATTCGAAAATCTGCAAATGTGCTCCGATTTCGATGATTGATACCTCTATAAATAGGCGTTAAGACCTGTAATTGTCACACAAACGGCCATTTGGATCGGTCGAATATTACTACACGTACCGTGGAAAATTTAATTTTTTTTGAAAATCAACTGAACTATAGCCCACAAATTCAGAGCCACAAAATTCGATAATCTGCAAATGTGCTCCGATTTCGATGATTGATACCTCTATCAATAGGCGTTGAGACCTGAACTCGTCATACAAACGGATATTTGGATCGGTCGAATATTTCTACACGTTCCGTGGAAAATTTAATTTTTTTGAAAATCAACTAAACTATAGCCCACAAATTCAGAGCCACAAAATTCGAAAATCTGCAAATGTGCTCCGATTTCGATGATTGATACCTCTATCAATAGGCGTTGAGCCCTGTAATTGTCATACAAACGGCCATTTGGAGCGGTCGAATATTTCTACGCATTCCGTGGAAAATTCAATTTTTTTGAAAATCAACTGAACTATAGCCCACAAATTCAGAGCCACAAAATTCGATAATCTGCAAATGTGCCCCGATTTCGATGATTGATACCTCTATCAATAGGCGTTGAGACCTGTAATTGTCTTTCAAGCGGCCATTTGGATCGGTCGAATATTTCTACACGTTCCGCGGAAAATTTCATTTTATTGAAAATCAACTGAACTATAGCCCCAAATTCAGAGCCACAAAAATCGAAAATCTGCAAATGTGCTCCGATTTCGATGATTGATACCTCTATCAATAGGCGTTGAGACCTGTAATTATCATACAAACGGCCATTTGGATCAGTCGAATATTTCTACACGTTCCGTGGAAAATTTAATTTTATTGAAAATCAACTGAACTATAGCCCCAAATTCAGAGCCACAAAAATCGAAAATCTGCAAATGTGCTCCGATTTCGATGATTGATACCTCTATCAATAGGCGTTGAGACCTGTAATTGTCCTACAAACGGCCATTTGGATCGGTCAAATATTTCTACGCGTTCCGTGGAAAATTCAATTTGTTTGAAAATCAACTGAACTATAGCCCACAAATTCAGAGCCACAAAATTCGAAAATCTGCAAATGTGCTCCGATTTCGATGATTGATACCTCTATCAATAGGCGTTGAGACCTGTAATTGTCATACAAACGGCCATCAAACGGCATTAGATCCCATCCAGAATACGCAGTCCTTTTCATTTCCTATTGTTACTGTGGTGACGGAACCGAAGACGCACAACACAAAATAATTTTTAGAACTAGGATAAATCCCCATACACTTCTACTTCCAAATGAATTCAACAAGACATAGTTGTAATGAGACACGTACACGTTCTCTAGATATCAAACAAAAAAACAAAAATTCAAATTAAATTTGTAGCGTAGCGATTAAATTTAATCTCAAAACAAAAAATCAAAATCTTATGTACCCGCATCCCACACACAATTAATTTTAGAATGCTGTACAAGAAGATGTTGGCAAATTATACTTTAAGCTTATCTCTAGTTATATATGAAGATAGAAATTTTTAATCGGAGAATGGTTACAAAAAAAGTCGGATAGCCGGAAAATGTATTCAAAAAAATAAAATTGTGGATATTAGGGGGGACGTAAACTTATTTATGTGTATTCAAGACAATTTCTGGATCAACATCCGTCTTTTTATTTTTGATCGGCTTATTTACTATAAGAAGAGATGTCGTTATTACATTTTTGTATATAAATATTCGTTTTATAAAACAGATAAGTGGCCTCCTTGTTGCGATGAGGAGTATCTTAAGGATTTTTCTTTTGTACGGGTGTGTGAGAGATTTAAAGTTGTTTTTTTTTCTCATTCCAATTTTAATATTCAATTCACTAATTATTTTATTTTCTCGTTTACAGGTAAAAAATAATCCGTCATTAATCGAAACGTAATAAATTAGTTACTAGAGATACACACACACATTTTAATTTGCGTTTGTGTGTGGGTGTACGCGGCACAACAACGAAATAAAATCGATTAATGAATAACACAATCCATGACTGGAATTTTAGAATGAATACACTAAAAGCTGGGAAAATATGGGTAAGGTGTAAATTTAATCAGACAACAAAATATTTTTAAATAATTAAACAATTATGGTTTTGGGTTTTGCAAATTGAGATGAAAAAATTGTTATTAATTTATTTTTTTGATTGAAATGTTTCAAATTGTTTCCGCATTTTTAACCATGGAAGCCGCTAGGGAACATCGTGTACGAGTATTAAACAATTGCATACCATGCATCTTATCGGAGAAGAAAATGGATAAACAAGAAGGGTTATTGCATTCGATACCGAAAGGTGATATTCCATTGAATACTTATCATCTGGGAATCTTGTAGCAACCAATAAGCAGTACAAACACATCCTTTGTGTTGTGGATGGGTTCTCAAAACGTGTGTGGTGATATCCGTCAAAATCCACAACCACCAAAGAAGTTCTCCAAAAGTTGGAGCTACAGAAGTCGGTGTTCGGAAATCCTAGGTATATTATCTCGGATCTAGGTACTGCCATTACAACGGGCATACCAACTGGAACTGAATTTTAACACCGGTGTTAACGAAGATAAGTTTGGAGAAACCTGATGAATGGTACAAGCACATCGATACTTTGCAACGATTTTTAAATAACATTTACCAAAGAAGTATTGGGATGACGCCGTTCGAGTTGCTGATGGGGGTAAAGATGCGCTGTCCCGAGGATCATAAATTAAAGGAGATCATAGAGGAAGAGGAAGCAAAGAGTTTCAGCGAAAGTCGTAGTAATCTCAGAGAAGAGGCGAGAGAACAAATTTTAAAAGTTCAAGAGGAAAATCGCAGTACCTAGACAATATCGACAAGCGCAGAATTCATGAAACGTTACTACGATGGTTTGAACGATGATACAGATGAAGAAGAGGAATGTATTGAAGAAGAAGCAGAAGTAGTCGATAGAGTAGACCGTGAGGGGGCAGCTACGGAAAATAGTCATCGGGGTCGGATGACTCGCAAAATGGTCGTGTAGAATGATTTGTATGTCACCCTATTGTGAAAATGTACAGCAGTAAAGGCAGACGGCTAACTTGGTTTTTTGTTTTAATTTTTTTTTGTTAATTTTCATTCAAGAAATAAAAAAGAAGGATTTTCAGTTTGGTTTAGTCGATTTGTGTTTATTTTCTTGGTGAACCAAAGATTTACCTACATCAATAAATCTATTAGTGGAGGCAGCTCCTCCATGAATGCATTAAATAAACAGGCACATTGTTTCTTGTTTTTTTTAATTTTCCCAACAACTCTTTGAGCGGACCATAACCAATCAGAAATTAGCCTCTCATCTGTTTCTCTTAGTCTAACTTTCAATTCCCCAACAATTTTTAGGCAACGTATTTCCTTCGCATTTCCATACATCACACCCTTGCAAAATCTTATATTCGCTGTTTGAAAGGTGAAAAAAGCGATTTGAATTGTGCATATTATTCCAACAACAACTTTTTTTTTTGGTTGAGCTTGCTTTTAGGGAAATCTAGAAAGTTGATAAGCTTAGAACCCTACAATAATCTTAAAAATTTGAACATTACTAAGAATCTCAGATAACTTTTTACCAAAGCTTCGATGCAAATGTTTAATTACGGAAACCTAGATTAATCCTAAAACCTCAAAATTTCGAAGTTCGAGAATCTCATCTATGTTAGATCAAGTAACTCAGTGCGGCGCTTAATTCAATTCCAAGTCAAACTTGAGTGATATCGAAAATCTCTTAAAATATCGAAAATATCGATGTATCACTAAAATTCTGTATAACATATTGCATTTACAGCATCTTAAAAATTTAGAGAAGTATCAAGAAATTCGAATCGACAGACGGGCAGACGTTTTTTTGCTTTTTCTATAGAACTTTCAAAACGTCAAAAAAGTGGTTTTGAACCAACAAAATTGTTGGTTATTTTTGACAGGATTTCAATAACTTCGTTTCTTTTTGACCGAAGCTGACTGAATGATTGATAAATTCACAAAAATGGTGGCTTGGAGATATCTTAATCTCGGCTTTAAATAGTTGAGCATTCAGTTAAGACTAAGTAGAGGTGGATATGGAGAGGCTATGCTGCAAAGCTCAGCTTTTAAGATACAACGTTTGTCTTGGAAAGTTGACATTTTATGCTGTTGTTTAAAAATTGTCAACTTGTCAACGCAAAATGAATCTTCATCTTTAAGGTGGCTAGCAGTACTGTGTTCTTTGAAACCTAAACTATATTTTACTCGCTGTTCAAGATTTCAGTCAGGAGGAACGTTTCTCCAATCAACATTATGTTACATGTCCAAATATCTTTTTATTGATTATATTATCAAACAAAAAATATAATCAACAGGCACCCTCGTGCAATAAACAATTTAAATGTTTTGTGTCTGCAGACGTTATATATTTAGCACGAATCCCAAGCCTTTATAAACATTAAACCGTTAAACCGGAAAAATAAATAATAAATCTTCAGTTATATGCAAAAGTCTTAGTAACCAAATATTGATATACCATTAAAAAGCACGAGAAAAGAAAATTTTGTATTTATTTTTAATAAGCTCGTCGAACTTGAATATTTTAATGAAGTTATTTGTGTTAGCATGCAACCTTACGACGTATATTGATTTTGTTCATGTCTATATTTTATGAAAAGTTTGGGCGACCGCTTCTGATTGTTTTGACGCGCAGAACAACAATACATTCAGCGTCATAATATCTTTTCTAGCCTAGCGTGCCAGAAAATCATTTAAATCTTATTGATCGTAATGAAAATGAATTCTTGGAAAACATTCAATTTCCAACTTTATTTTCATTACATCATGTTTAACAAGTAGAATAATATTACGCGGGTAAATAAATTAAACAGCAATCTGGTAAATAGCTGTGGAAATATTTCTCTTCGGTTAAATTTTAAGAAAACTTCGATTATATTCTGCATGACCGATTTCATTTTTTTCATCCGTGTACTCAAGTTTAAAAAAAAAAAACTTTCATGGAAACTAGTTGGGTCACCAACAAATGAGGGGTGGAAATACTATATCTATAAAATTGAAAAACTGCACTCTATATTGTAGACGAAATTTGAATACATTACATACTTTGTTGAAAATGAATGGAAATGGAAAATCAAATCGATTTATTGAGGGATAAAAATGTATGTCGTTATAAATTATAATTTGTCGTTAAGGAAATGATAAATTTATGGACCGTGAAATACATATTGACGATGAAATAGTGAATTCTTTAAAGTTAGACGATTTTTCATGGTTGCACAAAAAAAAAATACAAAATAAATTATTCTGTTACAAAATGGCGGTAACTATATTCTAGTACTGGTCCAAGAGCTTTATAGAGAATACAATATTTCTAAAGATTTTAGGAAATTCCGAATTTTTCCAAATTTCTCACACATAAAAAAAAATGTGAACTGCCTTTTTGGAAGCCACAACTATTAACAACTATCGATTATTAACACTTCTATATTCCACATATTTAAATCTCTCCGCCCGGAAGTAGACTTTACTATACCTTACCAAATTAATGATCGTTCCCTTATAGCAGATGTTTCGAGAGAAAGTGTAAAAATGACTGTGCAAAAATAACTTCAGTTGTACTCATTTATCAAAGGACAATGAAAAATAATGGAATTACTTTTATCTTTAGTTTTTTGTTGTGCAATGGTGATCATTTAAATTTTAAGAAACGTGTAAAAAAGAACCGTGTAAAAAGAATCGTGTAAATAGAACAGTGTAAAAATAACCATGTAAAATATGTTTAGGCGTATGTCACTTTTGTGATTTCATTTTATTAACATAAATACGTAGATTTATTAATACTTTTTTTTGGAATCGAAATGATTTAGGAAGAAAAAATAATTAATTAAACCCGTCCCGGCCGATCCGGTAGATATCCGAATGACTATGCCCATTTTACATTGGCTTACTACCTGATTTTCTTCTTTGGCCTGTAGATTATTTTCGGTTTGACTCCATTTCATGCGATTCTGCATCGACGTAAGGTATTCTTAATGCCAACGCTTCCAGAATAACTGAGTTAATTTTTATAAGGTACTCCAATGTTCTATGCGCTTAAACGGGACCTCTGTGATGTCAGGATACGGAATTATTGTAATATAACCAATCAAAAATTGTGCTAATGTAAGAGGTTCAAATTTATCAACAGATGTCGTCAGACTTTATTCCCGATTACTCTCTCAGTGGGGTGTCTGTGGTGGTGTATAGTGATAATGATAACCATTTGATATGGAATAAGAGATAAGTTCTAAATTATTTTTAATAAAAAAGAATTTTGAGAACGTTGATGGAGTCAAGCCATCCGGACAATTGGTGATGTTGAATATTTATAAGGGGGTTATCAATCTGGTTAATAAAAACGCTTCGTTTAATTCGAACCGGGGTGGTGATCCATTTTAGGTGGGTGCCACCTTTATTTTTGCGGCTATCAAATTAATCATGTAGCTGTCGTGCAAAGATAGCAGCTGCAAATGCAACGTCACAAAATCGATGTATATTTGATGGCACTCTTCTTTGCCCATATTGATTCAGCCGAGAATAAGCGGACAGTATTTGTTGGTGATGCTGGTGACAAGTACTTTATTATACGAAAGAAAGTCGTGTAGTGATGAATTTATTTCCAAAAAAAATCACAAGGTTTACAATTTATTTAATTGTGCAGATAATTTACATATACTTGGTCTGAATTACGATTACAATATAGAAACAATATTTTCTTAATATAATTAATGGTGATAAACGAATGCTATAAAATTATCGCTACTGAAATTTACTATATACTTTACAATTGACAATATGTTTGCAATTTAAAATGACAACAAATTTAATGTATCATATTGTAAGTGAATCCTCAACAACTAAATTATTTAGGTAAGTTAACAATACAAACTAGACGATTAATATTCAGAGATTAACATTTTCTTTTCCTTTCAGATATCAGAGAATAGAAGCAAATTCTACGAGATGAGATTAAGATAAGTATAATTCTATTAAACTATCAAATTCCAAATTAATATATTTTTAGGGGTTTGCAACCATTTATGGAGGCTATACATGTATGATGTTCTCAACATTTAATTTTATTCTCTAATAAAGTTCTTGTTTTAAATAATTATGTAATGTAGTTTTATTTTGTGTAAAAACAATGTTTAAAATGAAACCGTGTAGAAAGTACTGTGTTAAAAGAACCGTGTAAAAAGAACCGTGTAAAAAGAACCGTGTAAACAGAACCGTGTAAAAATAACAGTGTAAAAAAACCGTGTAAAAAAAACCATGTAAAAATAATCGTGTAAAAATAACCGTGTAAAAATAACCGTGTAAAAATCTATTAGGTTTGGTTGGTAATTTGTCATCACTTTCCACATCTAACAACCATAAGACACCAAGCCTTTTTATGTTAATTACAGATGGTTAAATCAGGCCTAACAGATAAAACGCTTATACGCATGATAAAACAATTGATAAATTATCTCAAATGTAATTGAGCGACACAACGCTGAAATTGCAGCTTTCCATTTAGGTTAGCTGCTCGGTTTGAGAGATGCTATGTTCGTGTCAGAGCGTTTACTAAAAATGAAGTGCCGATGATGAATTGTTAAAACATTGTTCCTATTATTGTGATACGTCGCATGCAATTTGTGGTAGCCCGGTCTTTGGGAGATATGTACTTAGTCCAGTGACTTTCAATTCATTGAAAATTAAATTGAATGAAATTTGATTCAATTCATTGAGTTCATTTTCATGTTTGAAAGTACCTTTGGTAATTTAATTGCTTCTCGTAATGAGTGCCAATAAGGTGTCCACGTATACACATAGCTGAACAATGCCTGTGACTCTTTCGAACAATTAGTTGAATTAACTTCAGGTATATATAATCCTGGTTGCCAAGTATGGTGCATAATACTTACCATATATGTGAGGGTTATCAATTCAAAATGCGTACTGTTTAAATCGGGTGTTTTGCGCCGTATCTATTCTTATTTGGCAAATTTTGTGCTGTATCGACTGTAATTGCTACTTATAGTGTTGGTCCTGTCAATAAATTTTCGTTCGGTTGGTTTTGGCAGACGTACCAAATACCACACACGTAGCGTTGTGGGCGTTAATGTTTTCTTCCAAACTCCATGATGTGGTACAAACAAATGATCAAAGGGATATTCTAGAGCTCAATTTCTACCATTTGACTTTCCATAAATTCTATATACCGTTCCTGTATTTTAAAATTTCGTTTCCATGATGTTCGAGATATATATCACTTCACATATCCTTAATAAATTGTAACTTTTGGATAGATGTCGAACATTTCGTTTGAAACAAAAAGAAAACACGATGTTCTAAGTTTTGAGAAGTAATGGAGGAAAATTGAAGAACATCCATTGAAGTTTTAGTTTGGATTTAAAATTTTTGAGAAAAAGGAGTTTGAGGAGAACTTCAAAGGATGTCTTTGTATTATATTTCGATAGTAGGATCAAAATTCAAACGAATAACACAACACAAACAAAATAACGTTGCGGCCACAAACTCTTTTACCAATATAATATTTCCAGTAAAAAAAAAACATCTCACTCAACATCAACACCAGGGCGTAGATGGTATTGGATTTCAAAAATAGTGAAACCCACATGAATTGCCATGGCGAAAAAAAAATCGGAAATAGCGTTAGACGAGGGTATAGTAAATTAAATAGAAATTGAGAATGTTTAACAAAAGCCACCTCACCATGAGTTTTTCAAATCCTTTTGTGTTATTTTTGATTTTTTTGTTTTATTTACCTATAGGAATTGTATCCGATTATTTTGATTGGTATAAATGGAAACAAAAAATTTTGATTTGATACTAGATCAATATTAGGTACAGTAGAAATCGGATAACACGAAATCGAAGGGAACAACAAAATATTTCGTGTTATCAGAATTTCGTCTTAAGCGAGAGCGCGTGAAGTTTTCCAGAGATTCTTCCATACGTATACGTATACGAATCCAATTGGAATTATACGAATTTATATTGGATTATTAAAGATTTCATATGTAGTGGTGCAGAGTACACTGCTAAATTCTAATGTAAAGAAATTTTATTGAAAATTGAAAATAAAGGATTTTTGAAAATTAAAATAAGAAAATTATGATAGGTTAGTTAAATTTTCGTATAATTTATAATTTTTACCGACGATTTTCATACTGAATAAACTACTCCCCAGTGGAATAATAACAAAATACTCGCATTATAGTATTTGTAACACATTCGATATTTTATATGAATAAGAAATAAAACAATAAAATATATCATTACAATTTAATTAATTATAGTAATTTAATCAAACCAAATCAAAACCAAAATTTCAAATGATTAAAGGCTTTTGTTGACATTTATCAACTTACATATTTGCTGTCATTTATCTCGTTTAATAAAAACAACGACAGTGCTAAAACAACCCAGGATTTAAACCTCGGTTATTAAAATAAATTCCAATAAGATTTAAAAAAAAAATTCAAAAGAAATCTAAACTTACTCGAAATTTTAAAAAACGAATTTTGTAGAACATTAATTAAACAAACGATTCGTATGGATTAGGGTTTTTTAATTAGGTATTGTAGAGGCCCATTCCATGTGCTAGCCAAACCTTTGTCATCATTGTTGTGGATGGCCGATATTGGCCCTTGAGTGTTGAGTGCGATTTAAAAAAATTAAAATTTATAGAACTTTAACTAAACGAACGATTCGTATGGATTAGGGTTTTTTAATTAGGTATTGTAGAGGCCCATTCCATGTGCTAGCCAAACCTTTGTCATCATTGTTGTGGATGGCCGATATTGGCCCTTGAGTGTTGAGTGCGATTTAAAAAAATTAAAATTTGTAGAACTTTAACTAAACGAACGATTCGTATGGATTAGGGTTTTTTAATTAGGTATTGTAGAGGCCCATTCCATGTGCTAGCCAAACCTTTGTCATCATTGTTGTGGATGGCCGATATTGGCCCTTGAGTGTTGAGTGCGATTTAAAAAAATTAAAATTTATAGAACTTTAACTAAACGAACGATTCGTATGGATTAGGGTTTTTTAATTAGGTATTGTAGAGGCCCATTCCATGTGCTAGCCAAACCTTTGTCATCATTGTTGTGGATGGCCGATATTGGCCCTTGAGTGTTGAGTGCGATTTAAAAAAATTAAAATTTGTAGAACTTTAACTAAACGAACGATTCGTATGGATTAGGGTTTTTTAATTAGGTATTGTAGAGGCCCATTCCATGTGCTAGCCAAACCTTTGTCATCATTGTTGTGGATGGCCGATATTGGCCCTTGAGTGTTGAGTGCGATTTAAAAAAATTAAAATTTATAGAACTTTAACTAAACGAACGATTCGTATGGATTAGGGTTTTTTAATTAGGTATTGTAGAGGCCCATTCCATGTGCTAGCCAAACCTTTGTCATCATTGTTGTGGATGGCCGATATTGGCCCTTGAGTGTTGAGTGCGATTTAAAAAAATTAAAATTTATAGAACTTTAACTAAACGAACGATTCGTATGGATTAGGGTTTTTTAATTAGGTATTGTAGAGGCCCATTCCATGTGCTAGCCAAACCTTTGTCATCATTGTTGTGGATGGCCGATATTGGCCCTTGAGTGTTGAGTGCGATTTAAAAAAATTAAAATTTATAGAACTTTAACTAAACGAACGATTCGTATGGATTAGGGTTTTTTAATTAGGTATTGTAGAGGCCCATTCCATGTGCTAGCCAAACCTTTGTCATCATTGTTGTGGATGGCCGATATTGGCCCTTGAGTGTTGAGTGCGATTTAAAAAAATTAAAATTTATAGAACTTTAACTAAACGAACGATTCGTATGGATTAGGGTTTTTTAATTAGGTATTGTAGAGGCCCATTCCATGTGCTAGCCAAACCTTTGTCATCATTGTTGTGGATGGCCGATATTGGCCCTTGAGTGTTGAGTGCGATTTAAAAAAATTAAAATTTATAGAACTTTAACTAAACGAACGATTCGTATGGATTAGGGTTTTTTAATTAGGTATTGTAGAGGCCCATTCCATGTGCTAGCCAAACCTTTGTCATCATTGTTGTGGATGGCCGATATTGGCCCTTGAGTGTTGAGTGCGATTTAAAAAAATTAAAATTTATAGAACTTTAACTAAACGAACGATTCGTATGGATTAGGGTTTTTTAATTAGGTATTGTAGAGGCCCATTCCATGTGCTAGCCAAACCTTTGTCATCATTGTTGTGGATGGCCGATATTGGCCCTTGAGTGTTGAGTGCGATTTAAAAAAATTAAAATTTGTAGAACTTTAACTAAACGAACGATTCGTATGGATTAGGGTTTTTTAATTAGGTATTGTAGAGGCCCATTCCATGTGCTAGCCAAACCTTTGTCATCATTGTTGTGGATGGCCGATATTGGCCCTTGAGTGTTGAGTGCGATTTAAAAAAATTAAAATTTATAGAACTTTAACTAAACGAACGATTCGTATGGATTAGGGTTTTTTAATTAGGTATTGTAGAGGCCCATTCCATGTGCTAGCCAAACCTTTGTCATCATTGTTGTGGATGGCCGATATTGGCCCTTGAGTGTTGAGTGCGATTTAAAAAAATTAAAATTTATAGAACTTTAACTAAACGAACGATTCGTATGGATTAGGGTTTTTTAATTAGGTATTGTAGAGGCCCATTCCATGTGCTAGCCAAACCTTTGTCATCATTGTTGTGGATGGCCGATATTGGCCCTTGAGTGTTGAGTGCGATTTAAAAAAATTAAAATTTATAGAACTTTAACTAAACGAACGATTCGTATGGATTAGGGTTTTTTAATTAGGTATTGTAGAGGCCCATTCCATGTGCTAGCCAAACCTTTGTCATCATTGTTGTGGATGGCCGATATTGGCCCTTGAGTGTTGAGTGCGATTTAAAAAAATTAAAATTTATAGAACTTTAACTAAACGAACGATTCGTATGGATTAGGGTTTTTTAATTAGGTATTGTAGAGGCCCATTCCATGTGCTAGCCAAACCTTTGTCATCATTGTTGTGGATGGCCGATATTGGCCCTTGAGTGTTGAGTGCGATTTAAAAAAATTAAAATTTATAGAACTTTAACTAAACGAACGATTCGTATGGATTAGGGTTTTTTAATTAGGTATTGTAGAGGCCCATTCCATGTGCTAGCCAAACCTTTGTCATCATTGTTGTGGATGGCCGATATTGGCCCTTGAGTGTTGAGTGCGATTTAAAAAAATTAAAATTTATAGAACTTTAACTAAACGAACGATTCGTATGGATTAGGGTTTTTTAATTAGGTATTGTAGAGGCCCATTCCATGTGCTAGCCAAACCTTTGTCATCATTGTTGTGGATGGCCGATATTGGCCCTTGAGTGTTGAGTGCGATTTAAAAAAATTAAAATTTATAGAACTTTAACTAAACGAACGATTCGTATGGATTAGGGTTTTTTAATTAGGTATTGTAGAGGCCCATTCCATGTGCTAGCCAAACCTTTGTCATCATTGTTGTGGATGGCCGATATTGGCCCTTGAGTGTTGAGTGCGATTTAAAAAAATTAAAATTTGTAGAACTTTAACTAAACGAACGATTCGTATGGATTAGGGTTTTTTAATTAGGTATTGTAGAGGCCCATTCCATGTGCTAGCCAAACCTTTGTCATCATTGTTGTGGATGGCCGATATTGGCCCTTGAGTGTTGAGTGCGATTTAAAAAAATTAAAATTTATAGAACTTTAACTAAACGAACGATTCGTATGGATTAGGGTTTTTTAATTAGGTATTGTAGAGGCCCATTCCATGTGCTAGCCAAACCTTTGTCATCATTGTTGTGGATGGCCGATATTGGCCCTTGAGTGTTGAGTGCGATTTAAAAAAATTAAAATTTATAGAACTTTAACTAAACGAACGATTCGTATGGATTAGGGTTTTTTAATTAGGTATTGTAGAGGCCCATTCCATGTGCTAGCCAAACCTTTGTCATCATTGTTGTGGATGGCCGATATTGGCCCTTGAGTGTTGAGTGCGATTTAAAAAAATTAAAATTTATAGAACTTTAACTAAACGAACGATTCGTATGGATTAGGGTTTTTTAATTAGGTATTGTAGAGGCCCATTCCATGTGCTAGCCAAACCTTTGTCATCATTGTTGTGGATGGCCGATATTGGCCCTTGAGTGTTGAGTGCGATTTAAAAAAATTAAAATTTATAGAACTTTAACTAAACGAACGATTCGTATGGATTAGGGTTTTTTAATTAGGTATTGTAGAGGCCCATTCCATGTGCTAGCCAAACCTTTGTCATCATTGTTGTGGATGGCCGATATTGGCCCTTGAGTGTTGAGTGCGATTTAAAAAAATTAAAATTTGTAGAACTTTAACTAAACGAACGATTCGTATGGATTAGGGTTTTTTAATTAGGTATTGTAGAGGCCCATTCCATGTGCTAGCCAAACCTTTGTCATCATTGTTGTGGATGGCCGATATTGGCCCTTGAGTGTTGAGTGCGATTTAAAAAAATTAAAATTTATAGAACTTTAACTAAACGAACGATTCGTATGGATTAGGGTTTTTTAATTAGGTATTATGGAGGCCCATTCCATGTGCTAGCCAAACCTTTGTCATCATTGTTGTGGATGGCCGATATTGGCCCTTGAGTGTTGAGTGCGATTTAAAAAAATTAAAATTTGTAGAACTTTAACTAAACGAACGATTCGTATGGATTAGGGTTTTTTAATTAGGTATTATGGAGGCCCATTTCATGTGCTAGCCAAACCTTTGTCATCATTGTTGTGGATGGCCGATATTGGCCCTTGAGTTATTTTTTGTGTTGCAATTTGTTTTTGTATATTTATTGGTAATTATACTGACTTTACACCGTAGATAGTATAATAGCAAAAGAGTATAATACTATTTTGCTATCCGGTGTAAAACCGATGTTTTGATAGTATAATAGCAAAAATATAATATGTATAATATTTTAATTTGATAGCTATCAAATTTTAATACCTAATATATTTTATTTTATTTTATTGTAGAAGGAAAATTTTGACAGTGGATTATTGACAAATTAGTCTAGAGACATTTTTGTGTATTTTGAAATTATTCTATTTCATTATTTTGTTATAATTTTCTATTTTTTATAAATATTTAATGCGGTGTAAAACCGACTACGGTACCTAATAAAATAGTATTATACTATTTTGCTATTATACTATCTACGGTGTAAAGCCAGTATTATTGATATTTCATTTAGTAAGAAAAAAAAAATTAAAAATCTTTATAATTCATTCCAAAAATAACTTATGTGATACTTAAGTCGTTTACGTTACATAAAATAACCAATATAGAATTAGAATTATGATACATTTTTGCCATATCTAGTTTTTGAGGTATTTATGTTTAGTTTCTCTTCGAGTTGAAAATAAAGTTTACTGCAGAAAACTACCTTACTATTTTAAATTAAATTAAAACATCAAATTCGATATGTTTAGCTTTTTATTATATTATATATCACTTCAAGAAGGCTATACATTTTCAGTCAAATAAAATTTTAAAAATAAAAAATATTTATTTTGTTTTTCATTTTATGTTTTCATTTCAAAATTTGAGTAATATAAATTAATTCATAACATTATATCAGGGGTACAAATTGAAAATGCGGGATTGATAACAGATGGCGTTACTAACGCTATACGTCAGGCAGTACTGTGACTATGTTCATGTCAAAGCTACGTCTTATAGCTTTAATTTTCAGTATGTGTCAATTTGTCGCAGTGTCAAATTCATAGTTTTTTTGAGCTCTCAATATGTCGAGTTTCGTGCCAACAAAACAGCATTTGCGGGAAGTTTTAATTTACTTCTTTAATTTGAAGAAAAGTGCTGCTGAAGCACATCGATTGGTCTCCGAGACTTATCCGAGTCATGTTCCATCGGTTTCAACGTGCGAGAGATGGTTTGTGCGGTTTAGAAGTGGTGATTTTGACGTTGAGGACAAAGAGCGGCCGGGCCAAGTGAAAAAGTTTGAGAATGCTGAATTGGAGGCAATACTCAATGAAGACTCGTGTCAAACTCAACAAGAGCTCGCAGATTCATTGGGAGTGACACAACAAGCCATTTCCCATCGTATAAAAGCCCTCGGAATGATCCAAAAGCAAGGACATTGGGTGCCGTATGAGCTGAAGCCGAGAGACGTCGAGCGCCGTTTTTTTGCATGCGAACTGCTGCTCGAACGGCAAAAACGGAAGGGTTTTTTGCATCGCATTGTCACTGGTGATGAAAAGTGGATCCGTTACGATAACCCGAAGCGCAAAAAATCATATGGTTACCCCGGCCATGCATCATCATCGACGGCCAAACCAAATATTCACGGCGCCAAGCTCATGCTCTGTATTTGGTGGGACCAGCTGGGTGTGGTGTATTATGAGCTATTGAAATCGAACGAAACCATCACAGGAGCACTATACCGAACTCAATTGATGCGTTTGAGCCGCGCACTCAAAGAAAAACGGCCACAATACGAGCAAAGACACGACAAAGTAATTTTGCAACATGACAACGCTCGGCCACATGTTGCAGCGCCGGTCAAAACATACCTACAAACGCTGAAATGGGAAGTCTTACCCCACCCGCCGTATAGCCCAGACATTGCTCCTTCCGATTACCACCTTTTCCGATCGATGACACATGGCCTAGCTGACCAGCGCTTCCATTCTTACGAAGAAGCCCAAAAATGGGTCGATGACTGGATAGCAGCCAAGCCGGCCGAATTTTTTCGCGACGGTATCCGTAAATTGCCAGAAAGATGGGAAAAAGTTGTGGCTAGCGATGGACAATACTTTGAATAATTCATTTGTTACCATTTTTTCAGAATAAACGTTCAAAAATAGAAAAAAACCCGCATTTTCAATTTGTACTCCTGATATAAATAAACAAAACATAATTCAAAATTGTAACGAACTAGTTTTATAATTCAAGAATTGTCTTCGGTGGTTCGGTGAGATTATTAGAAATTGGGAGACTTTTCCAAAATGAATGTCGTTTTTTGGTAATAAAGGTAGAATATCCTTTATAATTTGTTGATGATGTTTGGCGCTGATTCCAGTTGGCCGATTTATATTTTCAGGCAGTATTAAGCCTTTTTTTTCCACTGATGTTTTTAAAAACGGCAACTCTATAAAACCGTCATCGTCATTTTCTGAGGAATAAAATAAATACGTGCTATTCCGCTTAAATTTAATTTGTACCATATCTTTCAGGTACGGGCGTCCAGTTTATTTTTTTATTTTAGTTTGTGATGAATTGCTACATGGAAATTGTATGTTTTTTTTTGTTGGCGCTTTAAACTTAACTCCACTTGGTGATGAAAGCTATCTGCAGGCATGAATGTAGGCATTGGATGAATTCACAATTGTAACAAGATATAAAAAATGCGTCCAATTTTTTAATTTGAGATGAACAGTTGTCCAACCAGAATTTAATTTTTTTTACGTCGCGATATTGAACAATTCATTTGTGAAATGCAGAAATTAAATCTTCTTTTTTGCGGCCTGTTGTGGCTTGATGGCATATAACAACCATTGTATTTTTATTTTTCCTATTGGGCAGGTTCATGTTGGGACAAATGATTCGTTGAACGCCACGATCCTTCGGGTAAACAATATTTGTTTATAAAGGTCCATACGAGGTAACATAAATACCTTTTGTAGATCCACCGATAATGATATTTCATTCAGCTCCCAAGGGTTGCTTTTGCATTGCTCATATGCTTGGCAGCTTTTAAGATATCACGTCTTGAGCAGATTGTAATCTGTACAAGTATTGCATTGCGCATCACAATTTTCATGTTCCAATTTTATAAGGTTGAATGTGGCACAACGTTGACATTCTTCATTTCCCAGGAGGGTAAAACTTATATTCAGCAGTTCAGCTCTTTTACTATTTTTCTATATGTGTCGTATGAACATTTCATAGTTGGATTTATTCTATGAAATGAATCGTACATGATTTGAATCGTAACATCCGACGGTAAATATCGTTGCTTTGGGCAGTGTTCGCGTTTGTAATGTGAGCTAGTCAGATTGAATGATTCGATGTGTTTTTTAATGATTTCTTTGTAACCCAGTTCTCTAGAATATTTAACTCTCTTTTCAACAGTTGTATACTTTTTTTTGCATTGAATACGTTTTAGAATTATATTATTGTTTTTGTTATATCCGAGAGTTACCTTGAAAAAATGTTTGACATACATAAGTAAGTTGGAAATTCATACAAAAAGTGTTTTCATTGTGAATGCTCTGTTACAAATTTATTAGTGAGGTTTATAAATACGAAAACAGCTACTTTAACATGAGTTAAAGTTTTAGTAATATCACGTACAAAATAATAAATAACACGGATTACCAATGAGGATTCAACCTGTTACTTCAATTTAAGTATGCTCAAAAATTACTACACAGGCTACACAATTACGTTGCAATGATGTTGACTCCATAGTAAAGAGAAAACGGCTGAAGAAAACAACGTTTTTTTGTACTAAATATTACTGGTGAGGAAATTGGCTAAAGAGGTTTATGTATGTGATAATTTAATATGTACTAAATTAAGTGTATTTATTATATGAGATCTTATAAGAATTATAATAATAGTACTAAATTATTTTTTTTTTAAATCGCACTCAACACTCAAGGGCCAATATCGGCCATCCACAACAATGATGACAAAGGTTTGGCTAGCACATGGAATGGGCCTCTACAATACCTAATTAAAAAACCCTAATCCATACGAATCGTTCGTTTAGTTAAAGTTCTACAAATTTTAATTTTTTTAAATCGCACTCAACACTCAAGGGCCAATATCGGCCATCCACAACAATGATGACAAAGGTTTGGCTAGCACATGGAATGGGCCTCTACAATACCTAATTAAAAAACCCTAATCCATACGAATCGTTCGTTTAGTTAAAGTTCTATAAATTTTAATTTTTTTAAATCGCACTCAACACTCAAGGGCCAATATCGGCCATCCACAACAATGATGACAAAGGTTTGGCTAGCACATGGAATGGGCCTCTACAATACCTAATTAAAAAACCCTAATCCATACGAATCGTTCGTTTAGTTAAAGTTCTAAAAATTTTAATTTTTTTAAATCGCACTCAACACTCAAGGGCCAATATCGGCCATCCACAACAATGATGACAAAGGTTTGGCTAGCACATGGAATGGGCCTCTACAATACCTAATTAAAAAACCCTAATCCATACGAATCGTTCGTTTAGTTAAAGTTCTATAAATTTTAATTTTTTTAAATCGCACTCAACACTCAAGGGCCAATATCGGCCATCCACAACAATGATGACAAAGGTTTGGCTAGCACATGGAATGGGCCTCTACAATACCTAATTAAAAAACCCTAATCCATACGAATCGTTCGTTTAGTTAAAGTTCTACAAATTTTAATTTTTTTAAATCGCACTCAACACTCAAGGGCCAATATCGGCCATCCACAACAATGATGACAAAGGTTTGGCTAGCACATGGAATGGGCCTCTACAATACCTAATTAAAAAACCCTAATCCATACGAATCGTTCGTTTAGTTAAAGTTCTATAAATTTTAATTTTTTTAAATCGCACTCAACACTCAAGGGCCAATATCGGCCATCCACAACAATGATGACAAAGGTTTGGCTAGCACATGGAATGGGCCTCTACAATACCTAATTAAAAAACCCTAATCCATACGAATCGTTCGTTTAGTTAAAGTTCTAAAAATTTTAATTTTTTTAAATCGCACTCAACACTCAAGGGCCAATATCGGCCATCCACAACAATGATGACAAAGGTTTGGCTAGCACATGGAATGGGCCTCTACAATACCTAATTAAAAAACCCTAATCCATACGAATCGTTCGTTTAGTTAAAGTTCTATAAATTTTAATTTTTTTAAATCGCACTCAACACTCAAGGGCCAATATCGGCCATCCACAACAATGATGACAAAGGTTTGGCTAGCACATGGAATGGGCCTCTACAATACCTAATTAAAAAACCCTAATCCATACGAATCGTTCGTTTAGTTAAAGTTCTATAAATTTTAATTTTTTTAAATCGCACTCAACACTCAAGGGCCAATATCGGCCATCCACAACAATGATGACAAAGGTTTGGCTAGCACATGGAATGGGCCTCTACAATACCTAATTAAAAAACCCTAATCCATACGAATCGTTCGTTTAGTTAAAGTTCTACAAATTTTAATTTTTTTAAATCGCACTCAACACTCAAAGGCCAATATCGGCCATCCACAACAATGATGACAAAGGTTTGGCTAGCACATGGAATGGGCCTCTACAATACCTAATTAAAAAACCCTAATCCATACGAATCGTTCGTTTAATTAAAGTTCTTCAAAATTATTTTCTATCAAGTCACACTTTAACTTTAAAACGCCATATATCATTTTTTTAATAACAATTCATAGATAAATTAATTAAAATTACTTTAATATCGAACGAGCAAGAATTTTTACGTGTTTTGATTTACCTAAATTTAATTAAAGCTTGATTTTAGAAAATACTTTTCTTAATACTACTCAATTTTTTGAAATAACACTCAATTTTCCAATAAGAGTTTGTTTTAGCAGTGTAATACTAATACATAGATAAATCTCTGGAATGTCTGGAAAACTTCACACTCGTCTTAAGCGATAATATCAATCTAATAAAATTAAAGCTAAATACATACTACATTAAATACATACATACATTAAAGTTAATAAAAAGAAGTAATTATGAACAAATATGTATGTATTTATTTTCATACTTTTAAATTCATGATACTATCCAAAAATCCATAAACCATAAGCAAAAATTAACTCAGCCACTGTCGATCCGCACAGAAAAAATCACCGCAATGCACAGAAATGAACGAAGCGAAATTTAAATTAGCACCTAACAATAGACAATGTAAAACACTTCAGCCTTTTGTGAATAGTGATATCGGTTTTAACAATTTATTTTATTTATAAACTGAACCTATGTAATATTAAACGGTGAAGTTACAAATTTATTAACAAATCAAAACGTGCTACAGAATCGCTGAAGCTGAACTTAAATCTGTGATCAAACAACGATCAAACAACAAGATCAAATTAGTTGCTATCAACCAGTATTTGAGAGAAAAGGTAGACATAAATACATCTCCAGAAAGTTTGCAGGCAAAATTAACTCGTGTGGAACAATTAATGTCGGAGTTCAATACTATTGAAGCTCCCATTAAACTTGCCTTCAAGAGGGACAAACAGTTGGCCAGTATAATTCTACTCTGCTGTTGGTGAAACAGAGGTAAAATTGCCGAAAATCAGAATACCAAAATTCAAGGGTGATATCCAGAATATCAAACATTCTATGATATGTTTATGTCAACCATTCATAAATCAACCAGAATGTCATTTGTGGAGAAATTAAAACAAATTTAAAATCCAACCAAAACCAACATTAACGTGCTATAAGTAACACTAATCAGGCTTGTAGTTCATTAGGCTTGGTTTCAGATCCAATGCTTCGTTTGGTTTATTTTCATGTTGAGTCGTTTTATTTTGGCTGCAAAAGGATTAAGGATACAAAAACACTAATCCAAAACTAACACAAATGTCTATACATAGTCTATACGTATACCATAGATATTTGTGTTGGTTTTGACTAATCTTAAAAAAATATAACATACAGTATTTTTTGTGTTACGAAAACGCAGATGTTCAATAATAAATTTCGTGTTAAGCGAATATTTTTGTACTAATTTTATATAAAGGGACTAAAAAATTTGTTCGCGTTAAACGAAAATTCGTGTTAATAGTTTCGTCTTAAGCGAACAGTTTCATACTAAAGTAATATGAAAAAACTGGGGACCAAAAAAAAGTTCTTGTTATCCGATATTTCGTGTTATCCGTTTTCGTGTTAAGTGAATTCCACTGTATATGTATGTAGAGTGACGATTTTGATGTTTCAGTAGGTTGTATGAAAAAGTTTTGACACGTGTTTTTGCAGCTTGTTTAAATCATGCCTCTAAATCAATTCACTCTCTCCCCCACAATTATTTTAATTAAAACGAACGACACTCGACTATATAAACAAAAAGCGATAAAAACAAGAAACAAGTTTCGAGTTTAATCCTTCGTTCGACGTATTCCCCGTAGTGTATACGATTCACTGGCTCTGGTACGAAATGAAATATTTATTTATTTTAAAACTTTTGCATTAAGGATTTTATTGAAAATAAGCAATATACGAATCTTCTTTTTATATAAAGAGTATTAAATTTATTAAACCGAGTATTTCATAGTAATTGCAAGACGGAAGAAAATAAATTGAAAATGCATCGATTTTATTTTCCGATTTTATGTGAATAAACCTCACGTCCACAAATATCCCGAAAAAAAAGTTAATTAATTTTTTTTTTGTATCAAAAACCCATTAAAACTTAATTAATTGAGCGACGATGACTAATTGACCGCAAACAAATATAAATTTCACACTCACACATTTTTATTTTTTTTTTGTGAGTATTGATTTCAATTTCAACGTCAATTTGGCCTTCAATCAAATCATCACGAAAAACCATAATACTAAATACCCAACAACAACAACGATAACTAAGCGATAAATGAAATGAAAATCAAATAAATCGTAAAAATAAAAATCGAGGAAAATCGAAAAATTGGTCGAAAATTGCCGTGAAAATATGTGTGTACGCTTATGTCAATCATGTCTATAAAAGAAGGACATCAAAATTAACGAATGTAATTAACAAAATAGTTATCGCTTAATTTTTATGAGATCACGCGGAATTGAGTACAAAAGTACAAAATGTTAGTAACGGCGACGACAACAAAACGAAATCAGTTCCCAAACTAAATTGGCCTATAGAAAATTGAAAGAGGTGCGGCACGCGTCGCTATGATGAGAAAATGTAAATTACATTGATATTGTGTATTGGTGGCAGGTATAATTAACAAAATAGAAAAATTTTGTGGAGAAAAATTTTTATTTTATCAATTTTTTAATTTATTTATGAAATATCGATTTTGTTATGTACTGTGTATACGTATGGTATCTAGGAAATTTGTAACGGAAGAAATACATAATTTGATATGATGACTCGAGGGGTTTAAATCTATTTGGAAACATACTCGTACATGTAATTTGAAATATAAGGAAAATTTGGTATAATATTGTGCATTTCAAGACGAGAATGTTACATATCTCTTCCGTAAATTGGTTTTTAATTTAATAATTTTGCTAGACAAGAGTTATTTGAAAACTTGATATGTGTATTAAAATTTTTCTCATCTTTTGAAATTTCGAAATTCTTATTGTTTTATTTAAATCAAAATTCACTGGAAATTAGAATTTTATAATTCAGGTGAGATGACATGACGGGCGTTGCCCTTAAAAAACTCAACTAAATGTGTTACTGACCCTTTTGGAAACCATCACTAAATTAGGTAGGCTACAGATTTAATGGCTAGACAAACATCTCGTTGCCAACTTTTCGTCTACATTACAAAAAAAAAATATTGCAAGAATCTGGAAAATATAAAATTTCTAATTTATAAACGTATCTGTTATAGATTGTTTGATACAGCCCTCCCCAGAATGTGAGCTCCTCCCTTGAAATCTTTTATACATTAACTAGCGTCACTGGTCATACTGTCCGTTACGAAAGTATCTCTCTGGTAGCACTCCTTTAAATGGGTTAAACAAATTTTTAAGTTGATGTGCGTAATTTCACATATTTAAATCTCTACGCCCGGAAGTAGGGGTTTCAGAACCTTACCGACTTATTGATCGTTCTCTTATAGCAGATATTCCGTGAGAAGAGGTTCAATACGATCCCACCGTGTAAAAAAATCTTATTAAAGAACCGTGTAAATAGAACCGTGTAAATAGAACTGCGTAAAAAGAACTATTTATAAAGAACCGTGTAAAAATAGATTTCAGTGCTGTAAAATTTCCGGTATTTTTAAATTTGGTAATGTTACCAGTAATAGGTAACACACTCTTTATTAAATATTTTGATTCCAATTTGTATACCAAATGACACTAGTTAAATTTTGACGTCTGGACAAAAGAGGGATAGCTACTTGATCTGCATTTAAACATAACACAAAATAAATGCACCAGTTACGAAGAACTTACAATTATCCTCAAATCACATGCCGAAAAATGCTTACAACCGTTACATTATGCCGCAAATTTGATTGAACAAGCTATCACAGAGACTTGAAGTGATTGAGTTTATTTTTAATGTCGCAGAAATCTACCCAAAACATAAGGACGACAACAAAATAATTGAGTTTTTTTCGTATTAGAATGTTCGAACTTTTGTCTCGACCGTTTGTGGTTGCTAGTGAGTAGTTCTCTGATTAGATTTGGTGGGCTGGATTGTGTACTGAAGTAGACTTCAGCTTTAAATGCGTTGGCGATTGATATCGCATCGACAGTTGCAACGGAAAACACATTCAGTGCCTATGGTTTTAAACGCAGCTCAAAACGTAATCCATTGACTGTTGAGCGTGCTGGAAAACTATTAAATCGATTATTAATTGATGAAGCTGCATATTCATATTCGCTTGCAGAAGAGGATGACTTGGATGGAACTATGAATACTTCAGTTATGAATGATGTTTAGGCTGAGGATGATAAATGCATCGGTGGGGATGACCCATATATTGATTAAATTGCTTAATAGATCATAACCTCAGATTTATATAAAATTTATTATTTTCTGTATTCGTTGAAGACCATGGCTTCAACGGATACAGACATTCCACTACTTTAGACAAAATTGCTTTCTTGTGGTTTTCAAAGAAAGATGGTCATTTAGCAATCGGAGATAGTACACAGTGAACAGTTTCAACTTTTATCAAAACGATTCGCTTAGGGGATCGTATATGCTTTCATAACTGACTGCACTTCGTATTTGATAGCCAGCGCCTTCAGGGCATATATGAAAATGAAACAAGAAAGAAGAGTTTGAAAGGAGATTATAAAAGCATTCCATCGTGTTCGTACATGCAGTTTAAACTTAATGTACTGGGAATTGCGATCGCACTGTATGCACTCGACTGTAGCATGCAAACTGTTCGAGTTTATGATTACCGAAACTATCCATATGGCTGAAGATTTCAATCTGTTGATAGACTGAACGAATCGACAATGAGCAAGTTAATTCCATGGCAGATGCACCCACATAGGGTAATAGGGATTGCTTTTGTTAACCATTTTACGGGCCGCATTTATGTTTGCCCCATTATCAGTAATAAGTCTACTAAATTTATAAAGCCCGACGTCTTTCAACTCTACTTCAATTTCGTCGAAAAACAACTTAGAAAGCCAAATGAACGAATTTCCTTAGTGTGAGTAAATTTATAGGAAATGGCCTTGGATTTATTGATGGCATAACTTGTTATGGAGTCCCTGCATATGTTCAACCAAGCATCGGTCTGCATCGTTAGTACATTTGGTACCGACAATTTGTGCTAGGACCCGCTCTTCGATGAGATGGTACTCAATGCCCAACAATGGATTGGAAAGTTGGTATCATGAAGGAACTTTATAGGATGGTCGTAATTTCTTGAACAAACCAATACAAGGCGAATTTGTGGTAAGGCTTAGTGGAGTACCAGAAACAAAATTTGCTCGATCTAATAGCTCATCGACTTTCTGTTGCTCCTTTGGTTTCATGTTGTCAACGAAGTTCTAGCATACTAAAGTTTTTCATCGACGTAGACGTTGCAGCCACTTTGCTACTTAAAATAGTGATTGGTGTTTTCTCCACACAGAGCAATGTTTCATATTCAGGGTCAGATTCCAGCTCTATTACGTTTTTGTTCAATGAATATGTAAATGGATTAGCAAAAAGGTGTAGATTATAAAAAATATTGAAAGAAGAAATTGGACAACTAACTGCATACATCTACAGTCATTATCTATTATTAACAACAACAATTCATTCATTTTCTCGATCGTATTGTATTCCATAAAAAAATAAGTGTACTCCCTCGTCTTTTCATTTAGCATAATACATAATTATGGTGACTTTTTGGTTATTCCTTTAATGTATTAATGGCACAAACATAGCACAATAATAATTTATTGCGTCACTTTGGCCAACTTGGAATTCCTTTGCACGTGTTCTCAAATTATTTCTGCTTGCACTTTTATGATACGCCTTTTCGATATTGGTTTTCGCATCATTATGAAATAATAATGTCTTTCGAAAGAGACATGTCCTTCTGATAAACTTCCTAATGTTTTGAGCAATTTGTTCTCTAGTATTTTTCTATAGTATCTAATTTGCTGAATCATTCCGGGCCATAAATATAACATGCAGAGCTCGTGAAGGGTTTAAGATGTACCATCATGTGCATCTAAAGGGTTGTCATCACTAATCCTTTCGTTTTGGCTTAAGTCTTAATAATGTTTGTTTAATGCAGGATATTTTCCGGGATCATTTAAAATTTTGGTTAGCAGCTCTTTGCAGTCTGGTCTGGTTCACTGAATTCAAACGCTTCTAAATTCACTACTAAAATGAATTTTTCGTAACTTGATATAAATTCATCACTCTTGACAGACAACATCTGAAACAATATTAAATTTACCGCTTTGATGTCCTATATGTAATATATAGCCTTGGAGCTTTAAATTCAACCATCAAGTATGCCGCTCAAATTTTTCTGGTTTTATAAACTTTTTTATCGCAAGGATTGCAGCCAAACAATCCAACTCCGTCACGCAATAGTGTTTCTGGGTTTTGTTTAGTTTTTGGAATATAAATGTATGCTGCATCTTCTTGGTAAATGACTGGGCCCACACCCTCGCTACTAGTGTCATACCGTATGAAAAAGAGTCGTTCTTACGATGGGTTGATCATTGCCGGAAACGTGATTACCAAATTGTTGAGTCATATGAGAATTTCTTGAACACCTGGAATCCACTGGAATTTCATTTTACACCTCGTACTGCGACCTTAAAGATCTTTTGTGCTTGAACCTTGCTTAATAACCATTCAGTTGATTTGTAATACTACTGGCCGGTACGTGAAACGTACTATCACGGTCCATTGTTCTCTCTCGTAGATGTTGCCGTCTTTAACGGAAAAGGTTGCCCTTAGGTGCCCCTTAGTGACGTCGCAGCATTGTCTAGTCCAGTGAATGGATGAGATAGAACCTCGCGGACAAGGCCATCAGCAGTCTCATTACTCTCGATTCCAGTATGACCTGGCACCCACATAAGTGTTACCTTATTCGAACTTTGGCAGACGAATTACCTTCAGACAGTAAAATACCACCCTAGCGTAAAGTTCTATAGCATGTTCTTCTACTCGAAAGTCGGGAACATTGATACCCGAGGACCCCGAGAAGGCAGTCCGTCTCCCGTATATGTCTACCCCTGCCCCGTCTTCTGTTTTTCATCCATCTGTAAAACACACTGTTGGACCCCGCTAAAAAGTGGTAAACTAGCGCAGAATGGTTTGTGGAAATCCAGTTTAGTTGGCATACAGTCGAAAGGCATTCCTATATGGTACGGTATATGTGAAATTCCTTAAGGATTTCCAGACGCACCATATTATCTTCTGCTGGTGTCTTCAGAGCCTTAAAAAGGATGTTGTAATCCTTTTAACTAACATGCAGGTGCAACGGAGTTAGTCCTAGAAGTGCCTCCATTGCAACAGTGCGGCATACTACCATAGTACCGAGACCAACGGATACGTGACCATAGGCCTATTGATTATTAGGAATGACCAGCAGATCATTTTTGGTTGTAAGCCCTAAGTTCATAAATGAAGTCTATGACAGAGGCCCAAAACTCCTTGGTCGCTCTATTTTGAACTTTTAGTGTCCAAGTTGTTTCCAATTTAGTTTTTGATCTAGGATGAACCCTAGACATTTAACCTCTTTGAAAATGGTACGGTAAAACCGTTTAACAATACCGTTTTGTCATATTATATCGAGGGTAATTTGCATGAGATCAGAAATGATTCCATCAAATTTGTTTCTGATTGTCATAGCCACATCATCCGTGTAGCGCTGGACATCCTACCCATAGCTACCCAGAAGGATCATAAATTATAATACAGGAAGCAGTATGCCTCCTTGGGGACATCACTTATTGTCCTGATGGTTATTGACACGTCACCTAATTTGGCTGTAAACTTGCGATAATTCAACATGGAGCGGATCCATCTAATCGTAAGAGCGAAATCTCTTTTCCATTGCAGCCCCCTCTAACGGCGCATGGGAGGTATTATCAAATGCCCCCTCAATGTCCACAAAGCCGCAAAGGGTAGTTTCTTTATTAGCCACCGCTCATTCAATCTTCGTGTCTAGACCGCTAGGAGAAGTCACAGTAGGTCTACCAGATTGATAAGGAAACTGGTCCTGATGCAGCGAGTTTTAACGAGGAACTAACTTCTTATTTGATAATCCAAGATTTGTTACATCGTTTTCAATAGAAAGGATGTAAGGATATAGCTTATGGGCTAGGTAATGGGTCGACGCCCTCCCTTTGGTATAAAATGCACATTTTCTCTCCTCCAGAGTTTCCGAAGGTATTTCAGTCCATTGCGCTTGCAATGAGCTATTAGTCGCCTTACTTCAAGAGGAGCCACCGTCTATGAGCCTCCAGGAAAATAGGCGGAGGCCATTACAGCCTCCTGTTTGCCTCTTTCCTCCAGAACCTCCACCACCATTGCCACCAAGTCCCTGGAGATGAACTCTGGAATGGGAATCAAATTAATTTGCGAAATTGCCAGAATGGCCGCTCTTGGACTCTCAGTTCCGTTATTATAAATCAACTTACACTTAATTTGGTGTACCTATGAGATGGTTACCTATCGAACATTTCTCCTGAATTAGGGCGTTGCCAATATGTTAACAGATAAACCTGCGGCAAAGGACGTCTGATGATGCCATTTTATCCTGCAAACCTGCCTGCCTGCAGGTTCACCTGTAGGTAGGCGATATGTGGCCTCATTTTGGGACCTTCTTTAGAAGGCCTGGATTAGCCTTCTCCATCACTCTACTGTTTCCGCTCCATTTTCCTTCCAAGGCAGATGGCTGACCACTATCTTAACCTCCTTGCTCCTCGAAATCTAACCGCCTCCATACCTCTCCAACGGCTTACATGGGAGGACCTCTGGTGGGGCCACCACCCTTGGACTCCTGACGCTTTTTTCTTCTGCTCCCGCTTTCTCCCTTCCTGCCTCTTAGACAGGGCCACCACCCAAGCGGTTTTGTCTGCGAGTACCGCTGCCTTAACCCCACAGGCTTGACAGTACCTGGACCTGGGGTTTAGCTGAGCTATCAAAACTTGAAATTGACCCTATAGCCAACCCAATTGAGCCACTTATCGACGAAATAACATTGACAACCTTCTTCCGGTCCGCACCAGTGTTTCTTCTCCCTTGATTTCACAGAAGCGAGTTCCCCTCAATTCTGAGGGCTAAAGCCTCATTTCCTCATTTGTCCATATCGGAGTGAAGATCTACATCCCAAACAACCGTACGGAGCTCTCCATCCGATAGTCAACGAGGTTTTCGAAATTCACCCCGAAACCTCCGCTGGTGTTAATTTTTTTATGTTAACATTTTGTTTCCACGAGTTGCTGGGATAGGAAAGTTGCCTGCAGGACACCCAGATTTACCACAAGAAGGCTAAATAAAACAGAGGTCGCTTGGTATCCAGAATTCGCATACTTAAGACTGATTAACTTATCAGCTATATATCAATCGGCGCATGCTGCTCCACCTTAGATTAGGGTTTTTGTCAAGGATTCCTCGTACTTAGCCTGTGCCGAATGGCATCAGTTAGCAGTGATCGCCATGAGAAGGCAGCACTTGCACTTACGAATTGTGACCTGGTTACCCGTTACACATCCGTACCTATTAAGTGGCTGCCTAAAACATAACCAGAACAGTCCACTTGATGCGTACCTCCACTGTTTATACTCACTGAAAAGTTATGGAGCTGGTACTCAACTTTGGTCTTTCCTCCTCCAATCTCCCCAGACGCCAAACCACAATACTCTAAACTATACCAAAAATTGTCGAATGGCATTTTGTTTTGGAATTTTAATCGACGAACTGATACTGATCATTTCCTTCGAAATATCTGAAATCCCTTCATTAACTAGGTGTTACAGGTGTTACATAGGAGATTTTGAGAACAATTGAATTTTTTTTTTTAGTCTAAAGTTCGGGGTGGTACGCGGTTAATGTTGGAAAATTATTTATTTTTGAATAGTTTTACTAAATGAGAGGTTTCAGAAAATTTAATAGGGTGACTAATACTTTCTGCCATGGCTGTATATCCATAACTTCCTGAGATAATTGATACGTTATTAATTTAATGATAAACCGATCACTCTGAATAGCATGAAAATGATTTTTCTTTTTTTCCTGTGCTATTATCGTAATTACCTTTTGTTGGTTGGATTTTATTTTAATTAAAATTTGGAAATTTTTGATTTTAATATGAAAAGAAAATTTTCTACCTGAACGGGAAATCATTGTTATCATTTATCTACATACATACATAAATATTTTGTTTATACGCTTACATTCTAAACACACCTCTAAAACTCTAAACAATACTGTGTTGTGTATTCATTTAAAATCAATACTTTTGTTGCTTCTTATTTATAAATTAAATGGATAATTTACGTCATTTAAGATCCATACTAAACATACACCACATGATTAGGTGACCCCCGTTGTGATGTACGAGCAAGGACATGAAAACTAATATTTTTTAGTGTTTTAGATTTAGCATTAGGACTACGAAAAGTGTCCAACATCCTTATTTTGTGTTTTATGTATTGCCCATATCATGGATGGATATAGAAAACACACTCGCAAAATATTATGATTAAGTAATTACAAATATTTTTTATTTGTGTTTCTCAATCAAGAATTAATTAAAAGGATTAAACAATTTTTGTCTAGACTACACATACAGAATATATTTCATGGCTAGATTACCTCCTGTGTTGTTTATGTATGTTCAATGTCAATACAATTTTTTTTTTGCTTTATACTTTTTTGGCAGTTCGATTAAATTCAATTTCAACACAATACAAATTTTACTCCATCTATGTACATCCGCTAACTTTGTTTGTACACAGCTTTTCGTAAAACCAAACAAATATAGGCGGAATAAACTTTGCGGAGAAATGTTTTCAGTTTTTTGGCAGACTGATATAGTTGAATGCCCTCAACGCCCTAAAACGTGGGAAAGATTTGTATATATCCATCATCACTAGTTATTTTCACATTCCTACCGGAAGGAAAAAATGTTGTCGTCTGGAAAGCCACTTTACAACTATAGGGTATCAAACAGAATATTGTATGAAAAAAGCGTACGGTTTGTGGATCAATTGTTGACTGTATGTTGCATAATAAAAAGTGTGCTAAAAAAATTTCCAGCAAATTGTAACATTTTGTGTACAATTACTCGTGACTCTGTCTACTGTTGTTTCCTTAAGATTTTTTTTTCTAGCGTCAGTGTTTTTTGTTTTTAATTGAACATACATTACTCTATACAGTCTACAACATGAAAGTATATTAGAAAATTGTTTTATAGCTTCAATACACAATACACCGTATAAATCTTCTGTTTGCCGAGAGTTACGACCTTAATACCATTTGTGATCAATAAAAATTCAACACTGATATATTTTAATGTACGACCTGTGTTCTGCTTATCGCTCACATATACATATATTTAGAATGGCATTTTACGTAATTAAAATTATTTTTTATTCGCAATATATATTCAGCAAATGACAAACATAATTTATTATACCTGGTGGGATTAGAACATAAAACAAAAACATTAAGGCTTGTGTATAAAAATTATTTTCATTTTTTTTGTCATGACCACAAGCCAAACAAACTAAACAACAAACGCACCGCACCAACGTTTTTATGTTCTATGTACCGGTACATAAATTTATTGAAAAATCCCATAAAATAAACATTAAGCGCAACAAGTTGAAATTATTGCAATACCAAAATAAAATATTAATCTGCGAAAAATGAAATATCACTGTCGGTGTGGGTGGTGGTTAGATTTTCTGTTGTATTAGATACAAAAAAGTTTACGAAGGGCAGGATAATTAAGCCGTAAGCTAAATTAGAATTTGAACCGGATTAAAATTGATTAATAAAATAAAAATTTCATTCGTATGTTAGGCTACAAGTGATCTAATTGAATTTGAATTAATATACATACATCTTGGGAAATCATCGTTCCAGCTCGAACTGATATTTTAACACACTCGGATTATTATCAATTGCTCCCCCGAATTATCTTAAATCACTCTTTAAACAAAAAACGATCTCTATTGTATTATTAAGAGAAATGAACCTAATTTGCGATCGTTTTAAGCATTTATTTGTTTGACTTGTTAAATGTGTCAACACACATTAAGGTTTGGCTTGTGTGAAGGAAAATGAAAAATCTGTAAACTTCAAATTGGAAATCTGACTTTGGAACGATCACTAGTTTTTCACTGCTCGGATCATTTATGCGCGGTTAGTACTCGCCAGAAGGAGCTGGCTATTATCGAAACCCACGGTAGTTAGGTAGGATTGATACAACTAACTACCTATATTATACTCGAACAAGTTTTCGACGGTTGACCTGATATTGACGGTTGAAATGGTATTGTCACTTTCAAAACCATTTTTATTAATTATACAAAATGACTTTTGTTTTAACAAAATTTGTTACGTGAATTTAATGAATTATCGTAAAGTTAAAATGAACTTACGAAGGCCTCTGGACAGTCACCTGTGTGCTGTGTCTCTTTCTAGTTATAGAAACAGATACCATTATGAATTGATGACGATGATTACTAAACAAGTAATGAAATTATTAAATGTCTTAAGTTTTAATTAAATGTGAAAAAGGTAAATTTTATTTAGAAGGCAAAATTAAATTTAGCACGCTTTTGTCTTATAAAAAAATTAGTACACAAATTGAAGGCTATTTCTTGTAAAATATGTTATTTGTATAATCACCCGATACACAAACCACTAAATTATAATATATATATATCTTATACAAGAAAATGCCTTTCAAATAAATTATTTGGTGTTGCGTAAAACCGGCCTTTTCTAATATGAATAATCGTTTTTGTTTCATTGAAATGTCATTTTAGTAGTGAGTGTGTGTGCATCGATAAAGTAAGAATCCATTTGAGTACGCGTATTTCAATTTTATTTTTCTTAATAATTAGTATTATTCATAACTGTAATATTTATTATTAAAATAATTTGAGTTTTTTTTTATTGCAAAAAATTACAAATTAATGTTCAATAACCTACAGTGCAGTGTAAATTTAAACAAACAAAAACCATTGGCGTTGAATATTTCATAGTGACGCCATGTTTTTCTTGCGAATAAAAATATTTACGGAGCTTGGCGAAATTATTTCTGAAAATTTGAAGATTTTAATAATATTTGTGTTGATGTAGATTTTATTTGTCTGTCGTTGGAACACAGCAAATGCCCGTCATAAAATTACTGTAACGGAGCGTGAACGCTATCGATTCTAACAAACATAAATGAACAAGTTTTGAGTTTAGGATGGATAAAAGTTGTTTCTTTGTACCAGTTGTAATTTTTGCATCGCTTCTCGTAAATTAGAAATAATAAATTTATGTTCTTTGATATGTTTAGAAATATTATTGAACATTATTCTCAATTATAAACTGGTTTAAAACTTACTCTCATAATATCTAAAAGAATGGTGTAGTAAGAACCCCTACTCTAAACACTCCTCCTCCATTAAAAAAACAAAGGTTTGGCTCTTGGTGTACACAAGTCTAATTTCGTCTTCATCGATCGTCCCATCATCACTAGAAAGAGTGACTTCATGCCAATAGCAAATGAAGGTGTGTAACGGTAGAAGCACGTCAAAAATTTGCGTAAAAATTTCCTTCTAGCTTCTTGAATTCGGTCTTTAGCGAGTTGAAGAATTTTTCAGCCTGTAGTTTTCACTGCAGAATAACTCAAACCCTTCTGATCTCCAGCAATTTGCTAAACGCATCAATGACTATCAGGCACCAAAAAATATTTAAAGGTCCAAAAAAATCGATGTGCACTCTTGATCACGGACTTTTTGGCATTGACCACGACTGCAACTTGCATTTGACTGATGTTTTCGCATTAGCCGGGCAATATCCACGGGGCTTTACGTCTTAGTCGATCAATTGCCAGTACACCTTGCTTTATGCTAACAGCTTTATGCCACCATGCCGGCGATTCCTGGGTGGCCTTGATACAGCCATAAAATGTGCAGCCTTGTATGGTATGAATCTCTGGCTTCCTTAACTGCTTTGGTGATTGTGGCCAAACGTTTCCGATGAGGACCGATACATTTCTCAACGTTTCGCACGTTTTGGTTTTGCACTGCAGGGCCTCAAATGTTACTGACAGCAGTTTTGCTGTATTTTTACAAACATTTTTGACTTTTACAAAATTTCTTTATAATTTATTAAATTTTACTAAAATTTCAAATGTTAACCGCCATAATTTTTTTTTTTTGACAAAACTGAACTACTTTTCTCTCCCAAAATCCTCCTAACCCTCTAATCGCATATCATCCCTAATTTATTAAACAAGCAATTGAATGAATGGTTTCCTCGATTTGTGAATATATAAAAAAATTAAAAACAATTCCCGAACCTCTACTCCAATAGAATAATTGATATAATCCAATCAAGAATTCCTTCAAAAATTATTTATAAATTGTAAGTATAAAATGTAAAAAAACAAAATTTAATATTTTAACAACGCCATCTTTTACCAAATTTATTTACTATATTATCGCAATTATGCGATTCATGAATTATTAATTTTATTTTGAACTGTGTAAAATTATTCTGACGGTGTGAAATATTTTTTTATGACAGAACGTATTTAAATGAATAGAGTTTGTAAAAGTTGAAGCATAGTTGGCTAATTACTGGTGGCATAGTTGAAACTAATTACTAATGTCATCTATGAATGATTGGTATGAACTAACCAACTAAATATTTAGAAAAGTCGATTATTTAACGAAACAAATCGACCTGAGGCACACGGCATAAGAACAATAAACCATGACTATGAATCACTTAAATACAATTTCCAAGAATTCGAAAAACTTTTAAATTTAGCAAATCTCGTGAAGCTTACAAAAAAATACCCTTGTTACCTGTAAATTTTCCTTCATTGTTTTTCTCGGCAAATCGCAATAAAATTGTATTCTTGGTAGATTGTTGTCTCTCACCTCTATACCGTCTTCTAATTCGATTACTTTTGTTTGTTTTTCACGAAACGAGACACATTAAAAAATCATAACTAAAAGTTCATCGGAAAAATCTATAAACGGAAATAATCATAAATTTTCATTTGTATGTACATTTCGTGTTCGGTAATTGAAAATTTATTAGAAACGAGTAAAACAAACTAATATAAATAAAAAATACAACACAAACAAAAAATGACTGTCAAATTGATTGAAGTCATCGTTTTGTATATTGTAGCTTTCATTTTTTCCAGTTTTCCCAATGATATTTCGTTAGATGCGGAGGAAGGAACTAATATTTCCGTTTTCAATCTGTTTCCGATTTTATTTTGGTTCTTGTTGTAGTTGGATTGAGTTACAATTTTTTTTTTTCAACCTGGAACTACACAAAGCTTTTAGAGCTTTTAAGTTTACAATAAATCTTGAACGATATAGTTTTGATGAGTTTTCATAACATTTCAACATTTTTATTTTTTTATTATATGTATACATACAAGCAACTTAACTTTTATTACATGGAATAGAAGCTTTCTTATTATTTTATTGCTCAAACTGGCGCGTATACACTTTTAGTGAATTAATATTAATTTGCTGGTTGCTGTTTTTAATTACCTTAGTTTCTGGTCCAGAAAGCTTTCAAATAATTATTAAACTTCAAAGTTTTAATTTTTTAGTTTACAGCAAATATTAATAAAAGTTGTTTTTTTAAATTTTTAACTTGAACAAGTTGCTATTTAAAGCTTATAAAGCTCTATTTCCGTGGTTATGTTCCTTTATACATATATAGACATAGTTGAAGTAAAGATGAAAGTTTTTTTATTTCTTAGAGTTTTTTTTAGAAGGATAATCAACTTTTAAACAAAAACATTTTGCGTTGAATAAAAATTAAACTTATCACAAAATGGTAATGATGTTTTCAAAAGTTTTTTTTAAAATCATTTTGGTAAGCTTTTGAAATGATAAATATCAAAGACACACTTAAAATAAGTTTATGAAGAACAGGTTGTCAATTAAAAGGTGTCACAAAATACGATTATATTGGTAAAGTTCCAAATTGACTTTTTATTTTTTGAAAACTTTGTTTATTGAGTATTCGATATACTTGTGATAAAATTTTGAAAATTTATTTTTATTTTTCTCTCAACATTACAGATTACTGTTTAGTGTTTTGTTTACCTAGACAACTAAACCTAAAAATTAATTATTTTGTTATTATATTACAAAGTTGTAATTATTTTTAAGCTTCAAAGTGAAAAATTGTTTTGAGTTACCATCATTATCAAATAGTTTTCCACCAGACATGATTTGTTTTTAAATTAGTTTTCGGTATGAGATTTTATAATTATCATTTACATTCTCAAAGGATTTTATAAAAAAAAAAAAAATTTCCAAAAATTACTTTAATTTGTCAATTGGAAAACTCCCTTCACAATCATAACACCAGTCAAAACCGGTACACCAATAGCATAGACAATCATAATAGATCTCTCATTTGACTAAAAACAGAAAATAAAAACAAAAATTTTTCATTCAAATATTATCGGTGTATTGCATATACGTATTATATTTGCAACGCATTCTAAAATTATTGCCTTATAAAATACACAACACAACGATACATTGGAATTATCAGAAGATTTTGTTTTTTTCCTTTAGTTACTATGAAATGAGAAATCTAGTATGAATGTCTATGCCAATAGTCTGCCGGTAACAATAAAGCTACCATCGTCTTCTTTAAAGTCACAAATATTCTTTTCTGAGTGCGGCACTACAATACACCAAAATCCAAATAGTTGATCGACATAAGAATGTTGCACCTGACGGAAACAACGGTATTAGAATGACCAATTTCTTGACAGCACATTCTATACAATACATAATATCACAAATGCCACAATATAAGACTCCAATATGCAGGTTAATCGGTACATTAAACAAATTAGAAATCCAAATTCATTTAAAGCATTTACTACTTCACAAACACATCACAAATTCAATTAGAGCAATTTTGCGTATTGTCTTCTTCATTGTTAATTTCTTCGTTTGTTTCATTTAACGTTAGCTTAGAAAAAAATGTTTATCGACAAATAATTGAGAGAATCGAACTTAGCGAATTGATGAATATTATTAAATATCAATAAAATTTCAATTGTTTTTGTTAATAGTTAACTTCAATCGAATTACAAACATTTATAAAGTGCAGATAATGATGTATGCGTTCCAGCCGTTGCATTAAGTAAAGGAGACAGATGACAATCCTTTGTTGTTCGGGTGCCCGGAAAGTCAATCAACAATTTCTAGGGTTTTAAAAGGTCTCGAAGAAACCGAGAGTGTGCATTATTAACATAAGAATAAGAATGTATTGGTTTGAGTGCGAGGTCACCACTTATCTACGTCGGGGTCACCACTTGCGCATATTCTCACTAACTGACTTGTTTCATGTCTCTGTAGTTTTTTTTATAAAATAAAGTAGTAAAAAGAATGAATTGAAGTTTTTCCAAGAATTCCGATGTCCTAAACGGCCTAACCTTAATAGATTACAGTGGTCATAGTATAGTGTAAGGACAAAATTGATAACATGCTGTGCCGGTAGTCGATGAAGTGCAAACAAAATAAAGTGTTTTTATAAGCGTTCAATTCGGTTCGAATGACATTGGTAGTCCAAACCTGGCAGGCATTTTCTAAAGTTGATCGAACAAAAGCCACATATAACCCTTTAAGTGTGATTGGGTGACAAAAATCTTTACAATTGCGTTTAACAAAACCAAGCATAATGTAAAACTTTGCGATAACAATATTAATATGCCTCCTAAAGGGGAGGTCAAACGTGAAGACAACACCTAAATCAGACACTAATGCCTAGACAGTACTGGTAAAATATTGGAGCGCGAACTAAAAAAAAGTGATTGAATTGTACGTTTATTCACATTTAACGATAATTTGTTATTAGATGACCAAGAGCAAAATGTGTTATTGATCGGTGCAATGATTTTGATGTCATCGGTTTAAAGCAGATAATATACAAAGTCAAATCAATCAACGACGTCGTTAAGATATACTGAAAACAGCAATAACACAATGCGGCTACCTTGTCATATGAAAACGTGATTTTGAATTCATTTGAATGTAAATATCTAATAAATAGGTATGTATTGACTTGTACTGGCTTTTAAGAAGTCTGTGCTGGAAAAAATCATGTTGCGCCGTTGAAATGAAATTTTTCAGATGGAAGAATAGACATTTTTGTACCATAGCCACAAAAAGCTTTGAAATGGCGTCCATACTCAGCCACCTTTAAGACGTCCTGTGAACGACATAATGATGATGACATAATCGTTGTCGAGAAGATCAGGCCGAAACGATTGAGCTTTTCCACAGATGCTTGAAGACACTTCCAATAGATTCCGTGACCGTTTTTTGAAGCTGTCCTGTGAGCAAAATGACTAGTACGCCTTTTGGCCAAAAATTAGGTGACTTAAGCAGACTTCAAAAATTACTATGTATGCCAAGTTTGTACGAAATGGAAGTTAGATTCGATTTATATCGTCCTCGATAAGCCAGAACACGACATTCAACAGTAGCAATATTATCCAGTTTTGGAAGGTTAAAGAGTTAATCGGCATCTTCAAATGAAGAGAATAAGGCGATAGCCCTTGTGCTTCAATTATGGGCTCTCATGAACTCGTTCATCACAGAGAAAGACTTCCAGCTATAGCTCAACCAGCTTATTAATAACGGCCACGATCGTAGTTTCGCTATACGCAGTACAATAACAACGTATTTGATTTGATTTCATTTATTGATTGTACGTGGTATTGTCTATTCAGCATATCTCACGTAGATACCCATCATGCACAACACGTTGCAAGGACCCGTTCTTCCCGACAATTCACTTCAAATTGCATTTCCCGGTTAAACCCTACATTGTGTGGTGATTTATTTATTTGTCTTGCTCACTGTAACGCATTGTAATTGACTTAAGTCTATAAAATGAGTTATTAACAATGGTACTTGAAATCATCGTAGTTTGTTAATTTTTCAAAGTCAACAAGTAAATCATGTAAATCACAATAAAATAATGATGTTAAATAGAAAAAAACAAAAAAATATTTGATTGTCACTGCAAGCAAGTAAAATGAATTGGAATGATTTCATTTGCGTATTTAAGATGGCGGCAAATAAGCCAATAAGTGTGAATTAACCCTCTCAAACGCCTTGTACAATATATTGTACGTCAATTTCATCGCTTCTACCAACCGTAATGTTTAATTTGTGTCTCATTTCTCTTGTGGAATCGTTCTCTTATGTATTTATGTTCATACTACAGTTTTATGAGCAATGCCATATCATAGCAGTGCATAGTTGTGCTACGTATTTTATTTTTGGGAAGTAGGTCAATTTTAAATGGCGTTCGAAAGGGTTAAGTAAGTAATTGAAAAAGGACCTAAAGCGGTGTTCACATCCAACGCGAATTGCGAATTGCGATAAATACCACAAGCGAATTCGTAGATTTGGTTCACACCGAAGTAGTGCGAATATACATGTCATTAAATTTGGTTTCATACGAATTTGCAATATGACGATTATAAAAAAAAATAAAATTAGAAAAATTAAACTTTTCGGTCTTGCCTATATTATTTTAACTAAAAATTCTTCTAAAAGAAGATTTTGGGTGCATCCGTATTTACAAAATAAATCAAAATCGGGATGTTACGAGAAAATTGTGCTAGAGCTTGAAAAGCATCCTGAGCTATATTTTGTGTATTTTAGAATGAACAAGCATACGTTTAATACAATTTTAAAATTGCTCAACAAATCTCTAATTCCAATTGGTACAAATTTTCGAATTAGCGTTCAGCCAAAGGAGAAACTGGTTATCGCCTTAAGGTACAAAATAATAAATTCTCATTTATTTAATAAATGTTTATTCCTTACTTCTTAAATATTTTCAAACTATAGGTTCTTGGCTTCAGGATGGACCTTCAAAGACCTATCAATTATTTTCTTCCTGGGACATTCCACCATCCTTAAAATTGTTTATCAAGTCCTAGCAAAAATAAAAGAAATAATTATGCCAATTGCAATGCCAATAATAGATAAAAGTAAATGGGAAGAAGTAAGGAAGCAATTTTTCAAAAAGTGGAATTTTCCCAACTGCTTAGGTGCCCTTGACGGCAAACATATTGACTCATTCGCATTCAATAATACCAGCAGTCAGAATTTTAATTACAAAAAGCGTTTTTCAACTATATTAATGGCATTGGTAGATGCTAACTACAAGTTTTTAATGATTGACATCGAGGGTTATGGAAGTATGGCAGATTCAACAGTCTTTTCGCAAAGCACATTTGGAAAGCTTTGGCTATCAAACGACCCTAGATTAAACTTACCTGATGATATTCCATTACCTTATACAACAAAACCTTTACCGAATGTAATTGTTGCAGACGAGGCATTCAGCTTGAAAGGAAATATACTTCGACCGTATACCGGCACAAACCAAAAATTAACTTATTCGAAAAGAATATTGAATTACAGGTAAGCATCTTTACACAAATAATATTCTATTTTTATATTACATTTTTATCATTACATGTACCGCAGGTTAAGCAGAGCAAGGCGGATCGTTGAGAACGCTTTCGGTATTTGTGCCCACACATGGCGTGTGCTTTTAAAAAGAATCGAGAACAATGAAGAATATTGCAAATTAATTGTAACAGCATGTGTGACGTTGCATAATTTTCTAAGAATTGAACCTAGTGCCAACCAAAACATTCTGTCGAATTCAATCGGAACTAATCAAATTAATAATAACACTGATCCATATGATATTCGTGATCAATTTGCAAATTGGTGTATAAACGAAGGTAAGTCCCTTGGCAGGATAAAATGGTATAACGAGTGATTTTCATAACATGCAGATATTTCTTATTTAAACAATAAACATTTTCAAACAAAACTTAAATTTATTTTTTATTTAATTCAAATACATATATTTAGTATCACTAATTCAATCACTTTAGAATTCCAGAGTTGAAATCAATATCAACACACTCATTTTCATAAAACTAAATTTAAATAATTAGTAGTATAGGTTATGTTGATTCAAATCTGTTGGATCATCAATTGCACCTGTATTATCATCTTCAATGAAACTAGTATTATCAATCGCAATGTTGAATTCTAGCTCATGCAATAATTCCAAAATTTTAAATTGCATATAAGAACGATTAACATTAGTTAATCGTTCAAATCTAGGTACCAAACTTCCCAGAAACAGTTTGGATTCGGATGGGGTTTCTTCCATATTATCACAATTTTCGATCGCTTGCAATATTTGGTGACCGACTTCTTCATTTTCACTTTTTGTTTTTTTTGCTGATATTTTGACAGGATTCTCTTTTTCTACGTTAATTCTAGTTCCCATGGTGTAGTTTGATAATGTACTGAAATTAAACGTAATAAATTTTATAATATTCAGACGCAACGCAAAAACAAAAACAACATACGATGGGGTATCTAAACACGGTAACAAAAATTGCAATGCATTGTGGTGCACCCATTTTATTTGTTTTCCTTCTTTTGCCCCGCTGCCACTTGGAGTATTTTTTTCTGCCCTGATATTATTGAAGAATGTGTCTTTTAGATTCTTCCATTTCGTTTTACAATCGAGAACTGCAAATAAAAATTGTTATTATAATAAAATACATATGTAATTATTTTCGTGTAATTATATTATTATTTTACCTGTACATTCGAGTAAATTAGATATATCTGCCCAAGTCACATTTCGCTTATTTCTGTTGGAATAATCTTTGTTTTTTTTGTCGTACAAATGTGGATACGCGCTAACCTCATTTATAAGCTTTTCTTCAAAATCGATCTTAATTTGAGATTTCGACATAATAAGATTTTAATTATTCAATAAATATTATGATCTTAATAAAACGTAAATTTAATTTATAATTTATATACAGCGCAACACTAAAACCGGCAAATTAATTTTATTTCTTTATCCTCCAAGCACGTTCACGTTAAATTTGTAATGAAAATTTAAGGTTAGGTTACATTTATTAGTACGAGCGCTACCATTCGTACTAGTAAATAGTTGTGGAACGCGAGTGGAACATGTTCGTTTTTGTGCGATTTTCTACGAAATGTCAAGGTTTATACGAATTTAATAAATTGTCTTGTTTTAAAGGAAAATTGTGTATACATTTTTAATTAAATTCCTAATAAAAGTAATTGTTGATAATATATATACAAAATATTTAGGAATTTGATTAATTGTGAGTACTAATTTTTAAAAATAAGTTTTCTCGCAGTTCGCTATTCGCGTTGGATGTGAACACCGCTTAAATGTTTTTTAAAACCTTCCGCTACGATTTATTTGTGAAAAATTGTGCACTAAAGAAGCATTTAACACTATTTTTATTCGCTTAGGAGTTGAGGACAACTCTATTTAAAAAGTATACAAAATTTTACTTAGTCGCTTGACGCACGCAAACCAGCCGTACCCACTTTTTCCAAATCAACTATTTTATTGCTTCTACTTGACGGCATCTTAGAAACAAATAATTACCAACATAAAGAACTAAAACAATAATTTTGTAAAAGCAGAAACGACAAAAAGTTCGCCCCACTGCCATTTAAATTTCGATATTTCGAATTTTAACTGCGTCATATTCAGCCGGCCTCACCGACCTATTTCTTGAGATGGCCATACCAATCAATTTAGATCACTGGTCAGCATACTTATTTGTGTTGTATACAGGAATACTAAATAATGAATTATAATAAATACAAGAATCCCACTTAAATATTATATATAGTTTTTTATAAGATGGCAGCATTGTCATTAGTCAGTAATCAGTATAGAGTGAAGTAAACAAGTTGTAAAGGATGCTGCTGTTATTGAAATAAAATATAATAAATATAAAATTTAATGTATAATAATTATTCGAACCCTAATTAACATTTTATTTACTAAGCAAATACATTACATGATGCAGTTGACAGTTAAAAAATAATAAATAAAAGTTTTATTAAAAACGACAAAAATACGCTGAGAGAAAAACCTAACCTTAAAATATATCCGGAAAAATAAAAGATAATGAACAACCTAAAGCCTCCAATACCTTTGATAATAAGATGAATAATTCCAAATAATTACAATAAATTTGAACGGGACTTTAACAATTTCATGATAGCGAGTGGGGGAAGGAAAATGAGGACGAGGTAGAGCAACACTGTATAGAATATAATTGGTTATGAGGCTAATGAAATCTATCTCACGTTCGATTTGGTCGGTGAAGATGAAAAAAAAATTGATGCTTGAGCTTTGAGCAAGTGCCCAAGGCATCTATTTTAAACTCGAAACCAATTGGAATATGAAACCTTTGATTAATTTTTAAAGGAAATAAAATTGCTTGCGGTAGCAAATTATCACTGGGAGTCTTCGCAAATTGAATTTTCTTCTACCAAAATAAATTGTAGACGATGTGATAATCGATATTTCAGAAGAAAATGTCTCGCCTATGGGCATACATGTCAGAAGTGCAGTGCTCTTAATCGAAGTAAATTAATATGACACAATTTACCACAACACACTTCTTATACTACGATAACACTGTAAATATCTTTTGAGGAAAATGGGAGAAGAAAATATTTCACATGTGCGTACTTAATGAACAAATCGAGTTTAACCTAATAACTTTCTTGAATGAAAATTTTTCTGATTTCTTACGAATTTGGTATATGTACTCAGAATCTATAAATATTTAAGTACATCAAAATTACGCAAAAATATCCGTAAACACATTATCTGAATAATTCAATAGGTATTAGATTAAGCCGAAATACATACAGTTACATCATCACGTTCGTCATCATTTTTGGATAATACCAAAAAAAGCTTTTAAAAGTTCTTTCTTAAAATTAAAACATTCGAAAAGTTATATTTATCCTACACTTTAGTAAATGATGACAAATTGACAATTCAACCGTACTCGTGATGTAACGATAAGTGTTATTCACGTACATGTACCTCAAAATAAAAAATAGTAAATATGTAAACTTTTTTTTTTGCGGTGAATAACTCAAAAGTTTGAAAAATGTATAAACTTTTCGATAACACAATAACAATTTTTAAATCGATTGTTAAAACGAAACAAACAAGTCAATCAAATTATGAGGTAAACGAGATTGATTTTCTACAATAAAGTACAGTATTTCTTACTCTATATGCTAATCCGCAGAAAAATCAATCGATGAAAGTTTAACGTATAAACTTGATTGTATTGCTAATTGGTAAGACGCTTTCTAACCTAAGTACATATCTCAATAATTTAACTCGTTTGAACGGAAACACACCACCAACTAACATTAAGAATCATGAGTCTACCGATACCTTCATCATTGTTGAACTTTTAAGTTTAACGAAAATATAATGTTTGCAAATCCAGACAACCAACAATAAATAAAACAAAAATTTAGCTTTTATATTATCGTTGTTTTGATTAATTGCGAGCACAAAGTTGGAAAGAGAATGTCGAAGGAAAGTGGAAAGTTATATATTAAATCAACAAATCATAAGCCAAAAAATCCAAAATCTGCAATTGTGCTCCGACAATGGTTCTTGATACCACTAAAGATAGGTTTTGGGACCGGTAACTGTTGTGTGGCAACGTGCAATTCGATTGCTTTAATATTTCATTTCATTTCATAGACAATTCGATTTTTTGAAAATCGCTTTACAATAAATCAGCCAATTCTAAGCCAAAAAAATCCAAAATTTGCAATTGTACTCACTGCAATTGGATTGCTTGATTATTTCGGAATAGGGCTGAAAGGCCGAATGCCGAAAGGCTGAACGCCGAAAGGCCGAATGTCGAAAGGCCGAATGTGTCGAAAGACCGAATGTGTCGAAAGGCCGAATGTCGAAAGGCTGAAAGGGCCGAAATGCCGAATATCGAAAATCCGAATGTCAAAAAGCCTATTGTGTCGAAAGACTGAATGTCGAAAGGCCGTTTGGGTCGAAATTGGGATTCGGCATAGATAGTCGAAAAGGATGTGCTCGAAAAAATTTCTCGAACTAAAAAAGATCGAAAATAAAATTCCTTTTTGAAAAGCTCGAAAAGAATTATCTCGAACAAAAAACCTCGAAAAAGGAAAATCTAGAATTGAAAATCTCGAAAATAGAAATGATCGGGGGCCGCCCGATTATAAATATCAAATCTTATCCAAAATCGATCATTTTCTCCAAAGATCAAGTCTACAGAATACTTTATTGTGGTATTGCGGTTATATCGTTGTTTTTTAATCTATTTCCGATGTCGCTGTTTTTGTGAATTAATGAATTTAAGTGTGTTTATTTTGTTGTCCAGTTCCGCTGGCAGCGTGGCAGATTCCGTTAAGAGCGGATTGGGGTGGTTTTCAGCATTCCGGTGCAAATTCTCAGATTGCGGTTTATGATTGTTTGTTTTATTCTTAATGTGCTTTTGAGGTTTATCGGCGTGATGATGTCTGCGTATTTTGTTCTTGTCTGTATTATTGCTTTGTGAATGTTTAATATGGTATCTGGGTGGTGTGATCCTCCATTTTTGTGTGTAATCATTTTTAGTAAGTTTGTAGCGGCAGGAGTCATAATTTGTTGTTGAATGTGATTCCTAGAAGCTTTATTGCTTTTTCTTCTTTTATTATGACGTTGTCTATTTTCAGCTCAAAATCCGAGGGTTTATTTTTAAAAAGTCTCATGTAGTTACATTTATTGGGGTTTATTTTAAGATCTCGTTTTGTTAGAATTTCTTTAAGTTTTTTTAGGATTATGTCAGCTTTTATTTGTGTTTCTTCTTCATCCTTTCCTTTTACTAATATGGCTATGTCGTCTGCGAATTGGTATATTGTTGTATGTTGGGTATTTTGTGTGTCTATATGTTAAATAGGCACGGGCTTAGACAGCTTCCTTGAGGAATTCCCTTGTTGGTTATATGTTTCACTGTCGATGTTCCATTGTTGTATATGATTATTCTGTTTGTAAGGAATTGATGTATCCAATTAGTTATGTGATTTGGTGCTTCGATATTTATCAATTCCTGTATTAACTTGCTTTTATTGACATGGTCGAATGCTTTTGATATATCTGCCGTTATCAAAATTTGGGATTTCCAGTTGTTCTTCGCATTTTTTGTTTCGCTAAATAGATTTACGAAATAGTCCATTATGTTGATTTCCTTCCTAAATCCATATGAGTTTAATTCCTCCAGTATGACCTTGTTTTAAAGTTTGGCAAATGTGTTTAGAAGACAGATCGGCCTGTAACTCTCAGTTGCGTATAAATCTTTTTGCTGTTTCGGAATTGCTATTATTTTTATTATTTTCCATTTTTCTGGGAACTGTTGGTTTTTGTATATTATGTTGTTAAGGTAGTTGACTATTCTATTGATTATACTTGGATTTATTTCACTTATTGATTTTATGGCTTTGTAGGAAATTTTATTTTCACCTGGTGCACTGTTTTGTTTGTGTTTTAATATATCTGTTATTATTTTATTGTTGAATTTATTTTCGTTTGTTGGCGTTATTTCCAGTGGGAGTGTTGTGTCCTCAATGGACTCGGGAAAATTTTCATTCATGAATTTTTTTTTCATTCCATAGTCTTCCAACAGGTTAAAGCACGTTTCTTTTTTATTTTTTAGTCTGTTTATTTTATTCCAGAGTTACTTGGTGTTTAAGGTAGGATTTATACCGCTGACGAATAGTTCCCTGGAGTTACGCTTTGTCTTTTTTATTTCTCGTTTTAATATGGCTATTGATCTCATGAGTTCTTGTGCTGTGTATAGATTTTTGTGTCTGTTGTAACATTTTTGTCTATTACTTTTAACATTCCACAGCCTTTGGAGTTTTTCGTTCCACCATGGTTTCGGTACGTTTTTGTTGTTGATTCTTATCACCTTTGTATTTGCTGCTATTATTTTTTCTATTCTGGTTTCGATGTTCTCGGCATTGCGGTCTGTGTCTCTTATGTTAGCTATTTCCCAGGTTACATTTTTCCAAATGATGATTTCTTTGAGGGTAATTCTGGTTATGTTCATTTTTATTAGTATGGGAAAATGATCTAATCCAATGTTTTCATCCAGGCAGTCCCATGTTAGCCTGTGCGCTATGTCATGAGTGCATAAGGTGATATCTATTGCTGATATTGTGTGGTTGCTTATATTTTGTCGTGTTGGCTTTTTATTGTTAAGGATTTGGATGTTGCTGTTGATGATTATTTCGGCAATTGTTTTCCCCATTTTGTCTTCCTTGCTATTCTGCTCCCATAAACTGCTGTGTGCGTTGATATCACCTGCTACTATTGTTCTGTGATTATTCTCAGCGATTTCTATTAGTTTACGACGTTCTTCAGCTTTCTCTGGAATATTTCCGTTAGGCGGGTTGTAAAAAACTATTATAAATATGTTTTCGCTTCCATATTTGATTTGCACTTGTGAAGCTTCGATATGATTTAAATTGGTGTTCAAATCTATCGGTTTGACGCCTATATTATTTTTGAATAGAATTCCCACTCCTCCGTATCCGTCGTCTCGATTTTTTGTGATTAGTTTATAGTTTTTTATTGTTGGTTGATTTTCTTGGTGAGTCCATGTTTCATTAAGAATTGCAATATCTATTTCTTGAGATTGTAGGAAGGTTTGTAATAGATCTATGTTGCTTCTCAGGCTTCTGATGTTGGATTGTATTATTTTTAGATGGCTGGTCATATTGTTTTAGTTTTAGGTTGTTTACTAACGCTTTGAGATCTATGGTTAGTAAATCTGATTCCGAGGTCTTGTATGTTTTGTTGCTTAGTTCAATAAATTTGTTGAGTGATGTTTCCAATTCTATTTTTTCTCTCTGCTCTTTTACTATTTATTCCTGTACAATTGCTCGTGCTATCCAGGCATTTGTGGTACTAACTTCTGCGTTTTTATTAATTGGCGGGAAATGTTGTGGTTCTTTTTCATTATTCATCTTATTTTGTCTTAGGTAGAGTGCCGATATTGAATCCTTTGTCGTTTTATTTTTGATCATGTGGATTTTGATTTTATTTTGTTTTTTCTTTTCTGGACAGGATCTGGAGTTTGTGTAGTGCTCCATGCCTTCGCAAAATCTACATTCAGGGTTTTCTTTGCATTCGTGTTCTTGATCCGTTAGCATTGGTTTCGCACATTTTGCACATCTCTTAATTTTGGAGCGGTAATGTTTTTTGATGTGGCCATAGCTGAAGCATGTCGAACAGAATTTTAATTTAGGGATGTATATGTCAGTAGTTACTTTTATGCCGTAGAATAGTACATATCTTGGTAAGGCGCTCGCTCTAATTTCAATTTTTAAGATTTTTGTATCTTTGAGTACTCTGTTTGCTCTATTTTCGCTAGAATTATCGACATCATCGTTTTGGAGTATTAGCGTCAACCAGTACATAATATGGCCCTTTATCAGATTTTTTGTATATATTTTCTGATGTATTTTGGGTGTTGTTGCTATGTGTATTTGTAATTGTTTCTGTAGTTATTGTTGTTGTTGACTCCATTTTTTCTTCAAGATTTCCCTTGTGTTTGATATTAAATGTTTTATTATTATCACTTTTAGATATTTTCATTTTTATTTCACTGTCACTGTTATCGTTGTTTACTTTTCTTTTGTATTTTATTTCGTTATCATCATAACCCCTGAAAAATGGGTCGGATGTTGTTATTACTTTATTTAACTTGCTTGGTCGGCTTGGGCCGCCATTTTGATTTTTTGTTTTGCTTTCAATTTTTAGTTTCTTAATTTTTTTCACACACTTTTTTATTTTATAATCTCTTTTTATTTTGAGAATTTTATTATTAATATTATTATTCTCCAGAATTTTCTGGATTTTTACCACTTTCCGCTCGAACACTAAATAAATCAATTAAAAAAACCCCTTTTCACGATATATGTGTTACCACTTATACGGTCACAAGGCGAATGTAAATTATTTTTAAGCAATTTCAATTTGAAATTAAAGTAAATCTAGTTAATTATGTATAAATATTGTATTTATGTTTAATACTTAGCTTTATTGAATTTATTATTTTCAATTTATAAATAAAATTCACCATAACCCAAACGTCAAAATTGTAGGTGAATTCTAATATTTAAATTAATTGTATGAATGCAGTTTCGATAAAGAAGATTGACGCGACATCTGCATGAAATATGTAGCCATTAACTTTTTCAAAGCTGTATCCCTCCCATATTTTCTTTTTATTATAAAATAAAATTGTACGTGTCATTATTACTTCTGTGACCGCCATTGAAACACAAACAATAAATTCAGTTATTTTAATAAAATAAAATTAAACTAAAATCCGTGTAAAATTTATTGCTGTGAATAGTGTAATATCAACTTGGAAACAAATTACGCAATTGCTCAATAATTTTGGATATACGCAACCAACGCAATACTATATTGCCTCTACAATGTTGTGCTGTATATCAGCACAATAGTTAATTGCCCCAACAGATTTCATCCAAATCGGGTAAGCATTAACCAAGTTATATCCTAATTAGCTATATGCCGTAACTTCACCTTAACTCATTTTAGACCATTTTTATCGAAATACCCAGTTTTGTCCCGTATGTCATTTTGGAACGTGTCATTTCAATCGTAAAATGACTGCGATGATTTTTGAGCCAGACAATTTCTTTTTCTTATTTTTTTTTGTCGAATAAACTACCATTCAATAAATTATGTCAGAAATCGACATATCATATCAAAATTCGAAGTATTATGCCATGCCAGAATTAGAATCCTTAGTGTCAAAATTCGATATATCACGCCAAAATTTGTCATGTATCATATTCGAGATATTATATGCCAGAATCCCAGTCATGTCAGAATTTGAATTTTTGATGCCAGAATTTAAATTTTCATGTCAGTATCCGATAAATGATGTAAGAGTTAGTTTTGCAATATCAGAATTTATATTTATGATGTCAGAACTCGATATATTATGTCTGAATTTGATATGTCATGTCCGGATTTGAGTTTTTGATGTTAGTATTCGGTATATCATGTCAGAAATCGAAATATCATGTCAAAATTCAATAAGTCACGTCAAAATTTCATTCTTTGATGTCAAAATTCGATATCTCATATCAGAATTTGAATTATTGATACCATTATGTCATAATTATATATGCAATATCAGAATTAGTATTTATGATGTCAGAATTCTATATATGCCAGAATTCGATATATCATGCCGGAAATCGACATGTCACATAATCGAGACATTATGCCAGAATCCGATAAATTGTACCATTCGATACTTCATGTCAGAATTCGATACGTCTTGTCATAAAATAAATATCAAATGTCAAAATTCGAAAAATCAAGATTAAGCCAGAATTCGATATGTCGTAACAGAATTTGAATATATGATGTCATAGAATTGATATAAGTATCACGTCTGAATTTGATACATACTGTCAGAATTTACATTTTTGCTGTCGGAATTTATGTATTAAATGTATCAATCATTGCATAGTTTAATATGTCAAGTCGGGATTTGAATTTATGACGTCAAAGTTCGATATATCATGCCAAAACTTGGTTAATCATATCAGTATTCGATTTATAATGTTCTGATGTAGTATGTAGTTCGATATATCATGTCAGAATTTGGCATACCAAGGGAGAACTCAATAAATAATTTTAGAATTCGATATGTCATATCAGAATTCGCATTTATGTATGATATATTATTTCAGAATTCGATATATCAAGCCAGAATTCGATTTGTCCTGTCAAAATTAGTGTTAATGCTGTCTAAATTCGATAAGTCTGAAATCAGAATTTAAATTCTTGGTGTCAGAATTGTATTCCTTATACCGTGGGCAGACACAAACCGAATAATCGCGATTTCTAGATTATTATAGGATTTTTGCCTGTCTGGCATTACACGATTTTCACAAAAATATGATTATTTCGTCAAAACGCGATGTTCCTGCCTAAGGTATTATGTCAAAACTAAATAAATGATGGTAGAATTCGATATGTCAAGCCAGAATTTGAGTTATTTATATCCAAATTTAATACATCAGAATTTGTTATGTCATTCCATAATTTCAAAGGTTGTCACAACTTGATAAATCTATCATGAAGCCTTCAGAATTCCGTTAATCATCTCAAAATTTGGTATGTTATCTCAGAATTCGATAGGTTATTTCAGAATTTCAATTTTTGGTTTTAAAATTCGATATCTTAACTTAGTCTGGTTTTGTCAGAATTCGGAAGATCTTATCAGAATTTGATATTTCATCACCAGAATTGGATATAAAATATCATATTAGTTAATACATATTAGTACATGTGGTACCTGTTTTTGGTTATGCCAATGCACATCTAGATTGCTTCACTATTTCCTTACATTTCATAGAAAATTCGATGGTTTTGAAAATAACTTACTATAAATCACCAAATTCTGAGCAAAAAAAAAATTCAAAATCTGCAATTGTGTTCTAATTGCGATTCTTGGTGCTGTAACGAATACACTTTCTCTTACCTCCTCCTTCATAATATTTTACCAATCGGTACAAATAGAATAAGGCTGTGGAAATTTTCAAACCCAGTGAAAGGCAACCTGGTTACGGGGAACTATCAGTAATGGTGGATGTTATAGTATCAACATTATCTGGGTTCAGTTATATCCACCTTCACTTTGACAAACCGTTAGTAGATATTTAAGTGTGTCATTCAAATGTCAACGCGTGTTTTTCGAATATTTAAGTGGCATTATATTCGATTATACATAAACGCCATATTGGTGACCCCGAAGTAATGGTTGAATACGACAGTCAAATGTGATGGTTGAATAAATTTTGTATTTTAAAATATATTGTATTGTACACATTCATTGTCGTGGTGAAATTAATGAACGAATAAAATGTATAAGTGACTGAGTAAACCGCTACAGCGTGATATGACTACGTTATTACTCTTTAACATTAAATTAAAAATTCCACATGGCAGTAAAATCTTGTTAATGTGTGTCATGTAATACACATTAAACTCACACCCTGTCAAAGCAAAAATTCATCCTCTTTAATTTGTAACGATATAAATTACCGAAAAAACAAAAATTAAAATTCATCTCACATTCTGCAAGATGTACAAACCAAATTATATTGGCGGTGTAATATTCGACTTACCCAAAATTTGTTCATACAATACAAAGCAGCCATTCATAACTGGTATGCCGCGGAACACTAATGTTCTGTCAATTTGTTTTGAAAATTTTAGCATTTTGAGGGGAATTTTCGAAATATTAAACATACCAAAGTTGGTGGCCTAAAAAATGTTCAAGAAGAGTCGTCTCATTTTTGAAGACGGGCATATTTAAGTTATTTTGACCCACCAAAGTACCAAGGTCACTTTTTACTATACATCTAAGCTTATCTTGGAAAATAGAAGGAAGACCAAAAAATTATTTTTCGTATGTAATTTCTAGGTCACCGATTTGAATTAATTTAGACAAATGCCTAACGTAAGTGATAGTTAAGATGAATAAAATTGGAGTCAAAATGAACAAATATATGTAATATTGTGACTTAGAACAAGGTTGAAAAACACTGCATTGTACAGTACACAGAGAAGAAAAATTAAATAATTTTCCACATTTTGAGACACAATTAATTTGATTTTTTTGTTTGTTTGTGTGTATCTTACATCTTGATTTATCTTATTTTTCCACAGCACACACAAACACAAAAAAAAAAATTAAAAACGTTTTTCTTTTTGTGTGAGAAAAATAGGATTACAGTCAGAAAATTAATTTTTCAACTGTTTCATCATTCCGCATACAATAATAGCTTTAATAATGATGATGGTGATGCTGATGATGTTGATCTCGGTGTTCTTTATTATTATTACAATTCCTAGTCGTATTGTTGTTGTCATCTTATTGTGTCTCCAAACAAATAACAAACAAGCAATGAGTAAGATATTTTAATTTAAAGGTTTGTTTGCTTTTCGTCTATAGAATAATTAATTATTCAATGTTTTTTGGACTGGGCGAGAAAGTACTTACAGAGTAAATAAATCGCTCCAGAGTTTACAGTTTTAACTAAAAATAAAATTGGAATATTATGCTTGACCTCGGATATACATACATAATGAAGAAACAAACCCATTTTCTTTTGACCACATTTTTCTAGTATTTCACAGCAATTCATTATGTGATAAGAACTTCATTCAAATTACAAGAAGCAAAAATCCTTTTAAAAGTTTGGTTCTGAATTTCTGATCCTATTTTGTTAGTTAGATCTATTTATAGTTTGACAACCTGAATGAATCAACATTTTTGGGGCTCGTATTTTTTACCAGCAATGATTTATTTACATTCAACAAACTTATACAAATATGTCGTTTAAATCACAATATGGTGTATTGGATATTTATAAATATGTATTTCTATTTGGAGCCAATACACATAAGAACTTGACCCAAATACAATAAATTTCTTGGAATTTTTTATGTTGTCCGTTTTTATATACGATTTTGACCAAATTTTCTTTGACACTATCTATATGGAAGGAATGTCGATTTCTATGGGGGCGGGATTTATTTGACCACGTGCTTTGTATACATACTCAGTTTAGCAAAGGTATAGAGTTAAAGTTTATTGATGAGTGAATCATTTCTTTTATGAAATTTAAGAAGATTGGAAATTTATCTCGCACTTTTTTAATGTAATGTTAATGTACTCGTATATAACCCATCGAAGTGTGATAACGATAACAACAAAAATTATTTTATTTATTTTATATATATTCGTATATAAAACAAAAGTAATTTGAGATAAGAATCGTTTAATCTTATCCAATGTAAATAATATTCTCGTCGTAAGTAATAATAATTTTTTTATGTTTACTTTACTCGTAATTTAGATATTTTTCACTTAGCTGTATAGATCTTAATTTAGTATATATTTCGAAAGTAATTTTGGACGTTGAACTACAATAATATATAAATCATAAAAATTTAATGAAGAATTGAGATTTATTTAGTAAATATAGACTGGGTAAATAGTTTTTGGTATTGAGTTGTGCACTGTACTCCTACATGCGAACCACAAATAATTACAAATCCATTAAAACAATGTTTTTAACTTTAAAACCTTTATTTAAATTGAGCGAAACCGATTAAAAATTCATTATCATTGTTTTGAATAAAAAGGAGCGCTTTGGAGGAAAACATTGCGTGTCACCATTTCAAATTTGCAAACGCTATAAAATGGAACTAATTCAATTTTGATTATTTTGAGTTTAAACCACGTGAGGTGTCAATAAGCATTATGATCAAAAGGGTAACATTCTTACTTCTACTTTGTTTGAGATGGTCGACGCCTCTAAAAATAGCTGTAAATGACGTTGGGTATTGGTATAGGCTATAAGCATTTTGAACAAACACGTAAAATTCGTGCTTCTGCTTCAAATCAGGTGAACAACACCTCTAAAAATAGGTTTTGGGAAATGTAAACGCCGTTGGATATATTCCATAATCATTTTGAGCAAAAAAAAAAAAAACCTGCACTTCCACTCCGACTATAATGAACAATGCCTCTAAAAATAGGTCTTGCGCCATCTAAATTACGTTGGATATGGTATTCCATAAGCATTTTGAGCCTAAATTCTGCTTCGATTGCGATGGTCGTCCCACTAATAAGTCTCGAGACGTGTAAATGGCGTTAGGCAGCCATAATTAGTTTAAGCAAAAAATCACGATTCATTTTCCTGCATCGATTGCGTAGATTGACGCCTCTAAAAGGGGGTATCAGGACCAGTAAACGACACGGAGTATATTGTCCATAAGTATTTTGAGCAAAAACGTAAAATTTTTACTTCTACTTCGTTTGCGTTGGTCGCCGCCTCTAAAAATAGCTCTCAGAACCTGTTAATGACGTTGAGTGGAGACCATCAGCATTTAAAGCAAAATAGCGAAATCAGTCCTTTTGCTTCGATTTCCATAGTAGTGAACGCCTCTAAAATAGGTCTCGAGACTTGTAAATGGTGTTATTCCCATATTATGCTATGTTTTAATCCATCGGGGATCCAAGGCGAATCCCTGCGCATTATCGATGTGGTGTCTTTAACAAGCCTATAAAATATCCGATAAAATATCTGAAACAAAATTCAAATTGAATATTGGTTTAATTTTTTGCTCGACCAAGGGTTCCGTTCGTCAATAACTTAAGACACACAACAGCGAAGAAGGCCGAAGAAGCCATCCCTTTTGTAACAGTTTTCAAACGAAATACGGCATACAAGTTCGCTTGGACCACGTTAATCACATTCTCGTTAATAAATAGCCTCCATATATATTTACTTTGAAATTCCGTAGAATTATTGCGCATAAACAAGTCAACTTGGGTTGAGCTTTGAATTCTCCGCATTCCATATATTGATTTGTTATACTCGTATATGCATACACCACACACAAATAATATAAAAATTGCAGTAATTAAATGAAATTGAAAATATTATTTTATTTAATGGAAGCTTAATTGGTTTTTATATATTGTTAAAATATTTTGATTAGCATTTTGAATTGATTTTATAAAATGTGCACAAAAATTGTTTGTATTTTACAACAAGCGGAATGTATGGTTGTTTATCGTACAAACAATTTAATTTTAAACTTAACTATACCCCATAATAACATCGAACAATAAAATTTTCAAAACTATCCCTTATTTTATATTTACTTTAGGCGCCATAATTTCTCCATCATCCGTACATCTCAACTCTCCACTCCATATTTTATATTTACGTTCATATACAACACACATTAAAGATTGTATTCATCATCACGCTGAGTAACCAAAAACCATAACCATACCAAACCATTCAACAATAATAATTATGACTCAATATAGTTTGAATTTAACCTCACAATTTTCAAAGTCAAAAATATCCTGGCAATGGTAAAACAAAAAATAGGAAAAATTTATACGAATGGTGTATCACTATTTTTAGAGCAAATTATCAATAAACACACACATGATACGTATATGTGCTTGCCAAGCAATTTATTATGTTTATATTGCTACAATGTAGCACACTTTATATAGACAATGTGTCTTTGATGTTTAGTATATAACGTCTTCTTCAATATTAGAACAATATTTACCTTTACTGACTATTTCGACGAAATTTGGAGAGAATTGTTGCTGACTAGAAAATTTGGAAAATTCAATAGCACCATATTTATACCTTATACAGGGTAACGATTCAAACGCTACCGTTCTCTAGTTTCACGATAGCCTCTCTGTCCGATTCAAATCCCAATGCAGTATGCATCAATTTTCCGGTATAAATAATAGATGGCAACTTCGTTATCTTGAACTTGCAACAATAAATTATTGTATTAGGTCAATCTCATCAGTTCTATAAAAATATCCAATTCGTCATAATTACCTTTCTATCCAAAATCCAAAAAATAATTTAAAATGTCTACATAAATCTTAATAATCACTACAATACTAATCACCAGACACATATCAAATCAAATTCTAAAACATTTTGGAGTCGTCTGACACAAAACAAATATGTGCGATATTGTTATATCGCCACTTATCGCATTAATTTAATTTGTATTGTAAGCTGCGAAATTATAATTAGCACGTGACACGACCGCGCATCGCTAAATTGGTTTTTTGTATTTGTTGAGATTTATTTTTCTTTAAAGTGTTTTCGCGAATTCAATTGATCTAATGAGATGTGGATGTGATGGGTAATTGAATTAATATTGTAAATAAACAAAAACAGAGTTTGTATTTTTTTTTTGCGGGCATTTCAGTGATGTATTTATGAAGATGGAATAAATTGTAAGCTCCCGCCCGCAATCATTTAACTAACTCACCTAAAATGAGCCTTGAAAAAAGTTGTTTGGCTGCGAGGAGGAAAAATTATACCTTAAAATTATAGAACAAGGTCATTTCAAGGTCAATTTCGTTTTTTTAATGAAACCTATATATTATGCATAATTTTGCAACGGCATTTTATTTTACACAAAAAAGCAAATATCTTCTGTGCGTTCAGTTTAATTTGAGGTGAAACGTTTTTCGGATTCTAAGGGAATGAATCTTAAGGATGAAATTTAATGGGTCGAATTACTGAAATTGTGTAAAAGAAAATTTGCTGCAGTAGTAAACTACAATAGTAAGTTTAATGCATTACTATTACGACAGTCTGAATCTCTCTGTAGCTAAACTGTAACCGCGGAATGACGCTACAACCTATCTACGTCATTCATTTGACTAATACGTGCGCTGAGACCAGATGAAAAATGAAAACAGAAAATTTTAACACGTTCCATTATGAATGCGTCACTGTTTTGATCATCTTCTTTCACAATGCTTAAATTAATTTTGTAAATATATGTATTTGTATCGATTTATGAATTTAATTTTATTTGTTTAATTTATTTTTATTGTACATATTGCCAATTGAAGCCGCATATGGTGATCTCTATCAATTTAATTTCATTTTTTAAAACCTTCATGTTAAATCACAGAGGATTATAAATATCCGATCTCAATTTTAAAATTTTAATTGAGGCACCTTCATAACATTTTTTATTAAAATGTAAATGTGACTTGAGCTACCTGTTTTTTGTCACTTAGTTTAAAATTTAAATTTTCACATTTTTTTACTTCGGCTTTCGAAAATGCATAACCTTTTAAAGCTCGTTTTTGAGACTACTTTACAATAAAAACCAAATTTTTAGTTCGGTATACAGCAAGAGGTTGCCAGAGATGATGATGGATTTCCCTCGAAGACCAGTTGTTTGCGCTGGTCATCTTAACTTTAAAAAACGTTGAAGCCCGATAAGGCCAACATTATCAAGACCGACAATCTTGGTCAACGATTTTGGAATTTTGACTTATGACTCGCTTAATTTACATCAGAATTTTTCTTCGCAGTTGAAGCAGATGACATTTTATTATGTACCAAGTGCATTAAGTTTAAAAGAAACCATGCACTTTATTACAATACGTCCCTCAAAATTCGGTATTTCCCTATCATCACCAAGATGATAACACTGTTAAAACACACTTCAATTTGTAATAAATCTACAACTAGTCCTAAATAAGTAAATGAAGTAACTCTGACCACTGACCACTGAATATCTCGGTTTTCCAAATCTCGGTGCTACAAAATCTCGGTGCTACAAAATCTCGGTTTTTATAAATTCTGGAAAATGAAGAATTTAATTTGAAAAACTAAATAGAAACCGCGATTAGAACCGAGGTTTTGTAAACCGAGATTTGTAAATTTATGATTTTTGAAAAAACGAAATTTTGTAGAACCAAAATTTTTAAAACCGAATTTTCATTTCATTTAGGCAGGCCGTTCTAAAAATTTCAATTATATTCTTGTAAAAGAAGAAAATGAACAACGTATTCTTTCAGTGATTTTATTATACATTCGCATAAATCTACATAAACAACAACAATTCGCCAATAGCTTACGCCTTTTTCATTCATAAAGATTACAAATACTAACGCAGAAGGCACAACTAGATTTTATTTTTATTTTTTCATTGTAAATTGTTTAGGTTTTGATTTTTTTCATACATCAGCAAAGCCAATAGCAAAGCTTGATAAATATACGAATATAAAAATTTAGCATACAGACAAAGTAAATTACTTTGTATTTGTTTGATTGCTTGGATTCATTTCTATAGATTCCTGAAATATTTCTTTTCGTAATTTAAATGCCGAAGGAAGAAAAGAGATAATTAATTTTCCTTCGATTGTATATTGCCTTTCGTTCGAGATACAAACATTTCCCCTATAAAATTTGTGTATTTTACTTCAGCTACATTTTTTTCCAAGGCAACTTGTTCATCTGGTTAAGTAATTATTTGTGGTAATATTCTAAATATTCTTTGTTATGAAAAATGCCTTACATTAATTGCTACGTTTTATTTTTGCTAGCAAAGTACTCACAAGTACTCCCCACTGCCTTCAACTACCTTTACTTTTGTATATGAGTCGTTTGCTGGCTTTGACTTGATTTTTGCGTTCGATTTACTATCTACTTTTTAGTACTTCTGAGTACTTTGCTAGCGAAAACGAAACGCAGCGAATAAAGAGGATGGAAGGTAATAAACGAAAAATGTCTACCAAAGTTGCATAAGGAAAAGAATTACTGTCCAATGTTGTAAAAATCAAGAATTATTAATTACATTTTTATGTTAAACCGACCCGATTCGATGATGTCAACAAAACAAAAGTCGGAAGAGCGTGAGAAACAAACATGAGATCGTTGTACTCAAATCGAGCCCCCCTTTAGTCGTCAATTTTTGTAATAATAATTGAGCAATGTTTGGTTGGACGTCTAAAATTTGTAAATTTCAAGTTTTCAAATCCAATAATATCCGCATTTAAAAAGCGTCTGGGGCCTTGCTTTTGAAAGGCATATTGAGGATTATTCTTTCGTTTTCCATCCTTTTGTTATAAAAAAAACTTAAATGTGAATTATTGAATAAAGCTAATGGCATTCAACTAAATCTGTGACATCATGCAACTCAAATGATTTTGAAAAACATTTATATTCACAAAAAATTTCGAATATTATACCGAAAAACTTCGAATAAACTTAGAATCTTGTGTAAAATGATAATCTTAACAAATAAAAAATAAACAATTAAAATCACCATTAGTTTAGGTCAATCTAAAAACCACGAAATCTCGAATTTCAAGAATTCCATTCAGCGGCGGCTCGACAATATATTTACGAGCCATGGCGCCCTTCTTGAAAAACCATTCAACTTAACTGTATTTGTATAAATAGAATAGAGAAACCCTCACAATAAGATTTCAAGCTGAACCCGGAGGCCTCCAGTGTTGTATTATTTCGGAAATGTCTACAAAAGCTGGACAAGTTATTTTATTCTTGTTTGGAGATTGAAAATTGTTATTGCCATTAGTCAACCGCTTATTTTGCCTGTATGGTTGAGCCGTTCCTCATTTCATTCATACGTAAGATCAAGTAACTCATTTCTATGCTTAATTCAACTCCAAGCTAAGCTCGAGTAATATCAAAAATATCGAAAATCCCGAAATACCCGTAGTTTGATTACATATACCTAAAGCAGCTCACCGGGAACTTATTAAGACATTTTCAATTAATAAATTAAACATTTTAACGAAATGTTTCAAATGACCAAACCCGAAAAATTGGAAGCCTGGTGGTCGATGTTAGTAATACATGAGTTTCGAGATTTTTTTTTTATAAATCTTACGGATTTAAAATGAAGTAGGCTTCAGTATACATTTTATACTTGACTTTGAAACGTTTAGATATATCGGTAAACCTTGCCCAGTTTTTATGCTATAAATCTGTGACCGCAAGACATAATTGCTTAATTCGACTTAAGACAAAAATGGTAATGCCTTGTGGCCGTATGCTGTGGTTGCAAGCCATAGTAGCTTTAGTCGGCACAAGTAAAAAATGAATTTAAATTAAACTTTTTCTACCTCTTGTTACGTTAAATGCTTCGGCGCGATCACATGAATGCGAGTTAATATGCGATATCCGTGCGGCCTGTGCGTTTAACGCACCAGGGTAGAAATCTCGAATGTGGCAACACAATTATCCACACTGAGTAATAGAGTTCATTCCATTTAATGGTGGAGGGGGAGAGAAACGCGATGGTATAAAGAGAACGAATTTCGGCTGCTCGGGGTCAGTTTTTTTTACATTTTTCAAGTATACATACCGCTTAGTGTTATGTCGGTCAAGAAAGTTTTTAAATTTAAGAAAAAACTTTAGTGAGTCCGTAATTGTTGGACAATTAGATTAAGTCGTTCAGTTTGCTAATTTTGAGCCAAAAAGTTAAGTCGGTCTGTGAATTACTATAAGTCGTATAATTAATGTGTTATTTTGAATCGGACAGTTTTTTTTTGGTTTAGTTGTTCTGTAATAAAGTGAACGGAAAGGCAAAATAAGCCAAGGCAGTGAAAAAAAAAAAAAACAACAAACCTACAACAACAGCAACATTAAAAATACGTTAAATTTATTTTGTTTGGCTTTTGTTAAGTACATATCTAAAATATGAATCCATGAATAACGGGATTTAATATCATGAACCTGAAAGTGTCCAAAATTATTTGTTAATAAGTTCTTAGGCTTAAGTCTCTAAAATAAAATTATACAAAATTTAATACATCCATGGTGGCTAGTAGGACATTAAATACAAAATTATAATTATAAAATAAATCCTAATCATTAGTAAGATATAATATTTGAAAGTGTGTGCTAATGTTGGTGAAAGAAAAACTGAAATAAACGGTCGTACTGTTAATTAACAATTAGTGCTGTGTAAACGGTGAAAAATCTAGAGTGTGGTTCTATTCTCAAAAAGTTCTAGTTGAGAAACAATCAGAATTACTATTTAAACCTGAGTGTATAAAAACGAAGGAAAGTCTTAAAAACTGATAATGTACTGTGTTTGAAGCGAAATTATTTTATTTGCCTAATCAAATTCGTAATATTATGTATAAGTGAAATTACATGAACAATCAAATATAAAATTAAAAATAATACGCAAAACAAATGAACCAAAATCAGTACGTGAATTTAGTGCGCGACATCACCCACTGCTAGTAAAAATAAAGCCAGTGAAAAACTATTGTAAAACCGGTGCAACGGCTTAACGAAGTTAAAATAATAGTTCAGCAATCAACATGGCAGATCATCTTTCAACACGGTTCAAGTTTTAACCACCACAAGTATTTATGTATTTTTTTTTGATTATATTATTTTCTTTAATTTTTTCTTTAATTTTCGCCATATTTTATGTTGATCTTAATATATATATTTTTTTTAATTATCAACCATATTTGAATCATTTAGTTTATTTAGAATAAGGTTAGTTAGCTAGGGTTTAGTTATTCGTTTTGTTACTTTGTTAAATTCGAGAATATTTTCCAAAATTGTAATAATGAAAAACTTGTTAATTTTGGTTCTCGAAATATAAATTTTTCAATTAATAGTTTGTAAAAATTCAAGTATTCATGGGTTCTTATTTCTTATTATTAATTTTTTTTTTTGCCGCTTTGACATATTATTCTGAAATGCAGTAATTTTCACTGTTGTGTCGTGAAGGTGTGAGGTTGGTATGGTTAATCATTTTTTTTAGGTGAGTATTCTCTAGCTGTTTTCCCGCATTAATCGATTCCATTACGATAGTGTTGTTATTTTCGTCTGAACTATCCCTTTTCCTTGTTCCTTAAATATTTTTATTTTTGTTTTATGCGGTTTAACCAGGTTTGTGCCTCCTCCAAGACCACCCACCCCAGCCCTGAGCTCTAGCCGCGCTTAGAAGACCGCAATTGGAGGCTCGGTACAAATAAATATAAATTTCGGTTACGGCAGATGTTATCAGGAGCAATGAGTTATTATTGTCGTCCATCACAATCTGGCCAATCCGTAACAGATGGCGCCCAACCATTATATGGCTATTCCTATCCTTACTTAATACAATTACAACAACATTTTTTTTTCTTTCATTATGTTATACCAGCTGTCGCATTGTGTTCTGCGTGTTACGTGTTGATCTCAATGTTCGATTTAAGCATAGCTGAAGTTCTAAATTAGATTTTAACGCATTAAAATTTTTTTTTTTTTCTTAATTTATAATTTTATCCAGCTCTCGCATTGTATTCTACGTTGTTACGTGTCGATTCCAATGTCAGTTTGAAGCTTGGATAAAAATATAAATTTTTCCTAACTCCTGTGTTATACGTTAGATTCTATCGCGCAAGTTCCAGTGATTTTTTTTAAGCTGTTGAAATACTTGTTTGTAGAAATATGTATCTAACTATTCCTTAATCATAAAGCGAGTTTTCACGTCTGCAAATGATTCCAGTTAATCGAACCGTTGATTCATTTGACAGGGAGAAATCTTCGTTTTATCCCTTTCCTTTCCTTAACTGTGGTTGGAGAATACTACACCATTTATTAGAATAACAGTAAATACCATTATGAGAAGCGTGGACTATGCTGACCTCACACATTCATGACACCTATTAATTTAAATTTGCATTTGTTGTATTTTTTTTTCACAATTAATTTGTTCTGGTTGGAATTGATTGTATGTTTGTTTTTTTTTCTCAAGTTATTACAGAACAAGAACAATTATAAGCGGGCAATATTTTAAGTTGAATTATTTTTTTTTTTCCAATCTCTAGCAGTCGATATTTGGAACAATTTATTATTATCGATATTTTTATTTCTATTTTCTTTTTATTGAAGCGATTACTCGATTATATATATATATTTTTTTTTATTTTTAATATTTGGAGCACTCGTTTACTTAGGTGATTGTAGTTATTGGGTTTGGGGGTAGCATAGGTTAGAGTTATAATTTTTTTTTAAATTTGAGTAAAATTTTTTTTGAGTTTTTCTGGTGATTTTTGATTTATTGTTACATGATGGCTTTACCTAATATGAAATCTGAACATTTGGAAGGCGACGAATTCCGTATCGAATGCGAGATTCGACAAATTTCTGGTTCATTAGGAGCTCAATTTAAAAAATTAGATGCAAAATTAGAGGAAGAACAACAGAATTCCAATTTAGTTACGACGAAAACGCATGTTCATGCATCAAAATTTCCAAATAGTGAAGTGTCCATTTGTACTTTGAAAGTACAAGCCATTCAAGTGAAGTTGATGAAACTTCTTCAAGCAACAACTATCGATGTGGATGAATTTGAAATTTTGGTGTCACGGCTAGTGCACATAAAAGGAAGATTATCCCGGGTCGCACTTATTGACGGAGATAAACACGTTCCTCAAAAACTAATTCAAGTTTGTGAACAATTCTGCAAAATAAGTCAGAATGTTCTAGCCAATCACGAATCGGCAAACGAATCTTTAGTTGAGCTTAACGGAGTGGAGGTGGAAACCAGTACCATGGTAGATTTACTATCATCCGATTTCGTAGATAAACCAGATCATCTTTCGGAAAATGTATCTACTCCTAAGAGCTCTCAGTTAAAACATTCTGTTCGTGATGCATCAAGCGATCCTGAGCCTACACGCTCTCAAGGATCAAGCCAAGAGATTCCACCAAAGGAAATAATTGCTGGCACAAAACAGCCTGAATTATCCACGAATCCAACTCAAGTAAAGATGCCTGCAACGATAGCGCAATCAGTCAATCTACTTGAGCATGTATCGGTATCGGATCCGAATAACGTTTTATTTTCCCAGTTTCGACCGTCGTATGTAGTACCCAATCATGGAGGAAATAACGCATTAGCATCCACGGTTCTTCAGATGCCTAAAGTCCCAAATTCTCAATTCTCTGGAAATGCGGTTTTACCTGGACTATCCACTTTCAACTCACTTCCAACAAATCAACCAAAGTTAATCACAGATTTGAGTTCAGGTCTACTACACCCGATTAGCGAGCCATCCAGAAGGCCTAGTGATTCACACAGTAGAACACCCATCCATAAGTGGAATTTAATCTTTGATGGATCACCCGAGGGGATGCCGGTGGAAAAGTTCATATTTCGTGTTGAATTCTTGGCAGAAACCAATCAGATCAGTCATAATCAACTTATGAATGATGCTAGTTTTCTCCTCGGCGGCGCCGCCAAAGAACATTATTGGTTGTCATTGGAAAGGAACCTGCATTGCTCATGGGTGGAGCTTCGAAATTTATTTTTGCATCGCTTTCAGGATAGGCGGACTGATAGTGATATTCGACAACTAATCGACTACCGAAGGCAAAAGCCTCGGGAGGCATTCATGGATTTCTATTACGAAATTCTCAGTTTGACTGTTCCCCTAAAAATTTCCCTTTCTGAAAGTGAGATGATCGAAGTTTTGCGGAAAAACATGAGAGCAGGTCTCAAAGCGCATTTGGCAGGACAAATTTTTTCGTCCGTGGCCGCACTTGTAAGTACGTGCATTGCCACCGAAGACGCATGGAAAAATATAAATTATACCCCTGAACTAAATATGCACCACAGGAATCCTCAAATTCGTGAAGTCACCTTCGCACCTCCAACAACGCCTTCTCCAATGGTGTTTTCGGAGGAACAATATAATTCTGTTAGCGCGCTGAATTACCAGCAACCGAATCGTATGCCGGGACCTCGAAAAAATGACAATAATGGGTTAAGAATCCCACTTTGCTGGAATTGTAATCAGCCGGGACATTATTACACGCACTGTGATCTACCAACCAAAACGTTTTGTTATGGATGTGGCGAACCTGAAGTTAAACTATCACATTGCCAACGTTGCAATCGTAGATCGGAAAACCGGCCAATGGAAATGAGAGCAACTGGGTCTCAGCATTTCCAATCTCGGACTGTTCCGCTACCCAGACCCAACCCGAACGAAACTATTGCGAGCCTCGAACAGAGGTCACAAGCCGGAGAATAAGCCATGCTAATTATCAATTAAATAATTATCCCTACACTGATCCTATTTCAACTAAAAAATTGTCATCTCGAAAGCGTAGGTCGATAAAATATTTCCATGAAAAACGAAAACTCGTCCATTGCATTGCTAGAACTAAACTAATTGCCGAAGTTACCACAGAGAGTGACCAACGACCATATGCTACCGTTAATCTAGGAGGAGTAGACGTTAAGGGACTCCTTGATAGCGGAGCCAGTGTGAGTGTATTAGGCAAAGGAGCTCTAAAATTTATTAGGGATCATAACTTATTTTTACATCCCCTATCCACTTGTGTCCAAACAGCGGATGGCACGTCTCAGGAAGTTTTGGGATATATAAAAGCTAAAATTCAATATAGCGGAAAATCGGCCGTCCTAGATATTTTGGTGGTTCCTTCATTGCAACAACAATTATATTTAGGATGTGACTTTTGGACAAGCTTCGGGTTAAAGCCCATAATCGTGTCCGAAGTATCCTCTGGTGGTCATTCTACTATAATTCCATCTACTTCGGAGCCAAAACAACACCAATTGACTGTCGATCAACGCGCCCAGCTTCAAGCCATAATCGAATCTTTGCCCAGCTTTGAAAAACAAGGACTTGGTAGAACAAGTTTGCTTAGCCATAAAATTGAAGTCGGCAACGCAGCTCCGATCAAGCAACGATATTACGCAGTTTCCCCTGCAGTACAGCGTGAGCTGTATCAAGAACTTGATCGGATGATCGCGTTAAATGTGATAGAGGAAAGCAATAGCTCTTGGAGTTCCCCCATGGCTCTGGTGAGAAAAGCGAATGGTAAGGTTCGATTGTGCCTGGATGCACGAAGGCTAAATGAGGTGACTAAAAAGGATGCCTATCCTCTTCCGTTGATCGACGGCCTCCTCAGTAGGTTAGACCAAACCCGATTCATATCTGCTCTGGATCTAAAAGATGCCTTTTGGCAGATCCCTTTGGATTTAGACTCGCGTGAGAAAACGGCATTTACCATCCCGGGGCGGCCCCTTTACCAGTTTAAAGTAATGCCTTTCGGGCTCTGCAATGCGCCCCAAACCTTGTGTAGATTGATGCACAAAGTCATCCCTCACCACCTGCATGACCGGGTATTCGTCTACTTAGACGATCTGCTTATCACGACATCTACCCTTAATGAACATCTCTCTCTGTTGGCTGACGTCTCAGAGAGATTGAGTAAAGCGGGACTTACGATAAATGTTGAAAAGAGCAGGTTCGTATTGGAGGAAATCGGATACCTTGGTTATGTGGTGGGCGAGGGAGGGTTGCGGCCCAATCTGGACAAGGTGAAGGCCATTGCAGAGTTCCCAACCCCGAAAACAGTGCGGCAAGTAAGACGGTTCTTGGGAGTCGCGGGATGGTATCGTCGGTTTGTGCATGGATTTTCTGTTTTGTCGGCTCCTCTTACGAACCTTCTGAAGAAGGGCAAGCGATTCCAGTGGACTGAAGAAGCGCAAAAATCCTTCGAGTCGTTAAAATCCGCGTTGGCTTGTTCCCCTGTTTTAGCTACGCCTGACTACTCGAAGCGATTCTTCATACAATGTGACGCCAGTTCCACTGGAATAGGAGCTGTGCTTTTTCAGAAGGATGAGGAAGGGGAAGACCGACCAATTGCCTACATGTCACAAAAACTGAATGGCGCGCAGAGAAATTATAGCGTGACAGAGCTCGAATGTCTGGCTGCGGTGCAAGCTATTAAGAAGTTCCGATCCTATGTCGAAGGTCTGCCTTTTACGGTTATAACTGACCATGCCAGCCTCACTTGGCTAATGTCCTCTAAAGACATTACTGGCCGCCTGGCCAGATGGAGCCTGAAGTTACAGGGGTTTGACTTCGACATAGAGTATCGGAAAGGATCTCTTAATGCTGTACCCGATGCTTTATCACGTGTAAATATGGATGCTTTAGATCACGTGCCTACTCCGATGAACATTAATCTGGATTCTCCGGCTTTTGGAACTCCTGAATATATTGAATTGACGAAACTTATCGAAAATTGTCGAAAAACTACTAATATCAAGCTCATTGAAGGCAAAGCTTATTTAAATGTAAAACCACATGCGGACACGTCTATGTTGGGTGACTTATCGGTCTGGAAGTTAATTGTCCCGGAGACATTACGAGCAGCATTAATCGAGTCAGCCCATTGCGCACCTTCTTCCGCGCATTTGGGAATACGAAAAACCACTGAGACATTGCAGAGATATTATTATTGGCCTGCATTAACCTCGGATGTCGAAAATTTTGTGAAGGGATGTGATAATTGCAAGCGAAACAAGGCTATGAATACTTCTAGCCGCCCCATGCTTAGTTCATTCTCGATGACTTTTCGTCCCTGGCAGAGGGTTTATCTGGACTTTCTCGGACCCTATCCTCGTACTCGTGACGGTAACACCTATATCCTTATAGCTGTCGATCATTTCTCTAAATTTGCTTTAACGATACCAGTTCGTCAAGCCACCGGAGATGTCGTCGCTAGGTTCCTTGAATTCCAGATCTTCCTGATGTTCGGTGTGCCGGAAGTAATTGTAACCGACAATGGGCGACAGTTCGAGTCGCGAATGGTACAGGATGTTTGTGATAAATACGGTGTCAAGCATATATTCACTCCGAAGTATTCGCCACAGAGCAATGCTTCGGAGCGTGTAAATCGGACCCTACTGGCAGCCCTACGCAGTTATATTAAAGAGGATCACAGGCTGTGGGACAGAAATTTAAATGCGGTTACCCTGGCTCTTCGAAATTGTGTTCATGATACCATTGAATACTCGCCGCATTATGTTGTTTTTGGACAGCATGCTATTTTGCATGGGTCAACATACAAAATTCTCAAGAATATATTCCAATTCACGGGGAATGATTTTAGTTTAGATGACCGATCCGAGACATACCGGAAAGTACACGAATCCGTGAAGAAACATCTAGAAGAAGCGTCCAGAAAATACAAAACTTCTATTAACTTTAGACCTCGAAAAGATTCGCTGACTGTGGGTCAGGAAGTCTATGTTAGGAATTTTACGCAGAGTAAAGCATCTGAAAACTATGCTGCTAAGCTTGCTCCTAAATATTTTCCCGCGATAGTAGTGCGTTCGGTCGGACAAGTTGCTTATGAAGTTTCTGATCCTCAAGGTAAATCCATGGGCATTTACCATCTTAAAGACATCAAGCCATAAATCATTGAATCACTAGCTATAAACCAATAAGGCGAACAGCCCGGCGTGAGACTCATCTCAGGGGTAGGTCGTCCCCACGATCTGTTACGTTAAATGCTTCGGCGCGATCACATGAATGCGAGTTAATATGCGATATCCGTGCGGCCTGTGCGTTTAACGCACCAGGGTAGAAATCTCGAATGTGGCAACACAATTATCCACACTGAGTAATAGAGTTCATTCCATTTAATGGTGGAGGGGGAGAGAAACGCGATGGTATAAAGAGAACGAATTTCGGCTGCTCGGGGTCAGTTTTTTTTACATTTTTCAAGTATACATACCGCTTAGTGTTATGTCGGTCAAGAAAGTTTTTAAATTTAAGAAAAAACTTTAGTGAGTCCGTAATTGTTGGACAATTAGATTAAGTCGTTCAGTTTGCTAATTTTGAGCCAAAAAGTTAAGTCGGTCTGTGAATTACTATAAGTCGTATAATTAATGTGTTATTTTGAATCGGACAGTTTTTTTTTGGTTTAGTTGTTCTGTAATAAAGTGAACGGAAAGGCAAAATAAGCCAAGGCAGTGAAAAAAAAAAAAAACAACAAACCTACAACAACAGCAACATTAAAAATACGTTAAATTTATTTTGTTTGGCTTTTGTTAAGTACATATCTAAAATATGAATCCATGAATAACGGGATTTAATATCATGAACCTGAAAGTGTCCAAAATTATTTGTTAATAAGTTCTTAGGCTTAAGTCTCTAAAATAAAATTATACAAAATTTAATACATCCATGGTGGCTAGTAGGACATTAAATACAAAATTATAATTATAAAATAAATCCTAATCATTAGTAAGATATAATATTTGAAAGTGTGTGCTAATGTTGGTGAAAGAAAAACTGAAATAAACGGTCGTACTGTTAATTAACAATTAGTGCTGTGTAAACGGTGAAAAATCTAGAGTGTGGTTCTATTCTCAAAAAGTTCTAGTTGAGAAACAATCAGAATTACTATTTAAACCTGAGTGTATAAAAACGAAGGAAAGTCTTAAAAACTGATAATGTACTGTGTTTGAAGCGAAATTATTTTATTTGCCTAATCAAATTCGTAATATTATGTATAAGTGAAATTACATGAACAATCAAATATAAAATTAAAAATAATACGCAAAACAAATGAACCAAAATCAGTACGTGAATTTAGTGCGCGACATCACCCACTGCTAGTAAAAATAAAGCCAGTGAAAAACTATTGTAAAACCGGTGCAACGGCTTAACGAAGTTAAAATAATAGTTCAGCAATCAACATGGCAGATCATCTTTCAACACGGTTCAAGTTTTAACCACCACAAGTATTTATGTATTTTTTTTTGATTATATTATTTTCTTTAATTTTTTCTTTAATTTTCGCCATATTTTATGTTGATCTTAATATATATTTTTTTTTTAATTATCAACCATATTTGAATCATTTAGTTTATTTAGAATAAGGTTAGTTAGCTAGGGTTTAGTTATTCGTTTTGTTACTTTGTTAAATTCGAGAATATTTTCCAAAATTGTAATAATGAAAAACTTGTTAATTTTGGTTCTCGAAATATAAATTTTTCAATTAATAGTTTGTAAAAATTCAAGTATTCATGGGTTCTTATTTCTTATTATTAATTTTTTTTTTTGCCGCTTTGACATATTATTCTGAAATGCAGTAATTTTCACTGTTGTGTCGTGAAGGTGTGAGGTTGGTATGGTTAATCATTTTTTTTAGGTGAGTATTCTCTAGCTGTTTTCCCGCATTAATCGATTCCATTACGATAGTGTTGTTATTTTCGTCTGAACTATCCCTTTTCCTTGTTCCTTAAATATTTTTATTTTTGTTTTATGCGGTTTAACCAGGTTTGTGCCTCCTCCAAGACCACCCACCCCAGCCCTGAGCTCTAGCCGCGCTTAGAAGACCGCAATTGGAGGCTCGGTACAAATAAATATAAATTTCGGTTACGGCAGATGTTATCAGGAGCAATGAGTTATTATTGTCGTCCATCACAATCTGGCCAATCCGTAACACTCTCTTGAAAAATTACCAAATTTGACTTAAGCTCGGAACGGAACTTTTATATGCGGCGCGAAACTTTTATATGCGGTGCCAACTTGTGTTGTTAAAATTACAAAAAAAAATTAATTTGATATTTTGCATGCGTGAAAATTTAAACCAGCAGCCACCACTGTCGACATACCATTTGAGAACCGCATTGAAATTATAAAAATTATCTTAAAAAATCATGAACATTTCACGGAAACAGTTCGTAAAGTTTGAAGACTTGAAGTGCCTTTGAAGAAAATTTGAAGATACAAGCAATGCTTGATGAAGTGAAAAGGGGATACATTGCGTTTAGTTTAGTAAAACGTTCACATTTAAATATAGGCTCATAAAATATTTGCTAAACATTTCCTATATAAATATTTGTTTTAGATTTTGAAGCAAGATTTAGTAAAAAAGCATCTGAGTGTCTCTAATAGGGTAGTAGTTAAAAATTACTGCCTAATATTCTAAACCCAAGCAGTTCATTGACCTGCAATCATAAGTATCACTAGACGAAGAAGATCTAAAATTCTTGGAAGCTTGTGATAGCTTTACTTGTATTTCAGACATGTATATTTTATAATTAGACATGTAATTTGATTAGCATGAGGCACATCATTTAGGTCGATTCTTGGGACCGATTGGAATGGTACCGAGCACAATTATTATTAAAAACTGAAAATTTTATCAAATTATAAACAAATTTATTAAAAACTGTATTCCTCTACACTGAGAGGGAGTAGCTCAAACGTTTTTCATAAACGCTTCGCCATCACCAATCACAGTCAATACAACATGGCGAAAATTAGTTATCGTAGTTATTTGATTAACGGGTTATCCAAATTAACATCAAACTTTGATCTAAATATTTCAAATCATAAACTAGTGTAAGAATTTACTGTGAAAATAAGAAATATCGATAGTAGATAAGCGGAAAATATTTGGGAAAATTGTTAACTTTAATGTTTGGAGCAGTCTTTCTGTAAAGGTAATTCAAATTCCTTTTGTTTTTTTTTTATGAAATATCAAAAACGATTCAAATTCGTCAATTATTTTATTATCAAATTGTGATTAGGATACTGAAATTAATTAAAAAATTAATTAAATATGCTTTGAGTTTCACTTTAAATTATTTTTAATGAAGTGGTTTTCAAAAGTGTTTTATTCGTAATTTTGACGTAAATAAAAAACTTGCTAAAGATGAAACAGGAGGATTTTCGGAAAACACTTACAGATTTAAATAAATTATGGTGTTTTATGAGATACAAAATTACACTTATTATTAGGCTTTAATTCGGATAAATTCGATTTAGAAAATTTGAATAAATATCTGCCATATATACCCAAGCATTTACAGGATTACAGAAAATTTTGTCCAAATTTCTGAGAATCTTATGAAATTCAAATCACATGTTTAAAAATATATTGGCAACCAACACAAAAAAAAATATTAAATACAAGACACAATAACAATAAAATTCTGCAGAATTATCAAATTGGAAAATTCTGTGAAAACTCGTAGTATTTTTGTAAATGTTATTTACGGACACCCATTTCATGCACTATATAGTAAAAAAATTAAAAAAAAAATATTTTCAGTCACATATTTGTTTTAGATGTAGTGTATAAATAATTAAAATGTCGCAGCGAGTCCAAAGATAAATAGACACTTACTCATTACACACAATAATCGTTTAAAAAGAAACTTGTCTAGACAAAAACACAAATATCCCAAATACAATTTATTACATTAAAAAAAAGAAAAATTTTCGAAAATTTTAATTCCACCGAGTGTTAGCGGCTCATCTTTTAAAATAATATTTATCGTACCTGAACATAGTCCCACCAGCATCAAGACGACTGTGTAAATTAATCCATAAATATTCAAATTTAAAATTTTCATATTTTATTTTGCTATTATAGCAGCTCCGATCGTTAATTATTATATCACGCACTTTAACACAAAAATAATTCTTAATTACAAAAATTTTAATTATTTCCACATTTTCACACACTGTATGTACATTAAGAAAACCACTTTCCAAAAATTTCCATTACATATTATATATAATCTCAACACACAAAAAAATTATAATTCACATGAGTTTATAAAATTCACTTTTAATCACTCGAAATTCGAGACAAAATTTAATTTTGTATTTTTTTTTTTTTTTGCTTTTACGAATTTTGCAACAAAATTAGCGTACAACCCAACCGTTGAGTTGGAATATTAAAATATGACTGAATCCGCTTGCGATATTATCAACAATAACCGTATACATATTTCTATTAAGAATAGAACAACAACAACAACAATACCAAATAAAGAATAGAAGATACGAAAACAAAATAATTTTTCAACCCTCCAGAGTGAGTTTATCAACCATATCACGCACACACATCTATATTTGTAGGGAAAATTGATAAAACAAAACGATAAATATTGCACGAAAGAGCCATAGAGATTATAAGAGAGGGTGTATGAGAGAAAAAGGAAAATGAGAAAATAGTTGGATTTTCCCCAATTTCAGTTTTGATTTTTTTTTTTATATTTTCTTGGAAAAAATAACGATACGGTCAAATGTTAAAGGTTTCAGCATATATATCCTATACTCGTATCTGTTCTATGGAATTTGTTTGGGGTACAATTTCTTGGAATGTTACATAGATGGGGTGAGGGTGCGCTTATAAAATATTTCGACGAATTATGTTTGTTGATATAAATAAATCGATTAAGATTTATTGAATCGTACATGAATTTAGTAACCTACATATGGAAATTTAGTTGAAAAATGTTGACCTGATTTGCAAATATTTCGATTAGATTTTTTTACTATAAGTTACATTATGCAATTTATATTCGGATAGCTTTAGGTGGTATGGTTTATTCAATTTCTTTGAAAATTCATCAAATTTAACGGGCCAATGGCTAATATGATGGAGTTGTCTGTGAATATTGCCTATACAAAACTCGTAAATCATATCTAAAAATCTCTAGTTTTTTGTTGTAAATCAGCTCCAATAATCTAAAAATTCAAATTATCTCGAAAATCTTAAATAGGTATTCTGAAACTTAGCGGATTATCGATAAGAAATCTCGAATAATCTCAAACAATTTACACTAATCTCGAATAATAAACTTTAAAAATCTTTTATAAACTATGGGTAACTATGAAAACCGCAACACATCAAAATTGTCGAAAATCTCATATAATCTAAGTAAGGAATCGCAAGTAATATCTAATTATCACGAAAAATGAAGCAAACAACCCAACGTTTTGCAAAACAATATAAATCAACATATCAGCACGCAAAATTAGCCTATAAGATCTTACAACATCCATGATAACCTCTAGTAACCTCGCCTAGTATTGCACAACAGTAACAGTCAATCAAACCTCGAGTGATCTCAAATAATCTTAAATTATCTCATACACAATCTCGAAAAAATTGTAAATTATTATCAATCTCACATAACCTCAAACAATCTACATAATAAATTTACATGGAATAATCTCGAAAGTTTCAAAATGATCTGAAATGCCTCGAAAATCTCGAATAACCAATAATATCATCACTCTAAATAAACCTCGAGTATATCTAGTAAAATCTCGAATGTCACCTTAAAATTTTAAGAATAGTCAAAATTCAAAATAATCTAAAAAATCTCGCAAAATATCAAATTATTTCCAGCTACAACTGAAAATCTCGGATTATCTCGGTTTATTTCTAAAAAATGTAAATCTTTAACAACCTATAATAATCTCGTATAATAAAGTTCGAAAATCTCAACTTATACCGAATAATCGGAAATCTCTAAATAACTCGAATATTTCGCAAGATCTCTAAAAATTTGAACAATCGTCCAAATTCTGTAAAAATCTTGAATTCTCGAATAATTCGGAAAAATTTCCGGCAAAATTCGACAGTTTCGAATAAAATCAAGACCCTCGAATCCTTGAAACTTACTAACCCTAATTTTCTGTTATATTCGATTTATGTAATGGTCGATTTTGTCGATCTTCCACTTCAGGTTACTGACATTTTTGGGATGGTGGTGACTAAATCGTTGGTCTTTAAACATGATTTCCGATTACTGAGTGCGCTGGATGGTTTACTGTTTGATGATGGCTGTGGTTTTAGGTCAAAACGAATTTTTGTACTGCGTGACTTAACCTGTGAATCCTCCGTTAACCTGTGAAGAGGTGTTGTCACCTCTGTATTTGGCTTATTGGCGGCTTGTGGTGCGTCAGTTTGATTATCTTCGATGAAGTACGGTTTTAGCCTATCGATTGGAATGTTGCTCATTTTATCTTTGACTTTCAAGATAAATGATTTCTCGTTTCGTTTGATGACTTCAAATGGGCCCTCGTATGGCGGCTGTAGTGATTTTTTGCACAAATCCGTTTTAACAAAAACATACGTACAAGTATTGAGCTCTTGTGACACAAATACTGCTCTGTTGCAGTGACGAGATGTTGGGGTGGGACGAATTTTGGCAAAATTCTCCCGTAGTTCCCTTGCAAACTCTGATTGGTTCGAGCTTCCTTTCTTTTCGACGATGAATTGGCCTGGTATGCGAATTTGTTCACCATACACTAGTTCGGCTGAAGTAGTTTTCAGATCCTCTCTGTAAGTGGTGCGTAATCCTACTAGTCTCTTTAGTGGCACATAATTGCTGCTTTAAGAGTTCGATGCCATCTCTCAATCAATCCATTACATTTAGGATTATATGTTGTGGTTCTTTTGTGCTCGAAACCCAATATCTTTGAAAACTCCGCAAATAATTCGGACTCAAACTGGGGTCCCTGATCCGTCACTATTGATGACGGCACTCCGAAACAGGCGATCCAACTGCTAAACACGGCCACTGCGACGGTTTCCACTCAGATGTCGGCAACTGGAACTGCTTCGGTCCATCTAGTAAAGCGGTCAGTCATTGTGATGCAATATCTTTGGCCCTCGAAAATCGGCAGTGGCCCAACTATATCCAAATGTACTTCTGCAAATCGCCTGGTCACCGGCGGTTAGATTCCGACTGGACTTTTTGTGTGTTTGGTCACTTTCGATCGTTGGCATGCTAGACAGCATTGCACCATTCTTCTTATTACGTTTTTCCTAATTCCTACCCAAATGAACTGATCTGTCATAGCCTTTACCGAAGTTGCCACACCTGGGTGAGCCAAATTGTGCGTGGCTTCGAAAACTAACCTGCGGAAATCCGGTGGAATATACGGACGAGTTTTCCCTGACGAGAAATCACAGAACAATGATGTTGTTGAATTAATGATAAAAGAAACCAGAATTTCTTCAAATCTCAGCTCTGTTGAAGTTTCCTGAAGTTGTTTTAATTCTTCGTCGGTTTGTTGGGCGTATGCGATCGCGGTGTAGTCGATGGATACGGGCATATGTAAACTCTCCACTCGAGAAAGTGTATCTGCCACTACATTATTGCAGCCTGATATGTGCTGAATGTCGGTGGTGAATTGTCCGATAAAATCCAGATACCGGAATTATCGTGGCGAGGCCTTCGCTAAATTTTGATTACATGCGAGATGATTGGTTTGTGGTCCGTGAATAAAGTGAATAGACGACCCTCGATTATATATCTGAAACGTTTGACTGATAAATATGCGGCTAATAGCTCCCGGTCGTGTGCGCTATAGCGTTGCTGCGTTGCGGTCAGTTTAACCGAATAGAACTGAAGAGGTTGCCACCCCTCAAAGTTGCTTTTCCCCAACTGTTGAATTACCGCTCCAATCGCCATATCGGATGCGTTCACCATCAATGCCAATCTTGCTGACGGTGATGGGTGAACCAATAGTGTTGCTCCGCTCAGTTGATTTTGAGTAAGGTTAAATGCCTCTTCCGCTTCTGTTGACCACTCGATTACTCTCGTATCGTTTTTCTTGCTCCTCTTCAGGTAATCACTTAGCACAGCTTGACTCCTGCTTGCGTTGGGGATGAATCCTCTATAAAAATTTATGATTCCTAACAATTGACGTAACTGGTTCACCGGTTTAGGCAGAGTCATCTTAGCGACACCTGCAACGCGTTCAGGGAGCGGTTTAATTCCCTCTGCAGTGACAAGCCCGGCGTCATTCAGTCTCGAAAATATTATCTCGACGAAGATAAACGAAACAGAAGCTCAGGTTCTGTAAGATTGAGCACTGAAAGGTGTTGCCGGCGTTCCTTAGCATGAAAGTCATGCGTATAAATTCGTATAAACCAAACGGCGTGGAGATTGCCGTCTTCGCAAAATCGGACTCCTCGATTGGGATTTGGTGATAAGCGCGTGCAAGGTCGATGGTCAAAAAAATTGAGGTCCCTTCCAGCTGGTGCGTAAAATCCTGGATATAAGGGATCGGATATCAGTCTGGCACCGTAACATTGTTGAGCGCCCGATAGTCCGCGCAAGGCCGCCAGTCGTTGTTTGGTTTATACGAATTTACACGCATGATTTACGATTTATACGAATTTACACGCATGTCTGTAGTTTGTTTTACAATGGGACCGGTATATCTTCAAAATACCCAGGTCAATTATTTTCCCAATAAGCCACCATATCTTCACAATGGAGGACAGAACAATAACACCTCACCAACCCAGAACAATATGATTTTTTGTTTATTTTGATAGGTGCGATTTTTGACGGCAACAGCAACCGTTTACTCTCAAACTCACAAATATGGCTCTTAAACCCAGTACCAGCGATAACGTGTTTATCTCTTGCTTATTTTTACGAGTTAATCTCTTACGTATTAGTTCTCGCACCACCCAGGCGCGTTAGTATTTAACTGAAATATTAATGATGGAATTAACGATATAGCATTCACTGACTTAATTGTTTATTAGGATAACGAAAGTAGAATGGAGCATCTTCATTCAACATTGTCATGATCCAACTGAAACGCTCACTCGGTCGGCATTTATAGGGCAGTCTTAATGTCCGTTAGTAACCGAAGAACAAGGATGGTGAAAACAGTTCAATGCACAGGAACTGAATTTGGTGAAAGAGTCGAATAGAAGCGAACTCATTTGACTGAAGGTAAGCGTCACGCCAAACATGGGCAAACCCTACAACAATTTTACTTACCTTAAAAATTTCATAATTTCTATAAATCCTATAAATTTTCTAAATTTTCTAAATTATTTAAATTATGTAATTTTTTGTATATTTGTAATAATTCTGTAAATTCTATAAATTTTTTTAAATTCGATTAATTTCAAAAAATTTTATGATTTTAATAAATTCTGTAAATTTTGTAGATCCTATGAGTTTTACAAATTGTTTCAACACTATCGGTTCTAAAAATTCTACAAAGTCTAATTTTACTTCTTCTAAAAATTCTATAAATTCTCTAAATTCCATCATTTCCATAAATTCTTTTAAATTCTATAAACAGTATAAATTCTGTAAATTCGATAAATTTCTTAAATTCAATAAATTCTATAAATTTTAATAATTCTGTAAATCCCATAATTTCTGTAAATTTTATGAATTCTAATTTTATGAATTCTAATAAGCTCTGAACAAACTGTAAACCCTATAAATTCCATAAATTTTATAAATTCAATAAATTCTACAAATTTTATAAATTCTAGATTTATTAGAATTTATACAATTTATAAAATTTACAGAATATATGATATATTCATACAAAATTGAAAGAATTTTGAAATTTAAAAGATTTATAGAATTTACGGAGTTTATAGAGTCTAGAGGCTTATAAAGGCTTATTATAATTTATAAAATTTATAGAAATTGTGTAATTTAAAAAAATTGTAGAAATTCTATTAAAGAAACAAACTCTACAAATTCTACAAATTTTACGAATTTTATCAATTCTATCTAAATTCTAATAAGTCTAATATAACCCTCGCTTTATTATTCGAGAGGTTCAAATTCTGTCGATAACAAGAAAAAATGTCACGATTGAGTGCACAAATTCTATAAATTTTATGAGTTCAAATAAGCCTATAAACTATAAAAATTCTAGAAATTGAATGAATTCTTTAAATTTTAACAATTCTATCAATTCTACAAATTCTATTAATTCTAGAAATTCTTTAAATTCTAAAAATTCCATAATTTTTTTAATTTCACTAATTCTATAAATTCTATAAATGTTGTATGGTTTAAAAATTCAGTAAATTCTTTAAATTCTACAAATTTTAATGATATTGTTCATTAAATTTTATAAATTCTATATATTCTTTAAATTTTGAAAAATCTTTTAAATTCTGGAAATTCTGTAAATTTTGTAAATTCGATAAATTCTGCAAAATTTATTTTCTATAAATTTTAAGTTTTAATATTTTTATAAATTTCATAATTTCTATAAATTCTACAAGTTCTTTAAATTTTGTAAAACACGTACTCAATAAATTCGATGAATTTTACAAATTCGTTAATTTTTTTTTTGGATTTTATGGGGTCTATAACAATTTAGATTATTTCAACCTTAACAGTTCTATAAATGCTACAAACTCAAATTTGACATATTTTAAAAATTCAATCACTTCTATAAATTCTATAAATACATTGAATTCGACAAATTTCATAAATTTTAATAGATCCCTAAACTCTATACCTCTATTCCCTTAGTCGTGCCACTTGTACCGACAATCAAATTTTGGTATTCTCTTAGTCGATCGATGCGACAATCGTCGTTTGAAGTGACAAACATCCTTTTAAGTCGCATTCTCTTATATTAACACTTCGATCAACTAAGAGAATACCAATTTAAAATTGAAGTAACATAGTGGTGGATTAAACCATACTTTGAACTGATTATACACTTCATTTGAGTTTCTTCGGATGATGTAAACCCGAATGATGTAATATTGGGCCAAAAGTTTAATGAGAACATATGTGCTGACGACTTTTTTAATTGAAACAGACTGGATAAATTACGATATTAAAACCACTGATTGTTTTAGATCATCGCGTGGTCTGTCGAGAAGCATAAATCAATCTGAGGAGCAACGCTTTGTTGCGACGCAAATAGGATGGAGAACATAGGTAAGTTAAGTGTAGCTTCCCTCCATATGCTACCGCTTCAATGTACCCTCACGTGTGTTCCTCTTTTAGTATTTGCGCGACAGTAAATTCGTCGTTATTACTCTCCAACGTCAGACCATCCGGTAATTGATGGTTCAGCAACTCTGATGGTACTAGTATGCGATCAAGTGTTCGAACATATTCAAGGTACCATATCACTGAAGAGATATGAGCATATAAACTAGCTGTTCGCGCACACTGGATACACTGGCAGTATATGTCTGATATAATTTCCTTCTAGAGTGTCTCGATGTCAGTTTGAAATGCACTAATAATGGGTTTGACACGTTGATCTTAAATTGCCTGAAGTCATTCGGAGTAAACCTGACTTCTATTCCAATTTGGATCACATAACCGGATTCGCCGTACCATGATTCGGAATGACATTTACTGTCGGGTAACTGCTTCTTCTGAACAAATTGTTGCAAACGATTTGCAATATCACTATTTGCAATGATCTTTGACAAATGATTCCCTCGTCATTGTCAGTGATCATTGGACACCAAGATTCCTTGAATCGATTGTAAGTATCGATTACATTTGAGAGCCCTGTTCAAAACCTCAAAAATTCAACGAACTGCTGTGCACTCTCGTTGGATATTAGTCTTTTCGTTGTTAGCTGGGACTGATTCCTTTCCTTAAATGTAAGAATTTTCACAACGAATCATTGAGCAGTAAGATCATTGCCAAAAATCCTTGATTGTTTTCAAGATGCTAGCGTCCAACTGATAGAAATCCTTGAATTCATTTCGATTCAGATTTACTGTGATGCCAAGCTGATCTAGCTTGAACAGGCTGCCATCCAAGTGGTAGGAACAGCAACGAGCTCCTTTAGGGATGAAGATCTTATTAAGTCTGAGAACTTGTCGGTGCCGTTGCACTTGAAGATATAACTGCCTTGATAACTTAATGTGAATTTGTAGCCGAGAGATACAGAGCTACTGTCAAGAGACTTTCGTTCCTCGTCATCACAAGAGTCATCCAACTCCGGTGCCGCGGTGCGTCAGTGTTAAGTAGAATCCATGAAGAATGGATGGGTATCACCCAAAGTACTGACTCGGATCGAGGTTGCTCAAACTGTAAATTCACAGGTTCCTTAATGACTAGGTTGTGCTCCCTCTAGCCGTCCTGAGACATTTACTGTTTTGTTGTCATTCGTGAATTTTCTCCCTCATTTTCATTTTATAGGCCCAACCGTAGTCTCCGTTGGTATTGATAGAAATAAACTCTACAAATTCTATAAATTTTATGAATTTTATCAATTCTATCTAAATTCTAGTAAGTCTAAGGTTATCGCTCTAGCTGGTAGAGTAAGTAGAACACTTGCTTTATAATTCGAGGGGTTCGATTTCCATTGGTGACTTGAAAAAATGTCACGATTGGATGTCATATTGTATGTGATTGTGTATGTATTAAGAGGGCCTCACCCTCATACAATTTTCTTTCTCCCACCTTACGAAAGCGTATTAAGGAGGCATAAAATACTAAGCACAACTAGTAGATTCTTTGAGTTCTATAAATTGTTTCAACTTTGACTGATCTATAAATTCGACAAACACACATTTTGTTTTTTTTAATTCCATAATTTCTATAAATTCACTGAATTCAACAAACTTCGGAAATTCAATAAACTCTACAAAATCTAAAATTTTTATGAATTTATCAATTTTATCAACTCTACAAATTTTATAAATTCTACAAATTCTATAAATTTCATAATTTCTATAAATTCTATAATTTCTTTAAATTTTATAAACACTATACTCTATAAATTTTATGAATTTTACGAATCGTTAAATTTTTTTAGATTCTATGGGTTGTATCTGTAAATTGTTTCAACCTTATCAGTTCGATAAATTCCACAAACTCAAATTTTGTTTATTTTAAAAATTAAATAATTTCTCTGAATTTTATAAATTCTCTAAATTTGAATAATTCCAAAATTTCGATAATTAAATTTTGTAGATTCTATGAGTTCTATAAATAGTTTCAACTTTGCCAGTCAAACTGCGGTTCCCATGAATGTTATGGAATGTTGAGAAGAGGCCGGATTAATCAAAAAAGAAGACTAATCGCGTCTGCAATACAATATACAAATAAAAATAAAACAACGATCGACCAATGACACAAAATGCACCCATGTACTCACACCAGTCATTATTTCTTTAAAAATAATTGCACTTTAATTTTGACACCAAAGTGTTACAAACAATACCCACACAACCCATACTATTTTTATTGTCGTGAGTATTTTAATTTATCGCCATTCGCCAAGAAAAATTGTTGCAATTTCATATACCACAGCCAAAATCAACATTACGCCTCAAATTCAATTCATAAATTTTTTTTTATCTGACTATATGAATTGGAAAGGCGGTGATGCGTGATGGTCGAATCGCAAATTAATTATTAGACATACACAAATAGTGTCACACATATGTATGTAAATAAAGTTTAATACAAAACGAAGAGTAAATCTTTAGAGCACAGCTTAAAATAAACTTACTCCCCACGCCAAATACGATAAATTGTTGCCAATGACGCAAACCCAAACAAAAGGTTATTGTCATCTCGCATATCATCAATAAATAACTGGCGCCACAAATGCTCCTTATACCTGGTACAACAAAACAACAACAAATCTCGAAAATAAAATATCATTGTTGTGGCGTGTACAAGTAATTTACTAAAACAAAAGAAAATTATTTTTCCCATAATAATATAAACGAAGTACATCACAGTACGGTTAACATCATGCACCACAATAAATTCATAAAAAATATTTATTTGTTTACTCGCGCGATTGTTCGTTCCCGCAAAACAATAATAAATAAACAAAATATCGTGCGGCCCCCAAACTTTCTCTTTCTCTATATATCTGCTGGAACGCGCTTGAAATTGACCTTAACAAAGCGGCTATATACATACTATATGTTTACACCGTTGGGCCGTGAAAATTATTTCCTTCGCATGTGAAAAAATATGCCAAATTAAGAGACCTAAAAAAGATGCATACGCGGGACGTAATTATCGCACACCAAATTTATTTTTTATCTTAATTTAAAATAAACAAAATTTATTTTAATTATAATTTTCGGTTTTAATCTCTCATCTGTGTTTATATTAGCGCACCGTGCCGCTGTGCACTCGTTTTGTTTATATTTGAAGTGACCGACATTTATTTACCGATTTATCGCATATAAAATATAATAATATGTAAGACAATTAACTCCGTATGTGTTTTAGAATTTTTATTTTATTTTATACAAAATAACGCGCGTGAATCAACAGATGATTTTACTACAAAAATACTATATACACACATGCCGCCAAAAGCCGGAAAATCGATTTTTTCTTTCTCAAAATTGGGGAAATATGTTACGAGCATAAATATATAAATAGTACGTTGAGAGTGCGGGAGATAGAGAGAGAGAGAGAATGGTGTGACCGGAAAATGTAAAATGCGATTTTTTTGTTTTGTTTTTATGAGAATATTATGTTTGTTGCAAAGGGAATGTCGGAAATGGGTAACCGAAGATACATTTTGGCGGACAAAAAAATTACCGAAACGGCAAAGTTTGGTATAATTTTTGACAATACAAAAACATGAAAGTTTTAATTTGTTACTTTTTCCACTATAACAAAGTGATATTGGGTAAGAAAATCGCGCAAAAAAAATGTTATGACCAAGGCCCTATTGCACCAACTACTTATCACTTATCAACTTATCATAGGTTAGTTTTTTTGATAATGATACGTGATAATTGTTTCACCAAAAGTAAAAAAATCTCACTCCCTTATCAATTTAAAAACTTATCAAATTTTGATAATGATAAGTGATAAGCGTTGCACATCAGAATGTCTATAATTTATCAAATGACAAATTACAAATTTTTATGATAAGTGTAATGATCTATACAAAATTATTATAAATGTGATAGTGTTTGCAAAATCACTCACGCGGTAAGCACTCACTTATCAAAATTAAGTTGACTAATTCGCGAAATGATAAATGATAAATTGATAAGTAATATTTTGATAAGCGATAAGTTTGAGGTTTTTGATAAGTTTTTCGTAGTTCTGTTGCACCAAAAGTTTTAACTATCAATAATCGACTACTTTAATGATAATTATCCAAAATATCAATAAGAAAAATTTCACTACTCAAATAAATTGATAAGAGCTACAAATTGTAGTAGCATGACGGAAGTCTGATAAAAACGTTTTTTTATTAAAGTGGAACTTACCTGTTTCTTGACCGATTATGATAAAATTTAACGTGGGCGGTGGAAATGAATTTCTAAAATGATTTTTAGATAAAGTACTGGAATATGGCCAATTAGGAAAGAACTTGGCCATTTTCTATCCGATATTGATGAAATTCAGCATTTTAAATGGGATTCTTAAAAGATTTTTAGATAAAGTTCTGGAATATGGCCAATTAAGATGGAACTTCCTCTAAAAATCATTTAAGAATCTCATTTCCATTGGAAATGCTGAATTTCATCAATATCGGATAGGAAATGGCACATAGATTATAAGCCTAAACAAATGCTACATCCCTCACAAACCCGATGGCTATCTTTAGAACAAACAGTTACACAAATTTTAAGAATATTTTATGTATTTCGTTTAGTTTTTATTCATGATGAAATAGAAGAATTTGATGCAGTACGTCGCATCAATGAGTGTTTTGAGAAACCACAATTCAAGCTCTACCTAAAATTTCGAAAATTTGTGTTAAACGATGTTAATAACCTCAACAAATTATTTCAAATTGAGTCGCCTTAGCTTCATAAATTATACTCCGAAGTTAAACGCCTTTATTCTAAAGTTCTTCAGTATTTTGTAAAAGAACAATATATAACGGACGAAATATTATTAGACGTTGAATTCCTCAAGAACGATGATGTTATGTTAGAGGTAGAAAATATTTATTGAGGAGCATATATTATTGCTGCATTAAATTCAAGCCAATAAGTTGACCAAAAAAGATGAAATAAAGTTTTGATCCCACTGCCTGAATTTTTATAAAGAGCTCTGTAACCATTTATTTAAAAAATTTGATTTTAACGATAATTTATTGAAGTCATATCACCAGCTAATGTCATCAATAAAAAAACTTATCATGCATAAATCTTGTTAGACTACTTCCACAAATTATTTCAACTGAAAATTATCAAAAGATGGATGATGAATAGCGGGAAATTAGATTTCTTGATGTTCATATGTTAAATTTAAATTCTCCCGATATCAAGGGCCAACGTTGAGCGGGTGTTTTTCTTGGTGTTTTCCCAAATCAATTTAAATAAAATAAAAACTCGCAATGCATTTAAGCCGTCTACATTAAGTGGAATCCTATATACAAAACATTTTATGAAAACTGTACGAATTTTTACTCCACAAAAAATATGTAACAAAAATTTAATGTACAAATCTACGAGCATATGCATGTTTAGTATTATTTATAAATTTTTTTGAAAAATTTACAGAAAAAAATAAAAATTACTTGGCAGTACTGCCCAAGAGTCGTACAAAGTGTATCGACCCTGAACGAAAAAATGAGAACCTTACTTGAGTTCTTTATGTTGTAGTTTGTTTCGTACTGAAAAGTTCAGGTAGTTCCGACCATGCTATAAAAATACAATTCTCACTTCATACATTAAGTATGAGCCAAGAACGTACTGATCTAGCGAATTATATTCACTAAATAAAAAAACTCAAGGAAAGACTCATTTCTGTATGTTTATAACCACACAAAAAATGGAAAAAGAGGAGCTTGTCTGTGTATTAAAATCAATAAGATTCTTTCGGCTTTTTAAAGACAAAATATACTAACAATAATTTCATTCACAACATTTTTCGACTTGCTATTAAACTAATAATAAAATATATTAATCATTTATAATAATCTACCCAAAAAGTAGAAATATCAAATCCCCCCGTACCCAAGAGTTATACAAACTATATCGACCCTAAATGAAAATAAGGAGTGAAAGGAGAGGAGAGAGTTGAGAGGTTGTTACGGGGCGATGCATCGTCCCGGATAAATAAAACATACATAGACACATTTTTTTTTTCAGGTTCACATATTTTTTTTATTGATTTGTTTGACGTTTGTTGTATACAATTTTTGTTTTTGTTTGTGCTTCACGCACCGTATATTAATTTCGGCGACTGTATAATCTGTCAATGAAACACAGAGAGAAAAAAAACCTCTTTAATCAAAATAAAATTTGTATATTTCTTACCTCAATCTGTTTTTTGTGTTGTACGACACCACCTATCCATGTATGTACCCGGATAAATACGTGCAGGCTTCAAATTTCCGAAATCTACTGGTTATGCATACACTCATTTGATGACATCCAGCTATAATAACCTGAAAAACAAACACACACAATTTCACAAGCGGACAACAAATGTCATTCGATCTCTTATCTTTTGGATTTGGTACAAAGCGGGCGATAATGATGAAAGGGGACCACACTCACAACCAATATTAAAGTATTAATTAATACAACAAAAACAAAAATAAATATAACTAAGGAAATATATAAAATCGTCACCTCAGTTATAAATAAAATTTTTTTTTTGTTAATTCGGATAAAACATACCGGAGGAAAAAATATATAAATACTATTTGGGATAAATACTCGTATAAAACATACGTGGTAGTGGTCCTAAAGCTACCCAACCAAGGAAAAACAATATAACGCTCCAGCTGTCACGAGGGTCTTATGAGGGCGGAGAGATAGAAAAAGAAACTCAAACCAGATCCAGCAACTGCGGTGTTCCTGCGACTGTTTGCCGATCGCGTGTCTTTCGGAGGATCTCCAGGTGGGTATTGGTGGGGCCAGGTGCACTAGTGGTGTGGCCGACTTTTTTGTTTCTTTGTTTTTTTTTCTCCCGATTTGGGAATTCTCTTTACAGTGGTCCGCAAGGGTAGAGCTCTGTTCCTGATTGGATCACCTGTATCATCGTGACTACGCGTCCACCCTAGTGGATCGGTAACGACCGGTACCACAGCGAGTGCCTCTTAACGATATTTGTGTTGTCGGATTACGCGTTCTATATTTTGTTAACTAAACCTTGATTAAATAAATTTGAATGATAACGTGCTTAATCATGATGAAGTATTAATTTAAACGTCACTTGTGAGAGTCATCGTGGGAGTATGTGCGTGTTGATCATGTCCTCAATGTAAGTATGGGTGCAGCGTTGTGCAAACCAATGTTAGCAGCGATGTAATCTGCGGATGGGCCTCCACCATACCACCTACCCCTCTGGACTGAGTTTGGTCAGACTTTAAGCTGCAGGTGGAGGACTCCGTGGATAATTTTCTGTCTGCGTGATGGGAACGGGATACACAGCTGACAGTCCAGTTCGGCCATCATCCACTACAAGGGTGTCTTCCACGGCAACGTGCGGCACGTAGTGGATGATTGGATTGGGGTTCAGCGATGACCGGGTGAGGACTCGTTCCTGATCCCAACTCATTTTTAGGAGTAGCCTGGGCAACTTGGCTACTGAAGTGAGTTGGTGTTTCGGGTTCGAGTTCAATATCTCTGGTCCCCCAAACTGGGTTGTTGGTTGTGCTGCTCCCACACCAGGTGAACACCTTCCTTTTTCTCGTCACGTAACAAGGTTTTCCTTGAGTTTTTGGATTTAGTGAATATAATTCGCTAGACCAGTACGTTCTTTCCTCATATTTGAAAAAGGTCAATTTGTTTTGAAAAATTGTTAATTTGATTTGAACATTTAATAATTTGGTTTGAAAAATTGATAACTTGACTTGAAAAGGTATAATGGATAATGGATAACTTAACTTGAAAAGGTAAAAAAGTACAATCCGTGGATAGTTACAATCCAGTGTTGATTAGTAATAAGTAAAACAATAACTAAGAAAATATTATAAAGGTACTTGATAAAAATTAACAAATTAAAAATTTGCTACACTTGAAAATGCATTAAATCATCGATATTTGAATTGCTAAAGAAAAATATTTTAAATCCTGATGCGAATGGTTTGAGTTTCCTACAAATGTTCAACTCAACTAATAGGTTATTGAAAATTTTAGGAGCGAAAATTAAAAATGAATTTTGAAAATTGGTTGATGTAAACTTTTGTAGCCGAATACACTGATCATTTCTCAAATTGTAACCAGTTCTGACATTTAACCGATTAACCTTTATAGTGAAAAAAGTCTTCATAGTTTTGAACACATATGTATTAATCTCTTAATGGAAATATCTGCGACACCTGAAATAAAGACCATGATAAAGATAAACGAGAAACATTATGCATAACTCTTATAATATGGTTTTGCGCTTTGGTCCGGGGATAAATTCTAGCATAGTAGGTCCCACCCCAGCATACTATAAATATTTTTTAAAACTGCTACAGGGCATGCATGTGAAGTTTATCCTAAATTTCTCCTAAATAAAAAAAAATGGCGGTTAGTATTATTTTAGGAAAAACTTCACACGTCTATATAGAGATGTGAAGTTTATACTAAATCTTATAAAATTCAACAAAATGTGACTGTACTAGTGTATTGCCGACATTTAGGCGATTTTCATATACTATTATACTAATAATGCATAACTATCTTCATATTAATATTGAGTTCGCTTTATTCTAATTCCAATATTCTATTAGGGCAGAAGTTTAGAAAAATTTAAAACACATTTACAGATTTTTTTATTAGTTTTCCTGATACTAGGACCACATAAAGATATCATCTGACCGAGCAACCAGTTTCATGAAGTTCTAATGGAATCTACACCCTCAAATTTAGCCTGGATTGCACCAACCCCATATTACATTAAGCACTCAACTTTCAATCGGTTTCTTCAACAGTGGAATTAGATAACTGTAATATCTGTTCAATCAAGCCGATTCATGAAGTTCTAATGAAATCTACACCCTCAAATTTGGCCTGGATTGCACCAACCCCTTTTTTCATTGAGCACTCAACTTTAGAGTAATACTAAACACAGTTAGAAGTTTTTCTCATCGACTTTCCTGGTATTGGTATTATCTTTTCGAAGTACTCCTTCTAGAACATTCCAACCCTAAATTATATCTTAGAAAAGATGAAAGTTTTATAAATTTGTGCGTCCAATATCCTCTAGCTAGTGCATGTCTTGTAAAACTGAACCTGTGACAATAACGTAGGTGCTAAGCGGGTCGCGATAAACGTCACCAACGGGATCAAGGTGTAGAGCGACCCGAGTCAATAATCTGCCTGGCTTTGGCCCATTAACAAAGTCCAGTCACGAACGGAGTTCTTTGTGTACCAGGCACCTCCGGATGTAAAAGCCTTGTCTGAATACACGGATGTACAAATAAATGTTGTACAGGTAAATCTTGTTTTCTTATATAAGGAGTGAGAGTGTGATGGCCAGCTCTTGAACAAGTAACATACAAGCAAGTAATACAAGTTATTTTCCACCTTGTTCCGATCGATGTTTTCGAGTAAATGTATCCATACAGGATACTAGATGATAAGCAAATCGCTAAACGAGGAGCTAGTGAATCTTCTTTACACTAAACCCTCTTTATGCTTTCAGCTCCAATCGAAAAGGGCAATTGTGGATAAGCCCATCTAGGTGCTAAAACTAGCGATTCGGAACGAGGTGGCGGCCTTGGCAAATGAAAGGTGGAGGAACAAATTCGTATGTAGTACAGCAAGGCAATTATGGCCAGAACTGAAGTTGGAGCCCTCTAAAGTGGCGACCAGCGAAAAATTATAAACTTAAAAATTAAGAATTTTCAAAACTTAAAAATGCGGTAGATAGAATTTCTGTATTGTCGCCCAGCGGAAAATTAACGTCACTTAACAAATTGAACGAATCTTCGTTAAATTAGATCTGTCACTTAACAAAAAATTAAGAATGCGCGATTTTGCGTCCAAACTTAAAAAATATTGTCAAATCTAAAAAAAATGTTGATTGCGAAAAATAATTTCAAGGCGTTTTATTTTTCATTTTTTTTTTATCCATTTTATTTTTTTTTTTCTAGGTTTAACTTACTGAAATTAATTTATTTGTTGGTTTAAGAACATTTTTCAAATGCACTTTTTTCTAAAGGGTACAAAATGTGATCATTTTGTGCCCGAAAATTATGTAGCCCCATTTTGTATTGTACATAAACAATAACAATTTGTAATTTAATATTTTTTATTTTGTTTGTGAGTAAGTTCCTTTATTAAGTTTATAATTTTTCACTGGTTCAAATGTCAAAAAAAATTAAGAAAAATGAATGTCGCTAAAATTTCTTAATTTTTAATTTTTCGCTGGTCGAGCCTTTAGGAATCGACTATAGTTTACTTTCCTGTTCTACATTAGCACACAGAAGGTATAAACACTTGTGTAAATACGTAATGAAAGAACCTCTTGGATCTCGAAAATATCAAATTGCGCGATGTCTCACGCTACATAAGTAAACGGATCTAGCAAAAGCAGTAAAAGCTTGTGGTATCACTCACGACGTGCCGTGACCCGGTCTAAACGTGCGGAAACACACTACAACGTAACCATGTGTGAGATGAAACTAAAAATAATTATTTGCACTCATGTATTGGATACACTTCATGAATCGATCTGATTGAACAGATATTACCGTTATCTAATTCCACTGTTAAAGAAACCGATGAGAAAAACTTCTAACTGTGTTTAGTATTACTCCAAAGTTGAGTGCTCAATGAAAAAAGGGGTTGGTGCAATCCAGGCCAAATTTGAGGGTGTAGATTTCATTAGAACTTCATGAATCGGCCTGATTGAACAGATATTACCGTTATCTAATTCCAATATTAAAGAAACCGATGAGAAAAACTTCTAACTGTGTTTAGTATTACTCCAAAGTTGAGTGCTCAATGAAAAAAGGGGTTGGTGCAATCCAGGCCAAATTTGAGGGTGTAGATTTCATTAGAACTTCATGAATCGGCCTGATTGAACAGATATTACCGTTATCTAATTCCGCTGTTAAAGAAACTGATGATGTGTTTAGTATTACTCCAAAGTTGAGTGCTCAGTGAAAAAAGCGGTTGGTTCAATCCAGGCCAAATTTGAGGGTGTAGATTTCATTAGAACTTCATGAATCGGCCTGATTGAACAGATATTACCGTTATCTAATTCCACTGTTGAAGAAACCGATGAGAAAAACTTCTAACTGTGTTTAGTATTACTCCAAAGTTGAGTGCTCAATGAAAAAAGGGGTTGGTGCAATCCAGGCAAATTTGAGGGTGTAGATTTCATTAGAACTTCATGAATCGGCCTGATTGAACAGATATTACCGTTATCTAATTCCAGTATTAAAGAACCCGATGAGAAAAACTTCTAACTGTGTTTAGTATTACTCCAAAGTTGAGTGCTCAGTGAAAAAAGCGGTTGGTTCAATCCAGGCCAAATTTGAGGGTGTAGATTTCATTAGAACTTCATGAATCGGCCTGATTGAACAGATATTACCGTTATCTAATTCCACTGTTAAAGAAACCGATGAGAAAAATTTCTAACTGTGTTTAGTATTACTCCAAAGTTGAGTGCTCAGTGAAAAAAGCAGTTGGTTCAATCCAGGCCAAATTTGAGGGTGTAGATTTCATTAGAACTTCATGAATCGGCCTGATTGAACAGATATTACCGTTATATAATTCCAGTATTAAAGAAACCGATGAGAAAAACTTCTAACTGTGTTTAGTATTACTCCAAAGTTGAGTGCTCAGTGAAAAAAGCGGTTGGTGCAATCCAGGCCAAATTTGAGGGTGTAGATTTCATTAGAACTTCATGAATCGGCCTGATTGAACAGATATTACCGTTATCTAATTCCACTGTTAAAGAAACCGATGAGAAAAACTTCTAACTGTGTTTAGTATTACTCCAAAGTTGAGTGCTCAGTGAAAAAAGCGGTTGGTTCAATCCAGGCCAAATTTGAGGGTGTAGATTTCACCCTTATTAGAACTTCATGAATCGGCCTGATTGAACAGATATTACCGTTATCTAATTCTACTGTTGAAGAAACCGATGAGAAAAACTTCTAACTGTGTTTAGTATTACTCCAAAGTTGAGTGCTCAATGAAAAAAGGGGTTGGTGCAATCCAGGCAAATTTGAGGGTGTAGATTTCATTAGAACTTCATGAATCGGCCTGATTGAACAGATATTACCGTTATCTAATTCCAGTATTAAAGAAACCGATGAGAAAAACTTCTAACTGTGTTTAGTATTACTCCAAAGTTGAGTGCTCAGTGAAAAAAGGGGTTGGTTCAATCCAGGCCAAATTTGAGGGTGTAGATTTCATTAGAACTTCATGAATCGGCCTGATTGAACAGATATTACCGTTATCTAATTCCACTGTTAAAGAAACCGATGAGAAAAACTTCTAACTATGTTTAGTATTACTCCAAAGTTGAGTGCTCAATGAAAAAAGGGGTTGGCTCAATTCAGGCCAAATTTGAGGGTGTAGATTTCATTAGAACTTCATGAATCGGCCTGATTGAACAGATATTACCGTTATCTAATTCCACTGTTGAAGAAACCGATGAGAAAAACTTCTAACTGTGTTTAGTATTACTCCAAAGTTGAGTGCTCAATGAAAAAAGGGGTTGGTGCAATCCAGGCAAATTTGAGGGTGTAGATTTCATTAGAACTTCATGAATCGGCCTGATTGAACAGATATTACCGTCATCTAATTCCAGTATTAAAGAAACCGATGAGAAAAACTTCTAACTGTGTTTAGTATTACTCCAAAGTTGAGTGCTCAGTGAAAAAAGCGGTTGGTTCAATCCAGGCCAAATTTGAGGGTGTAGATTTCATTAGAACTTCATGAATCGGCTTGATTGAACAGATATTACCGTTATCTAATTCCACTGTTAAAGAAACCGATGAGAAAAACTTCTAACTATGTTTAGTATTACTCCAAAGTTGAGTGCTCAATGAAAAAAGGGGTTGGCTCAATTCAGGCTAAATTTGAGGGTGTAGATTTCATTAGAACTTCATGAATCGGCCTGATTGAACAGCTATTACCGTTATCTAATTCCAGTATTAAAGAAACCGATGAGAAAAACTTCTAACTGTGTTTAGTATTACTCCAAAGTTGAGTGCTCAGTGAAAAAAGCGGTTGGTTCAATCCAGGCCAAATTTGAGGGTGTAGATTTCATTACCGTTATCTAATTCCACTGTTGAAGAAACCGATGAGAAAAACTTCTAACTGTGCTTAGTATTACTCCAAAGTTGAGTGCTCAATGAAAAAAGGGGTTGGTGCAATCCAGGCAAATTTGAGGGTGTAGATTTCATTAGAACTTCATGAATCGGCCTGATTGAACAGATATTACCGTTATCTAATTCCACTGTTAAAGAAACCGATGAGAAAAACTTCTAACTATGTTTAGTATTACTCCAAAGTTGAGTGCTCAATGAAAAAAGGGGTTGGCTCAATTCAGGCTAAATTTGAGGGTGTAGATTTCATTAGAACTTCATGAATCGGCCTGATTGAACAGCTATTACCGTTATCTAATTCCAGTATTAAAGAAACCGATGAGAAAAACTTCTAACTGTGTTTAGTATTACTCCAAAGTTGAGTGCTCAGTGAAAAAAGCGGTTGGTTCAATCCAGGCCAAATTTGAGGGTGTAGATTTCATTACCGTTATCTAATTCCACTGTTGAAGAAACCGATGAGAAAAACTTCTAACTGTGCTTAGTATTACTCCAAAGTTGAGTGCTCAATGAAAAAAGGGGTTGGTGCAATCCAGGCAAATTTGAGGGTGTAGATTTCATTAGAACTTCATGAATCGGCCTGATTGAACAGATATTACCGTTATCTAATTCCACTGTTGAAGAAGCCGATGAGAAAAACTTCTAACTGTGTTTAGTATTACTCCAAAGTTGAGTGCTCAATGAAAAAAGGGGTTGGTGCAATCCAGGCCAAATTTGAGGGTGTAGATTTCATTAGAACTTCATGAATCGGCCTGATTGAACAGATATTACCGTTATCTAATTCCACTGTTAAAGAAACCGATGAGAAAAACTTCTAACTATGTTTAGTATTACTCCAAAGTTGAGTGCTCAATGAAAAAAGGGGTTGGCTCAATTCAGGCTAAATTTGAGGGTGTAGATTTCATTAGAACTTCATGAATCGGCCTGATTGAACAGCTATTACCGTTATCTAATTCCAGTATTAAAGAAACCGATGAGAAAAACTTCTAACTGTGTTTAGTATTACTCCAAAGTTGAGTGCTCAGTGAAAAAAGCGGTTGGTTCAATCCAGGCCAAATTTGAGGGTGTAGATTTCATTACCGTTATCTAATTCCACTGTTGAAGAAACCGATGAGAAAAACTTCTAACTGTGCTTAGTATTACTCCAAAGTTGAGTGCTCAATGAAAAAAGGGGTTGGTGCAATCCAGGCAAATTTGAGGGTGTAGATTTCATTAGAACTTCATGAATCGGCCTGATTGAACAGATATTACCGTTATCTAATTCCACTGTTGAAGAAGCCGATGAGAAAAACTTCTAACTGTGTTTAGTATTACTCCAAAGTTGAGTGCTCAATGAAAAAAGGGGTTGGTGCAATCCAGGCAAATTTGAGGGTGTAGATTTCATTAGAACTTCATGAATCGGCCTGATTGAACAGATATTACCGTTATCTAATTCCAGTATTAAAGAAACCGATGAGAAAAACTTCTAACTGTGTTTAGTATTACTCCAAAGTTGAGTGCTCAGTGAAAAAAGCGGTTGGTTCAATCCAGGCCAAATTTGAGGGTGTAGATTTCATTACCGTTATCTAATTCCACTGTTGAAGAAACCGATGAGAAAAACTTCTAACTGTGCTTAGTATTACTCCAAAGTTGAGTGCTCAATGAAAAAAGGGGTTGGTGCAATCCAGGCAAATTTGAGGGTGTAGATTTCATTAGAACTTCATGAATCGGCCTGATTGAACAGATATTACCGTTATCTAATTCCACTGTTGAAGAAGCCGATGAGAAAAACTTCTAACTGTGTTTAGTATTACTCCAAAGTTGAGTGCTCAATGAAAAAAGGGGTTGGTGCAATCCAGGCAAATTTGAGGGTGTAGATTTCATTAGAACTTCATGAATCGGCCTGATTGAACAGATATTACCGTTATCTAATTCCAGTATTAAAGAAACCGATGAGAAAAACTTCTAACTGTGTTTAGTATTACTCCAAAGTTGAGTGCTCAGTGAAAAAAGCGGTTGGTTCAATCCAGGCCAAATTTGAGGGTGTAGATTTCATTACCGTTATCTAATTCCACTGTTGAAGAAGCCGATGAGAAAAACTTCTAACTGTGTTTAGTATTACTCCAAAGTTGAGTGCTCAATGAAAAAAGGGGTTGGTGCAATCCAGGCCAAATTTGAGGGTGTAGATTTCATTAGAACTTCATGAATCGGCCTGATTGAACAGATATTACCGTTATCTAATTCCACTGTTAAAGAAACCGATGAGAAAAACTTCTAACTATGTTTAGTATTACTCCAAAGTTGAGTGCTCAATGAAAAAAGGGGTTGGCTCAATTCAGGCTAAATTTGAGGGTGTAGATTTCATTAGAACTTCATGAATCGGCCTGATTGAACAGCTATTACCGTTATCTAATTCCAGTATTAAAGAAACCGATGAGAAAAACTTCTAACTGTGTTTAGTATTACTCCAAAGTTGAGTGCTCAGTGAAAAAAGCGGTTGGTTCAATCCAGGCCAAATTTGAGGGTGTAGATTTCATTACCGTTATCTAATTCCACTGTTGAAGAAACCGATGAGAAAAACTTCTAACTGTGCTTAGTATTACTCCAAAGTTGAGTGCTCAATGAAAAAAGGGGTTGGTGCAATCCAGGCAAATTTGAGGGTGTAGATTTCATTAGAACTTCATGAATCGGCCTGATTGAACAGATATTACCGTTATCTAATTCCACTGTTGAAGAAGCCGATGAGAAAAACTTCTAACTGTGTTTAGTATTACTCCAAAGTTGAGTGCTCAATGAAAAAAGGGGTTGGTGCAATCCAGGCAAATTTGAGGGTGTAGATTTCATTAGAACTTCATGAATCGGCCTGATTGAACAGATATTACCGTTATCTAATTCCAGTATTAAAGAAACCGATGAGAAAAACTTCTAACTGTGTTTAGTATTACTCCAAAGTTGAGTGCTCAGTGAAAAAAGCGGTTGGTTCAATCCAGGCCAAATTTGAGGGTGTAGATTTCATTACCGTTATCTAATTCCACTGTTGAAGAAACCGATGAGAAAAACTTCTAACTGTGCTTAGTATTACTCCAAAGTTGAGTGCTCAATGAAAAAAGGGGTTGGTGCAATCCAGGCAAATTTGAGGGTGTAGATTTCATTAGAACTTCATGAATCGGCCTGATTGAACAGATATTACCGTTATCTAATTCCACTGTTGAAGAAGCCGATGAGAAAAACTTCTAACTGTGTTTAGTATTACTCCAAAGTTGAGTGCTCAATGAAAAAAGGGGTTGGTGCAATCCAGGCAAATTTGAGGGTGTAGATTTCATTAGAACTTCATGAATCGGCCTGATTGAACAGATATTACCGTTATCTAATTCCAGTATTAAAGAAACCGATGAGAAAAACTTCTAACTGTGTTTAGTATTACTCCAAAGTTGAGTGCTCAGTGAAAAAAGCGGTTGGTTCAATCCAGGCCAAATTTGAGGGTGTAGATTTCATTACCGTTATCTAATTCCACTGTTGAAGAAACCGATGAGAAAAACTTCTAACTGTGCTTAGTATTACTCCAAAGTTGAGTGCTCAATGAAAAAAGGGGTTGGTGCAATCCAGGCAAATTTGAGGGTGTAGATTTCATTAGAACTTCATGAATCGGCCTGATTGAACAGATATTACCGTTATCTAATTCCACTGTTGAAGAAACCGATGAGAAAAACTTCTAACTGTGTTTAGTATTACTCCAAAGTTGAGTGCTCAATGAAAAAAGGGGTTGGTGCAATCCAGGCAAATTTGAGGGTGTAGATTTCATTAGAACTTCATGAATCGGCCTGATTGAACAGATATTACCGTTATCTAATTCCAGTATTAAAGAAACCGATGAGAAAAACTTCTAACTGTGTTTAGTATTACTCCAAAGTTGAGTGCTCAGTGAAAAAAGCGGTTGGTTCAATCCAGGCCAAATTTGAGGGTGTAGATTTCATTACCGTTATCTAATTCCACTGTTGAAGAAACCGATGAGAAAAACTTCTAACTGTGCTTAGTATTACTCCAAAGTTGAGTGCTCAATGAAAAAAGGGGTTGGTGCAATCCAGGCAAATTTGAGGGTGTAGATTTCATTAGAACTTCATGAATCGGCCTGATTGAACAGATATTACCGTTATCTAATTCCACTGTTGAAGAAGCCGATGAGAAAAACTTCTAACTGTGTTTAGTATTACTCCAAAGTTGAGTGCTCAATGAAAAAAGGGGTTGGTGCAATCCAGGCAAATTTGAGGGTGTAGATTTCATTAGAACTTCATGAATCGGCCTGATTGAACAGATATTACCGTTATCTAATTCCAGTATTAAAGAAACCGATGAGAAAAACTTCTAACTGTGTTTAGTATTACTCCAAAGTTGAGTGCTCAGTGAAAAAAGCGGTTGGTTCAATCCAGGCCAAATTTGAGGGTGTAGATTTCATTACCGTTATCTAATTCCACTGTTGAAGAAACCGATGAGAAAAACTTCTAACTGTGCTTAGTATTACTCCAAAGTTGAGTGCTCAATGAAAAAAGGGGTTGGTGCAATCCAGGCAAATTTGAGGGTGTAGATTTCATTAGAACTTCATGAATCGGCCTGATTGAACAGATATTACCGTTATCTAATTCCACTGTTGAAGAAGCCGATGAGAAAAACTTCTAACTGTGTTTAGTATTACTCCAAAGTTGAGTGCTCAATGAAAAAAGGGGTTGGTGCAATCCAGGCAAATTTGAGGGTGTAGATTTCATTAGAACTTCATGAATCGGCCTGATTGAACAGATATTACCGTTATCTAATTCCAGTATTAAAGAAACCGATGAGAAAAACTTCTAACTGTGTTTAGTATTACTCCAAAGTTGAGTGCTCAGTGAAAAAAGCGGTTGGTTCAATCCAGGCCAAATTTGAGGGTGTAGATTTCATTACCGTTATCTAATTCCACTGTTGAAGAAACCGATGAGAAAAACTTCTAACTGTGCTTAGTATTACTCCAAAGTTGAGTGCTCAATGAAAAAAGGGGTTGGTGCAATCCAGGCAAATTTGAGGGTGTAGATTTCATTAGAACTTCATGAATCGGCCTGATTGAACAGATATTACCGTTATCTAATTCCACTGTTGAAGAAGCCGATGAGAAAAACTTCTAACTGTGTTTAGTATTACTCCAAAGTTGAGTGCTCAATGAAAAAAGGGGTTGGTGCAATCCAGGCAAATTTGAGGGTGTAGATTTCATTAGAACTTCATGAATCGGCCTGATTGAACAGATATTACCGTTATCTAATTCCAGTATTAAAGAAACCGATGAGAAAAACTTCTAACTGTGTTTAGTATTACTCCAAAGTTGAGTGCTCAGTGAAAAAAGCGGTTGGTTCAATCCAGGCCAAATTTGAGGGTGTAGATTTCATTACCGTTATCTAATTCCACTGTTGAAGAAACCGATGAGAAAAACTTCTAACTGTGCTTAGTATTACTCCAAAGTTGAGTGCTCAATGAAAAAAGGGGTTGGTGCAATCCAGGCAAATTTGAGGGTGTAGATTTCATTAGAACTTCATGAATCGGCCTGATTGAACAGATATTACCGTTATCTAATTCCACTGTTGAAGAAGCCGATGAGAAAAACTTCTAACTGTGTTTAGTATTACTCCAAAGTTGAGTGCTCAATGAAAAAAGGGGTTGGTGCAATCCAGGCAAATTTGAGGGTGTAGATTTCATTAGAACTTCATGAATCGGCCTGATTGAACAGATATTACCGTTATCTAATTCCAGTATTAAAGAAACCGATGAGAAAAACTTCTAACTGTGTTTAGTATTACTCCAAAGTTGAGTGCTCAGTGAAAAAAGCGGTTGGTTCAATCCAGGCCAAATTTGAGGGTGTAGATTTCATTACCGTTATCTAATTCCACTGTTGAAGAAACCGATGAGAAAAACTTCTAACTGTGCTTAGTATTACTCCAAAGTTGAGTGCTCAATGAAAAAAGGGGTTGGTGCAATCCAGGCAAATTTGAGGGTGTAGATTTCATTAGAACTTCATGAATCGGCCTGATTGAACAGATATTACCGTTATCTAATTCCACTGTTGAAGAAGCCGATGAGAAAAACTTCTAACTGTGTTTAGTATTACTCCAAAGTTGAGTGCTCAATGAAAAAAGGGGTTGGTGCAATCCAGGCAAATTTGAGGGTGTAGATTTCATTAGAACTTCATGAATCGGCCTGATTGAACAGATATTACCGTTATCTAATTCCAGTATTAAAGAAACCGATGAGAAAAACTTCTAACTGTGTTTAGTATTACTCCAAAGTTGAGTGCTCAGTGAAAAAAGCGGTTGGTTCAATCCAGGCCAAATTTGAGGGTGTAGATTTCATTACCGTTATCTAATTCCACTGTTGAAGAAGCCGATGAGAAAAACTTCTAACTGTGTTTAGTATTACTCCAAAGTTGAGTGCTCAATGAAAAAAGGGGTTGGTGCAATCCAGGCCAAATTTGAGGGTGTAGATTTCATTAGAACTTCATGAATCGGCCTGATTGAACAGATATTACCGTTATCTAATTCCACTGTTAAAGAAACCGATGAGAAAAACTTCTAACTATGTTTAGTATTACTCCAAAGTTGAGTGCTCAATGAAAAAAGGGGTTGGCTCAATTCAGGCTAAATTTGAGGGTGTAGATTTCATTAGAACTTCATGAATCGGCCTGATTGAACAGCTATTACCGTTATCTAATTCCAGTATTAAAGAAACCGATGAGAAAAACTTCTAACTGTGTTTAGTATTACTCCAAAGTTGAGTGCTCAGTGAAAAAAGCGGTTGGTTCAATCCAGGCCAAATTTGAGGGTGTAGATTTCATTACCGTTATCTAATTCCACTGTTGAAGAAACCGATGAGAAAAACTTCTAACTGTGCTTAGTATTACTCCAAAGTTGAGTGCTCAATGAAAAAAGGGGTTGGTGCAATCCAGGCAAATTTGAGGGTGTAGATTTCATTAGAACTTCATGAATCGGCCTGATTGAACAGATATTACCGTTATCTAATTCCACTGTTGAAGAAGCCGATGAGAAAAACTTCTAACTGTGTTTAGTATTACTCCAAAGTTGAGTGCTCAATGAAAAAAGGGGTTGGTGCAATCCAGGCAAATTTGAGGGTGTAGATTTCATTAGAACTTCATGAATCGGCCTGATTGAACAGATATTACCGTTATCTAATTCCAGTATTAAAGAAACCGATGAGAAAAACTTCTAACTGTGTTTAGTATTACTCCAAAGTTGAGTGCTCAGTGAAAAAAGCGGTTGGTTCAATCCAGGCCAAATTTGAGGGTGTAGATTTCATTACCGTTATCTAATTCCACTGTTGAAGAAACCGATGAGAAAAACTTCTAACTGTGCTTAGTATTACTCCAAAGTTGAGTGCTCAATGAAAAAAGGGGTTGGTGCAATCCAGGCAAATTTGAGGGTGTAGATTTCATTAGAACTTCATGAATCGGCCTGATTGAACAGATATTACCGTTATCTAATTCCACTGTTGAAGAAGCCGATGAGAAAAACTTCTAACTGTGTTTAGTATTACTCCAAAGTTGAGTGCTCAATGAAAAAAGGGGTTGGTGCAATCCAGGCAAATTTGAGGGTGTAGATTTCATTAGAACTTCATGAATCGGCCTGATTGAACAGATATTACCGTTATCTAATTCCAGTATTAAAGAAACCGATGAGAAAAACTTCTAACTGTGTTTAGTATTACTCCAAAGTTGAGTGCTCAGTGAAAAAAGCGGTTGGTTCAATCCAGGCCAAATTTGAGGGTGTAGATTTCATTACCGTTATCTAATTCCACTGTTGAAGAAACCGATGAGAAAAACTTCTAACTGTGCTTAGTATTACTCCAAAGTTGAGTGCTCAATGAAAAAAGGGGTTGGTGCAATCCAGGCAAATTTGAGGGTGTAGATTTCATTAGAACTTCATGAATCGGCCTGATTGAACAGATATTACCGTTATCTAATTCCACTGTTGAAGAAGCCGATGAGAAAAACTTCTAACTGTGTTTAGTATTACTCCAAAGTTGAGTGCTCAATGAAAAAAGGGGTTGGTGCAATCCAGGCAAATTTGAGGGTGTAGATTTCATTAGAACTTCATGAATCGGCCTGATTGAACAGATATTACCGTTATCTAATTCCAGTATTAAAGAAACCGATGAGAAAAACTTCTAACTGTGTTTAGTATTACTCCAAAGTTGAGTGCTCAGTGAAAAAAGCGGTTGGTTCAATCCAGGCCAAATTTGAGGGTGTAGATTTCATTACCGTTATCTAATTCCACTGTTGAAGAAACCGATGAGAAAAACTTCTAACTGTGCTTAGTATTACTCCAAAGTTGAGTGCTCAATGAAAAAAGGGGTTGGTGCAATCCAGGCAAATTTGAGGGTGTAGATTTCATTAGAACTTCATGAATCGGCCTGATTGAACAGATATTACCGTTATCTAATTCCACTGTTGAAGAAGCCGATGAGAAAAACTTCTAACTGTGTTTAGTATTACTCCAAAGTTGAGTGCTCAATGAAAAAAGGGGTTGGTGCAATCCAGGCAAATTTGAGGGTGTAGATTTCATTAGAACTTCATGAATCGGCCTGATTGAACAGATATTACCGTTATCTAATTCCAGTATTAAAGAAACCGATGAGAAAAACTTCTAACTGTGTTTAGTATTACTCCAAAGTTGAGTGCTCAGTGAAAAAAGCGGTTGGTTCAATCCAGGCCAAATTTGAGGGTGTAGATTTCATTACCGTTATCTAATTCCACTGTTGAAGAAACCGATGAGAAAAACTTCTAACTGTGCTTAGTATTACTCCAAAGTTGAGTGCTCAATGAAAAAAGGGGTTGGTGCAATCCAGGCAAATTTGAGGGTGTAGATTTCATTAGAACTTCATGAATCGGCCTGATTGAACAGATATTACCGTTATCTAATTCCACTGTTGAAGAAGCCGATGAGAAAAACTTCTAACTGTGTTTAGTATTACTCCAAAGTTGAGTGCTCAATGAAAAAAGGGGTTGGTGCAATCCAGGCAAATTTGAGGGTGTAGATTTCATTAGAACTTCATGAATCGGCCTGATTGAACAGATATTACCGTTATCTAATTCCAGTATTAAAGAAACCGATGAGAAAAACTTCTAACTGTGTTTAGTATTACTCCAAAGTTGAGTGCTCAGTGAAAAAAGCGGTTGGTTCAATCCAGGCCAAATTTGAGGGTGTAGATTTCATTACCGTTATCTAATTCCACTGTTGAAGAAACCGATGAGAAAAACTTCTAACTGTGCTTAGTATTACTCCAAAGTTGAGTGCTCAATGAAAAAAGGGGTTGGTGCAATCCAGGCAAATTTGAGGGTGTAGATTTCATTAGAACTTCATGAATCGGCCTGATTGAACAGATATTACCGTTATCTAATTCCACTGTTGAAGAAGCCGATGAGAAAAACTTCTAACTGTGTTTAGTATTACTCCAAAGTTGAGTGCTCAATGAAAAAAGGGGTTGGTGCAATCCAGGCAAATTTGAGGGTGTAGATTTCATTAGAACTTCATGAATCGGCCTGATTGAACAGATATTACCGTTATCTAATTCCAGTATTAAAGAAACCGATGAGAAAAACTTCTAACTGTGTTTAGTATTACTCCAAAGTTGAGTGCTCAGTGAAAAAAGCGGTTGGTTCAATCCAGGCCAAATTTGAGGGTGTAGATTTCATTACCGTTATCTAATTCCACTGTTGAAGAAGCCGATGAGAAAAACTTCTAACTGTGTTTAGTATTACTCCAAAGTTGAGTGCTCAATGAAAAAAGGGGTTGGTGCAATCCAGGCCAAATTTGAGGGTGTAGATTTCATTAGAACTTCATGAATCGGCCTGATTGAACAGATATTACCGTTATCTAATTCCACTGTTAAAGAAACCGATGAGAAAAACTTCTAACTATGTTTAGTATTACTCCAAAGTTGAGTGCTCAATGAAAAAAGGGGTTGGCTCAATTCAGGCTAAATTTGAGGGTGTAGATTTCATTAGAACTTCATGAATCGGCCTGATTGAACAGCTATTACCGTTATCTAATTCCAGTATTAAAGAAACCGATGAGAAAAACTTCTAACTGTGTTTAGTATTACTCCAAAGTTGAGTGCTCAGTGAAAAAAGCGGTTGGTTCAATCCAGGCCAAATTTGAGGGTGTAGATTTCATTACCGTTATCTAATTCCACTGTTGAAGAAACCGATGAGAAAAACTTCTAACTGTGCTTAGTATTACTCCAAAGTTGAGTGCTCAATGAAAAAAGGGGTTGGTGCAATCCAGGCAAATTTGAGGGTGTAGATTTCATTAGAACTTCATGAATCGGCCTGATTGAACAGATATTACCGTTATCTAATTCCACTGTTGAAGAAGCCGATGAGAAAAACTTCTAACTGTGTTTAGTATTACTCCAAAGTTGAGTGCTCAATGAAAAAAGGGGTTGGTGCAATCCAGGCAAATTTGAGGGTGTAGATTTCATTAGAACTTCATGAATCGGCCTGATTGAACAGATATTACCGTTATCTAATTCCAGTATTAAAGAAACCGATGAGAAAAACTTCTAACTGTGTTTAGTATTACTCCAAAGTTGAGTGCTCAGTGAAAAAAGCGGTTGGTTCAATCCAGGCCAAATTTGAGGGTGTAGATTTCATTACCGTTATCTAATTCCACTGTTGAAGAAACCGATGAGAAAAACTTCTAACTGTGTTTAGTATTACTCCAAAGTTGAGTGCTCAGTGAAAAAATTACTATACATACATATTAAAAGTCAAAATCTCTTGTATAAAGAATGCTTTTAAGATTTATTCGGTTTGGATAATTAAAACTGAATTATTTTGTGATAGGTTTTTGAAGTAGATTTTCGTGAATCTATATACTTTTCTACAAACCGCCTAAATGTTTGCATTTTACACATACATTTAAACAAAATTTTTGGTTTCGTAGTTTTAGGACAAATTTAGTATAAACTTCACATCGGTTACAGGGCATATTATACGATCACTATAACCAGGTACTTGCGGAGAAATTCAATATGGTCCTTCCATAGTATCGTGTTATCATTTTATTATAGGCCAAGATATTTAAAAGATTTAACGAATTCAATTTTAAAACAAGTATCAATACAAGCAACCTGGTCACAATGAGCATCATGATAAACAATGTCCGGATCAATAACAGTATATTGTCATTTAATTTGAAAATTAATACATACATTTAGTTTTGTTGCTCAAGAGTCAAGACCATAGAATGAGCATGGCACCATTTCTTTACTAAGCATAAATCCGACTTCATATTTTGAATATTACCCGAAGATTGTCAGCGTAAGCTGTCAACCTAGAGTTAAAATTTGTTTGAAAAATAGAATTTAAATAAATTAAATAAACCTTCAGAGGCTAGCAACATGGCGAATTTCATTTGACTCTTAATGGCCAATGAGTAGGGAATATTTATGCTTGAAGAAGTAATATTTGCATAAGCTTTGAATTCAAGATGCTTGGATTCGAAACAAACCACCATACACTTTTTAGGGAAGCGGATTGCTTAATTAAATTTTGTAAATAAAATTTTGGTTTTCAATTCCCAAATAATTCAACGTACATTTTATTATATTTTCTATATTAAACGAAGGTAATTTAATCGTTGCTTCGGTAAAAGAGGGACAAAGTACTAATTCAATTATATGGAATGTATGTAACAGGATTAAAAAAACACTATACACGGTATAATTCACAGGGACAAGGTCCCCGATAATTAAAGGAAAGAAATGAATAAATGATTTAACTTTACTAGCTGACATAGAAAGTCTATTTTTATTAAGTTAAATAGTTTAAGTGGCTCTGATATATTGCCTCTTTTTATTTCAACGTAGTTAAATGCTTGCTTTCTTAAGTTTAGCGTCCCAATTGAAAACAGTTTCAATTTATCTACATTGATTGATTGATTGGAGTGTATGACCAAATCTAAACCTGTCTCCTGGATGATGCCGGGCCCACCGGGCACCCATTACATATAACACATAAGGAAGGATAGGAAAGGAATGTTAGTATGGATACACTTGACCAGGTTACAGACACCTTTGTAAATAAAAAATATAAAGGGCTGAAACCTCACGAGGTGATCAGAACTTCGGTCTTTGGTATCTTCAATAATATCATAAAGTTGGTGTGACTGTTTTGACATTATTGATTTCTATTTTAACCAATATATATTTACTTATACAACAACAGCCAAACAGGTCAAAAGCTTCAACATGGGTACAGGCATCCAATTTAAAACGAAAAATCGTATTCTAGAACTTTATACCGAAAGTAGTATAACAAATTATACTGATACTTCTAACCGTTTAACTGACCATATTCCAGAAATTTATCCGAAAACTCATTTTAGAATCCCATTTACAACGCACATGTCTAACACAGTGATACCCGCGGTTAAGGCATAGTCAAGTTCCATCCTACTTGGCCATATTCCACACAAATCAAATATTGCCATTTCCAACGCACATATCAAATTTCATTATAATCGGTTAAGAAATAGCCAAGTTCCATCATACTTGGCCATATTTCTGAACTTCGCCCAAACCTCATTTCAGACTCCCATTTCCAATACAAATGTCGAATTTCATAATAATCGGTTGAGAAATGAGCAAGTTCCATCATACTTAGCCATATTCCAGAACCTCATCCAAAACTCATTTTAGAATCCCATTTCTAACACACACATCAAATTTCATAATAATCGGTTGAGAAATAGACAAGTTCCATCATACTTGGCTATATTCCAGAACTTCATCCAGAAATCGTTTTAAAATCCCAGAATTTCATCCAAAACTCATTTTAGAATCCCATCTCTAACACACAAATCAAATTTCATAATAATCGGTTGATAAATAGACAAGTTCCATCATACTTAGTCATATTCCAGAACTTCATCCAGAAATCGTTTTAAAATCCCAGAACTTCATCCATAAATCATTTTAGAATCCCATTTCCAATAAAAATGTCGAATTTCATCGTAATCGGTTGAGAAATGGGCAAGTTCCATCCTACTTGGCCATATTCCAGAACTTCATCCAAAACTCATTTTAGAATCCCATTTCTAACACATATATTAAATTTCATAATAATCGATTGATAAATAGACAAGTTCCATCATACTTGGCCATATTCCAGAACTTCATCCAGAAATCGTTTTAAAATCCCAGAACTTCATCCATAAATCATTTTAGAATCCCATTTCCAATACAAATGTCGAATTTCATCGCAATCGGTTGAGAAATGGGCAAGTTTCATCCTACTTCGCCATATTCCAGAACTTCATCCAAAACTCATTTTAGAATCCCATTTCTAACACATATATTAAATTTCATAATAATCGGTTGATAAATAGGCAAGTTCCATCATACTTGGCCATATTCCAGAACTTCATCCAGAAATCGTTTTAAAATCCCAGAACTTCATCCATAAATCATTTTAGAATCCCATTTCCAATAGAAATGTCGAATTTCATCGTAATCGGTTGATAAATAGGCAAGTTCCATCCTACTTGGCCATATTCCAGAACTTCATCCAAAACTCATTTTAGAATCCCATTTCTAACACATATATTAAATTTCATAATAATCGGTTGATAAATAGACAAGTTCCATCATACTTGGCCATATTCCAGAACTTCATCCAGAAATCGTTTTAAAATCCCAGAACTTCATCCATAAATCATTTTAGAATCCCATTTCCAATAGAAATGTCGAATTTCATCGTAATCGGTTGAGAAATGGGCAAGTTCCATCCTACTTGGCCATATTCCAGAACTTCATCCAAAACTCATTTTAGAATCCCATTTCTAACACATATATTAAATTTCATAATAATCGGTTGATAAATAGACAAGTTCCATCATACTTGGCCATATTCCTGAACTTCATCCAGAAATCGTTTTAAAATCCCAGAACTTAATCCATAAATCATTTTAGAATCCCATTTCCAATACAAATGTCGAATTTCATCGCAATCGGTTGAGAAATGGGCAAGTTTCATCCTACTTCGCCATATTCCAGAACTTCATCCAAAACTCATTTTAGAATCCCATTTCTAACACATATATTAAATTTCATAATAATCGGTTGATAAATAGACAAGTTCCATCATACTTGGCCATATTCCTGAACTTCATCCAGAAATCGTTTTAAAATCCCAGAACTTAATCCATAAATCATTTTAGAATCCCATTTCCAATACAAATGTCGAATTTCATCGTAATCGGTTGATAAATAGGCAAGTTCTATCATATAAAAAATTTGTTAACTATTCACCACATCCAAATCCAACCCCAACTCAACTCCAACTCAACTTCAACTCAACGCGCAAATTGACCCCTAATTTAATCTTCAAATCAATTCCCAATTCAATGCCCAATTCAATAATCAAATAAGCATATATAAAAAAATCGTAAATATTTATAAAAGCAGTTATTTTGGGTCAATTCGTATGCCAGGTACCCCACCCCCTTGACGTACAGTCTCCAAAAGCTTTTCAAATCTCCGCCTTGACCATAGAAACAGATTGGCGAAAAAAAAATCCAAATCGGACAAGCCGTTCTCGAGATACCATGGGTCCAGACATCCAGACATCCAGACATCCAGACAGACCGACGGACATTTTTTTTTTTTTTGCTTTTTCAGACTCAGGGACTTTCAAAACGTCGAGAAAAGTGGTTTTGGACCAACCAAATTTTTCGTCATTTTTGACAGGATTTCAATACTTTGGTCTTTTTAGACCGAAGTAATTAGTTTTTTATGTTTCACTAAATGTTAAAATATTAGAAAAAAAGTACGGTATTTGATATTTAAACAAATAAACACGTCCTGACCAAACTTGAACCAAACTTTCCAGAAATATTGTTTAAATCTCAAGAAAGGGCACTGTTAATATTTCAAACCTCCATATCCTTCTTGAGGGATGATAATCACATCCAAAGTTACTACTGAAGATTTTCTAACGTTTCACCAATTGAAGGTCAATCAATTGAACATCACCAATGATGGTGATGGTGATGGTGATGGTGATGGTGATGGTGATGGTGATGGTGATGGTGATGGTGATGGTGATGGTGATGGTGATGGTGATGGTGATGGTGATGGTGATGGTGATGGTGATGGTGATGGTGATGGTGATGGTGATGGTGATGGTGATGGTGATGGTGATGGTGATGGTGATGGTGATGGTGATGGTGATGGTGATGGTGATGGTGATGGTGATGGTGATGGTGATGGTGATGGTGATGGTGATGGTGATGGTGATGGTGATGGTGATGGTGATGGTGATGGTGATGGTGATGGTGATGGTGATGGTGATGGTGATGGTGATGGTGATGGTGATGGTGATGGTGATGGTGATGGTGATGGTGATGGTGATGGTGATGGTGATGGTGATGGTGATGGTGATGGTGATGGTGATGGTGATGGTGATGGTGATGGTGATGGTGATGGTGATGGTGATGGTGATGGTGATGGTGATGGTGATGGTGATGGTGATGGTGATGGTGATGGTGATGGTGATGGTGATGGTGATGGTGATGGTGATGGTGATGGTGATGGTGATGGTGATGGTGATGGTGATGGTGATGGTGATGGTGATGGTGATGGTGATGGTGATGGTGATGGTGATGGTGATGGTGATGGTGATGGTGATGGTGATGGTGATGGTGATGGTGATGGTGATGGTGATGGTGATGGTGATGGTGATGGTGATGGTGATGGTGATGGTGATGGTGATGGTGATGGTGATGGTGATGGTGATGGTGATGGTGATGGTGATGGTGATGGTGATGGTGATGGTGATGGTGATGGTGATGGTGATGGTGATGGTGATGGTGATGGTGATGGTGATGGTGATGGTGATGGTGATGGTGATGGTGATGGTGATGGTGATGGTGATGGTGATGGTGATGGTGATGGTGATGGTGATGGTGATGGTGATGGTGATGGTGATGGTGATGGTGATGGTGATGGTGATGGTGATGGTGATGGTGATGGTGATGGTGATGGTGATGGTGATGGTGATGGTGATGGTGATGGTGATGGTGATGGTGATGGTGATGGTGATGGTGATGGTGATGGTGATGGTGATGGTGATGGTGATGGTGATGGTGATGGTGATGGTGATGGTGATGGTGATGGTGATGGTGATGGTGATGGTGATGGTGATGGTGATGGTGATGGTGATGGTGATGGTGATGGTGATGGTGATGGTGATGGTGATGGTGATGGTGATGGTGATGGTGATGGTGATGGTGATGGTGATGGTGATGGTGATGGTGATGGTGATGGTGATGGTGATGGTGATGGTGATGGTGATGGTGATGGTGATGGTGATGGTGATGGTGATGGTGATGGTGATGGTGATGGTGATGGTGATGGTGATGGTGATGGTGATGGTGATGGTGATGGTGATGGTGATGGTGATGGTGATGGTGATGGTGATGGTGATGGTGATGGTGATGGTGATGGTGATGGTGATGGTGATGGTGATGGTGATGGTGATGGTGATGGTGATGGTGATGGTGATGGTGATGGTGATGGTGATGGTGATGGTGATGGTGATGGTGATGGTGATGGTGATGGTGATGGTGATGGTGATGGTGATGGTGATGGTGATGGTGATGGTGATGGTGATGGTGATGGTGATGGTGATGGTGATGGTGATGGTGATGGTGATGGTGATGGTGATGGTGATGGTGATGGTGATGGTGATGGTGATGGTGATGGTGATGGTGATGGTGATGGTGATGGTGATGGTGATGGTGATGGTGATGGTGATGGTGATGGTGATGGTGATGGTGATGGTGATGGTGATGGTGATGGTGATGGTGATGGTGATGGTGATGGTGATGGTGATGGTGATGGTGATGGTGATGGTAATGGTGATGGTAATGGTGATGGTGATGGTGATGGTAATGGTGATGGTGATGGTGATGGTGATGGTGATGGTGATGGTGATGGTGATGGTGATGGTGATGGTGATGGTGATGGTGATGGTGATGGTGATGGTGATGGTGATGGTGATGGTGATGGTGATGGTGATGGTGATGGTGATGGTGATGGTGATGGTGATGGTGATGGTGATGGTGATGGTGATGGTGATGGTGATGGTGATGGTGATGGTGATGGTGATGGTGATGGTGATGGTGATGGTGATGGTGATGGTGATGGTGATGGTGATGGTGATGGTGATGGTGATGGTGATGGTGATGGTGATGGTGATGGTAATGGTGATGGTAATGGTGATGGTGATGGTGATGGTGATGGTGATGGTGATGGTGATGGTGATGGTGATGGTGATGGTGATGGTGATGGTGATGGTGATGGTGATGGTGATGGTGATGGTGATGGTGATGGTGATGGTGATGGTGATGGTGATGGTGATGGTGATGGTGATGGTGATGGTGATGGTGATGGTGATGGTGATGGTGATGGTGATGGTGATGGTGATGGTGATGGTGATGGTGATGGTGATGGTGATGGTGATGGTGATGGTGATGGTGATGGTGATGGTGATGGTGATGGTGATGGTGATGGTGATGGTGATGGTGATGGTGATGGTGATGGTGATGGTGATGGTGATGGTGATGGTGATGGTGATGGTGATGGTGATGGTGATGGTGATGGTGATGGTGATGGTGATCTTTATATGATGTTTTTTATGGTATGATGATATGATGATATGATAGTATGATGGTATGATGGTAAAATGATATGATGTTATGATATTGCCTCTCACGGCTTTAAGTCGCTGATAAATAAGCCAACCCGTATTACAAGAAATTCCTCCACGTGCATTGAATACTTGTTTTTGATTGAGGTTGAAGCGAAAGATAGAATTATCAAGCCATGGACATAGCCTGCCCGTCTTAGAAAAATCAAGCTTAAAAATAAACTTTCGAAAAAGCTAAATACTAGTAACTTAAATGATCCGGGTCTTTACTAACTGGGTTAAGGCACTAATTAAAGCTGTTGAACAGGAAATATTTTTACCAAAGCTAATTATTTTAATAAAATGTTTCAAGCTGTCCATGGCAACATTAAACATAGTTGGAAATTAGTCGATGAGATTTCAAACGCTCAAATTCAAGAAATATCTATTGATGAAAATGCTTCAGTAACCGATCCACGCGAATTGACTCATTTGTTTAATAATCACTTCGTAAATGCTGTCTTAAATTTGAAACAATACATTAACTGTGATGTCAATCTTATTTACAGTAATTCTAATTAAAATCTTGTTCTTAGAAACTTTCCCGCTTGAAATTCTAAATGTAATATCGGAACTTAAAATATCGCATTCATCTGAAAATGATTTGTTTAGCAACTTAGTACAACACACATAGTAAATTCAAATTGTTCTACCGGTGTTTACTCTTCTAAATTAAAAGAAGCTGTTGTTAGACCAATCTCCTTGCTTTCTGTGTTTGGTTAAATCATTGAGAAGCCAGCAGATTCGAGGGTTACTATTTTGGACAGCACCAATTTTTTACATGATAGCCAGTTTGGCTTCAGAAAATCCGAGAGAGACACACAAAATGCTCTATTAAAATTCACTAACTTTTTATACGAAGGACTTGATCAGAGAAATGCGGTTGCCTCTATTTTTAATAATCTTACGAAGGTCTTCAATATGGTTAACCACAAACCCCTGGGTTTCATGGAGTCACTTTGCTTTGGTTTTGCTCATACTTAACCGATAGATCCTAGGTTGTTAAGATGAAAGGTATTATGAGTTAGCCTAAAATCTTAAACGATGGCATACCGCAAGGAATGCATTATTCTTAATGCTTATAGGGCTTCTGCCTCATGGCCTCTATTTCAATCCCTTGAGATATTTCCACTTAGACATCTATTTGTGCTAAAAGTATTCAAATTTTTTTTTGTTATAATTGTGAACTAGTCAAAGGCCAGCACTAGATACAACTTGAGGAACCCTTACGGCTTGACAGGTTTTACACTCGTGCGGAGTTGCTAGACTTCCACCGGGCGTGTCCCCAGATGGCGGTTGGGGTAAACCCAAACCGACTTGTCGGCGGGTAGATGGGAAATAAAATACCATTATGAGAAAATATTACGACGCAGGGAAACGGGTGAGCAAGCGGGCGATATCCAATGACCGCAATACTTCAGAGGTGATGAACTCTGAAAACCCATTTGGAAGAAGTTTCATAATGCCAAGATCACCAACATTCTCAACTAGAAGTGTTGAGATCGAAAATGATGAACTACGCAGACCACTGTGTAAGATTGAAAAAATTACATCGGATTTAATTAACGAAGCAACAATTCTTAAGAAAGAAAATAAGAAACTGAAAAATTCTTACAATCAAAGGAACCTGACGAACAGAATGCTTTAGAGTTTCGTAAGAAAAATGCTTTGCACCCTATAAGAAACCAGTGGATCAGTGTGCTACAGAGTACCACACTGGCGAAGAAGGATTAAGAGAAGAAACTGACTGGATCCTAAAAAAGAACAGGAAGAAAAGATCTGCAAAGAAAGGTAGGCAGAATCTTCTCCAGAATTTGTAGATTCAAGCCGAACTTCAAAAACTGATGTATTGAATCTAAATCAGCAAAATACACCCGATCAGGGAAACCAACCTACCAAAATTAAGGAAAAGGCACCACCATCACCAACCAACATCATTGGCGTAACTATCCAATCATTAATGAAATCGGTGACTGCAAAAGAATACAGAGTTGTAGCACTGAACAATAATATATTAAAATCAATACAACAGATACTGAAAATTATAGAGCCTTGGCTACAAAGCAAACAGATGAAGGCAAGGAATGGTACATATACGAGGACAAAAATGATCGCCCGATCAAAGTGATGGCCAGAGGCCTTCACCCAACCTGTACAAAGCAGGATATAATGGAAGCCTTTACACCAGAGACCAGAGCTTCAAAATAGAGGCTTCCACCAAAATAGAGGTGGAAAAAATTTCCAATATTAAGGCAGTTCTTAACATCAGAGTTAAAATAGAAGCGGTAAGAAAATCCGCAGTGTAAGATGCCCAGTAATAGCGCAATGTCCAATAACCCAGTGGTAAAATTACAACAAACAAGTGCAACAGAAGGCCGAATCGAGCACCACAAAGCAAATCACGACTTAATTAAAATACTACCAGAGAAAGGATTACGAAAATTACTGCAAGTAATCAACGCAGCGTTCAGATTAAAATACGTTCCATACCAGTGGAAGGTGGCAGATGTGATAATGATTCTAAAACCTATAACAAGCCGCCAAACAAGAGAACTTCATTCAGGCCGATTTCCCTACTTCCTATAATTTCAAAATTATTTGAAAAGCTACTACTCAAGCGGTTAAAATCAGTAATATAAGTCAGAAACTCATTCCTCCTCACCAATTTGGGTTTATAGAGAGACAATCTACCATCAAGTGCACAGAATCACAGATCTATTTGGAGATTCTCTGGAAAATAAAAAAATATGCTCAAAGGTCGTCTTGGACGTATCTCAAGCCTTCGACAAAGTATGGTACCGCGATGCCTGGAATATAAAATACACAGAGATTTGCCGAATCAGGTTTACCTGATTTTAAAGTCATATCTATATGAAGAGAAATAATCCGAACTAAAGAAACTATCGGCTGAAGTTCCACAAGAAAGTGTTCTGGGGCCAATGCTCTATACATACTTTATACGCGAGACGTGCCAAGCACAAAAGGAACTGATACTGCAATCTTGGCAATTGGAGACACCATAGAGGAGTCAACCAGTAAATTTCAAAACTCCCCTAATTCATTGAATAATTGGACGAAGAAATGACGCAAAAATGTTAATTGGTTACCTATTCGATTGAATTCGCAACCAATTCCACATGCAAAAACTGTAAAATATTTAGGAATGACCTTTGATGCTAAACTCAAGTGGAAAGACCATGTTAAAAAGAAAGAAGAAGAGTTAAACATCAAATATAGAAAACATTGGCTCATAGGAAGGAACTCTGAGCTATCATTACATAATAAACTGCTATGATATCGGCAGATATTGAAACCTGTATGAACCTATGGTATACAGCTATGGGGCTGTACCGAGAAAACTAACGTAAAATTAATTCAAACTTTTCAAAAAAAGTTTTGCGTAGTATGGTCAACGCACCATGATATGTTACATAAGGAATGCTAATCTGAATAAGGATCTAAAAAGGAGTCCGTAGAGAATGATACTGGCGATTTTGAAAGCAAATCCAGAAAAGAACGAGCTCGAAAAGCAAAGGAAGTGAAAACCAAAACAAACGGAGAGCTGGTCAGACACGAAGTCGGCTGATTGAATCCTGAAAGCGGATTGTTTCTAACCTTTATTATATTTCGATAGGATTGCGATCCTAAACACACTGCAATGTAAGTGAAGTTTCAAAATAGATACTTTGGGCTGGCCACCGGCAAAGCTCTGACCTTAACCCAATCAAGAAAACTTATGGGCAGAAATTCAGCAAGGATTAATAAAGAAAAGTTTCAAGAGTTTAGACGAGCGGTTCCAAAATTTTAAGGAAATCTGGAAAAAACATTCCAGAGGCGTATTGTTATACTTTGTTAGGCTGTGGCTACTCCACTAATGAAACACGAAATTATTGTGTACCATACTCACCGTTAATCTCAAAAACGTACAATACAACATACACATCAATGATCAATGTGGTGCAATACGCCAATTAAATCGATTAAATACAATTGCAAATATCTCAACAAAAGGAGGCGATAAGGCCGTTATTGGAATAGCAAATGAAACAATGAAACTGTGATTAAATAAATCAATACCAGTATGGCGCATTTCGTCACACAATAGTTGTTCATCTAGAAAATGGGCAACAGAACAAAATAAAATGCAGGACAACGAGCACCAGAACCACCTTATTAGCCTAGCCTAGCCAAACTGGACCAAAAAGCCATTAAATTCAAAACTTATTTATGTAAAAAATCCCGGAAAATTTGAAAACATTTTCAGGTCTATAGTAACATTTTTTGGAGTTTTGTAGGTTAGATCTTTCATTAGTTTATGGATCTCTTCCGGCGTGACGTGTTTTCGCGCATTTAAAACTAGTAAACTTATCTAAACCATTAAAAATTCATACTACTCATGTAGATACACAATGTATTAGGTTTGTAATTTTTTAGAATAAATTTAAAACGCGATTTCATTTTATATTCTGTAATACAAACGACTCAACAATATAATTGTATTTCATTATTGTTTGCACTGCTATTAAAACTTGTATGTAGAAATATTTACCAAAACCATACAAGCCACAAGAGAATTTAATTTATCAAACAAAATTTAGTCCACTATAAAACACATTTTAGTCTAGCTTCGAATTTAAAATGAACCTAATAAAAGTAGTTGTACTGCTAACCGCTGTTAATACAATTACAAGTTTATTACAATTCAATAAATTATTATTTGTTAATAGCACAAATAATGGCCATCCGAATTACAGTAAAATATTTTCAAAATTTTCTTGCATCCATTTTATACAAATCACAAACGCTTCAGAGTCCAATTCAATTCTGGCAGATCTGCATTACAATAAATTTAAAAGCATTTCGGTCCTCTTAATTACTGCACATAATACAAGTAATTTAGACAAATTTAATTGTAATTTGTATATAACGTTTATAAATTCAGTAAAAACTTTAAAACAAATGTTAATTTTAAAAATATTTAAAAATTTTGCAAAAATTTTAATAATCATAAAAAATTTAACCAATACTCAAATTAATTTGGTGTTCAGTGATCACTTACGGCAATATTTATTTAAAAATTCGCTTGATATAATGTGGATCGATTACGAGAATTTTGCACGGAACAATTTACATATTAACAATTTGTTTGGGCATCAGAATCACGACGAGACTATATTCAATGATGAGGATAAATTTATCGATCGAATGCTACGAAATGAAAACGATGTTATACATATTCGTGTCAGCCTATTCGAATGTCCGCCCTATGTAATTTATGAGCGCCACCAATCAAATAAAACGCGTCGACTTGATGGTGCAGAATTTCGTTGCCTTGAGGAAATCACAAAAAACTGGAAAATTACATTTACATATCGTGACTTATCAACAGATATAACGCATCCGTGGAATATCTCGCTAAAAGATTTGCATCAAAATATTTCGGATGTATCGACGTGCTCCATTTGGTTGTCGGAACATCATTATCGTTATTTTGATCTGTCTAAATTTATTGATTTCCAATGTATAACATTTCTGGTACCTAAACCAATGGCTTTGACACAAGCCTCGAACATTTATTTACCATATCAGACAAGTGTTTGGATTATATTTGTTATAGTAATGTCTATTATATTGGTGCTTATAAAATTATCGGCATGGCTTGAGACTAGAATACATGAAAATTTATTCGGTGACAACAAATATAACAACATCACCATGATACTGTTAGAACTGATCAATATAATGACTGCACATGGTTTGGTCAAGTTTCCAAAGTGTTTAATTTTTAAAATTCTATTTATGAGCTGCATTCTTTTAAGTTTTCTAATAGACGTTGGCTATGTAACGGGATACACATCTCTTCTAGCTATTCCGCGCTACTCAAAATCAATTGATACGTTAAAAGAATTTCTTGCCCAAGATATACATTGGAGTGAAAGAGATGTCGGAACGTACAAGGGCGAATTTTTGCGAACCGAGAATACCGATTTCATTAGTTTAGCGAATCAATTTATTTACGAGGAATCAGAAGAGCATCGTTATAAATTATTGGCTGGTCATAAATTTTCACGAGTTGTAAAGGCATGTAAATACTTGTATGTATTGTTTAATATAATGCTAAAAAATAATTTTTCTATTTACAGATTATTTCAAATTCGTTTGTAACAGATACCAATGTGTTTGGTCCGTATATTAATGAGATGCAGCCAATGAAAACTTGCTTATTTGAATATTATACAACGTTCGCGTTTCCAAAATCGTCGCCATTTAAAAAAATTTTTGATCGCCAAATATTACGGTATTTCATGTGTAATCTCAAGGAATTTTTCACCAAGTTTGTTTAATTATTTTAGAATTCATGAGGCTGGCCTATTTGAACCTTGGTTTCGTGATATCGAATTGCAGCATCCTGATGATATGAAACGATTTTCTCATCATCATATTGAGTCATCTTCTGTGAACTCAATATTAACGGTGGCTAATTTGACGGGCGTCTTTTATTTGTGGTGTATTGGACTGGGTGTTGCAATTTTTACTTTTATTGGAGAATTGGTATGGTTTCGAGTGTGTAAAAGATTTTATTTTTGATGTAGTTTATTTCTAAATTTATTCTGTAAATCAAAATTACAAATAACGCTTATTTAAACTTAATGTATAAAAGTTCCTGTAGCTTATGCAATAAATAATAGAATTTAATCTCTCTCAAGAGATGCCGCCTGACTCTTTTGATTGAATGTGAAGTAAATGCTCATTTACTCGTTTTAGGGGATATTTCGAACATGACCAATAGGAGCCCTTCTGTGTTTAATTACTTCTGAGCTTCAAATTCTCTGTGTTTGGGTGGTAAGCAATTCTTGTGTTCTGCTATGTATGTCATTAATTTAATTCTAAACTGTAAATTGGTGCGGTGATCTACAAACTTCAACGGTAAAATCTAACCCGGTGAGAATCTAAGGTAAAATATACAGTATACACTGTTACGGCCACCGTAATGGAGATAAACCAACAGACATTATTTGAATTAACGGATATTATTTGAATTATATAATTATTAATTAATGCCATCTATAGTTCTATAGTATTACTAAAAATATTATTTCTCTTTCATTTTAACTAATGCCATCTAGGGATGAACATTCCTAATATTAAGAATACCGAACGCATTAATTGCTGTCAAGTAAGAAGATGAAATAAAAGAACGTCTAATCGCAAATCGCAATACAACTTTTGTACGAACCAGAGGTATTCTATTTTCGTTACCTTTAATTATTTTACTTTATGCTGAAGCGCAAACAATATGGTGTCTGAAACCCGAGAAACGATTGGGGAACGGTGATATTTAGTTTAATAAAGTATAATTATTCAGTCTAATTGGTATTATTTTGTATGAAGCAAAGTTTTAAATTAAAGTACGAAGCAAAGTTGTAAATTAAAAGTTAAAAGCAAAGTTGTAAATGAAAAAGGCGCGGTATATTCGCGTGTAGCGATATATAAAAAAGGAAAATAGTATTGGGGCACGGCGGCAACGCGAGCGCTGTTGTAGAATTTTGAGAGTGATATCAAAAAGGAAAAGGGTAAGATGATTTTTTTAATTGTATGCAACATAGGGGCATTATTGCGAGATATTTTGGCGACTTTTTGTGAAAACGGTCCAGTTTGGTGCGTTACAGTCTAAGAAAATATTGCGGTTAAGAATAAAAATAGAAACGTGGGTAACGGTAAAGAAAATATTGTGGTAAAGAATAAAAATTGAAACGTGGGTAAAGGTAAAGGAAATAATGCGGTAAAAAATGAAAAATTGAATCGTGGGTAACGGTAAATTAAATATTACGGTAAATAAATAAAAAAAAGTGAAATGTAGGCGCACGATGTTTTGAGTTTTGAAAAATTGAATATTGTTCTCGTGTCGTATGGACACGCACGGTGAGTCGTGTCGTATGGAGGCGCACGATGTTTTGAGTTTTTTAAAGTTGAATATTGTTCTCGTATTGTATGTTTCGCATGATGATTTGAGTTATAATGGTTAAATATTTGTTTTGTGTTAACTTGGAATTATGTTTCGACTTAGAATTATGAGTAAAGGAGTCCAGTAAAAGAACTGGCTAACACTAATCTTTTATTGAGTTTAATTTTATAGAGTAACCAAATGGACGATGAAGCATCTCCAGAACTGTACGCGGAAGATTACGAAATGTTTGATGAGGAAAAGGATTCCAAACAGTCGAATCAAGAACGGTTATATGTTCTAAGAGAGCAACATATTGAGTCGCTGGAACGTTTCTTTTCTGAAATATGAAAGAGGAAGGTTTTCAAATATTGACGGTTACCGAATTGAATATACGTCAAGAAAGACTGAGGCAACATTTCGAATTATTCGAGAAAACAGACTTGCGGTATCGACAAGGAAACATCTTGGTCACGAGCGGCGTTTACATTGAATTAGAAGGAAGATTTATGTATGCAATGGGTAAAATTCAGGATAGGATAGGGAAGCAAGTTGGTATTGGGCAAGGTGGTAGTTGCTCGACAGGAAAAGGTTACAGAGATCGATTAACCGCGGTAATTAGATTGGAACCTAGTGGACCCCCTAGGATAGGGAAGTTTAACGGGAATCCAGCCGAATGGCCAGCATTTCGGGATTTGTTCTTGGCAGAGGTCCATGATAAGAGTTATGACCCAGTCACCAAGGTACTTAATTTACAGCAGGCCTGTGTAGGGAAGGGTGCGTTGACATTGGGTCAGCATGGGAAATTATGATGAAAGCATACAATGACAATTATCATGTTATCCATAGCATCTTGGGAAGAATGTATTCTGTTAAAAACCAGGATCGTGAAACTCATGATTCTTTGCGGGTGAAACTACACTCTTTAAATGGTGGAATCAGATAACTGAAGACTATTGCAAAGCCGGAGCAATTGTGGGATCAAATTTGGATCCATTACGCAAAACAACGGTTACCTAAGTCAGATTGGATGCATGGGAGCAATATCGTAATCAGGATGGTGAAGGCCGCCTGCCAACACTGGACCAACTCGGGAAGTTGTTGAAGAGAAATTACTTGAATGGTCATGCGAAGGACAATGTTGTCTAAGTAAAATAACGCCAACTAGTCAATGGATGATGTCCAGAATTATCGAAGTGTTTATTGGACGAAATGGCAAAGCAAGAATATGCAAGGTAAAGACGGAGAAAGGCAAATTAGTACGACCGATCAATCAATTATATTTACTACCGATGGAGAAAGAAGCTGTCACATCTGATGCTGATTTTCCTTAGGGTTTTTTAATGGAAGTTTTCCCTAAGGTTTTCCCAGACTCCTACAGCAAATGCTGAATGTTGATTATGAAATTTTGTATACGAGAAGAGCATGTTTGTACCGCGCTAGTTATATGAGAATAATAGGAAAGAATTATCTGATAGACTCATTCAATACCACGATGAGAGCCACTATAGGGTCATCTTGTTCGTTTAGCCAGCCAGGATGTTACGGCCACCCTAATGGAGATAAACCAACGGACATTATTTGAATTAACGGATATTATTTGAATTATATAATTATTAATTAATGCCATCTGTAGTTCTACAGTATTACCAAAAATATTATTTCTCTTTCATTTTAACTAATGCCATCTAGGGATGGACATTCCTATTATTAAGAAAACCGAACGCATTAATTGCTGTCAAGTAAGAAGATCAAATAAAAGCACGTTTAATCTCAATACAACTTTTGTACGAACCAGAGGTGTTTTATTTTCGTTACCTTTAATTATTTTACTTTGTGTTGAAGCGCAAACATACACGTCTGACTTGTTTGCCTTGATATTTGAAACATTTCATGATACTAGCCCACTAAGGATGGGACACCTTTAAGTCCAATTGGAATTTTTATGAATTAATAGCATCCCTCGTCAGTAGTGTCAAACGCACTTTTCGGTGTATCAGACTTTTCAAGGTTTATTTGATGGCAGCCGTTGTACAAATCGAGAGATGAGAAATATTCCGCATTGATATGGTAACGCCAGCTTTGATTTCTGATATTTTAAGTTTGTGTAATAGTTTGAGAGCCATTTAAACAGTTTCCCGAGTAACAAAATATCAATATATACCATCAATCTTGCACAGTCTCAACGTAATTGAAGACGATTGGTCCTAGTCCCAGATATATCCGTATACAGTGATAGAATTGCAATGAGTTCAATTTACAATTTGTATAAGTCTATATATAGATTTATGTGTACGCTTGAACTGATTTTCACGAGAACTGCAATTTTATATTTTCTTATTTAGGACACAAGGAAATCGAATCAAATAAGGACGCGGCGAGAATTATTTGTTGTTGTTGTTGTTGTCTATATCGTATAAAAGAGGTGCGGTAACATAAATCCATAAACATTATATGTTTTTTTTATGTTTGTGCAAATGCTGATGACTTTCCATTAATAACCCACAAAACAAAAAAAACAAAACAAATAAACAGAAAACGCATAAATTTTCATATTACCAACTCGAAAGAATTTCTACAAAAACTAAAAACTGAGGGGAACACTGATATACTGACACAAACATTTATAGATGAGCGTATCCGCATGTATATGAATAAAAAAAGGCGCACTGCAAGGGGGACGGACAACCGGTTATCGCTATTTAATCAACAAATCTAAAAGTTTTTCCCGTTATTCGACAGTCTTTTTAAGCTCTAAAATTTATTTTAACTAAAATGAAGCGACAGGATTTTTTTTTATTTATTCCCCCTATACAGAAGAGTACAGTAAGTTGTAGTTTGGGATTATTATTCAGTGTCGTTTCAAATTAACGTCATTTCGTTAAAACAAAAAAAAAAATACGACCGCAGAGGGGGTGCGATGTTATGTGTTTCTGATTTTGGTTATGCCAACCGAACAATTTTATTTTAATTATCGCAGCAGGTAAAATCTACTGTGTAATGCTGCTCGTGCAATTTATGTGGTGAAATAAAAATAATTTCATGTCGGTTATCTTAAGTTCAACATTTTTGAGCATTCCTCTGCGTCATAAATTATTATTATTTTGTACTGCGGTATGCGTGCATGTCTTGTCGCACATGAGTTATTTGGCACATGAAATATGTAATTAAATTTCTATTGGTGCTTTAGATTATATGGACTATAAGTTTCGACTAGCCGTCTTTAACATTTAACTCAAAAGCTTTATTCCAAAAAAATTTTATTTGTTTAAAAGAATCAAAATATCCTTTTATAGTATTTTACAAAGAAACAAGTTTAAAAGCTTTAAAAAAGTAATTAGCTTTTAGACTTCAAAAAATTACTTTCACAGAATTATATTCAAATATCGATTGCTGATGATTTCAAGCTCTGTACGCTGCGTGCAAGTCAAAGTACTGATTTTACGAAAAGCTCATAAATTATATCCAAATACCATGAACCTATATTCCCATATAACTTTCTAACTTTCGTTTGCCTAATTAATTTATTAAATGATGGTGGAAAACCCAAAAAAATCAAAAAAAAATGTGATCCAGGGAACGAGACGAAAGGTTAAATGTTTTACCATTTAATATCCATTTAAGGGTGGTCTTCGTTATAACCGAAATAAATTTTAATTTCGATAATTCCACTATGTTTTAAAGTAAATAAAACAACTCCCAAATTCACATGTGTGTAGCATACAGTAATACTTTGTATAACGCAACCATTTTTACAATTAATTATTGCTTGCAAGTTTTCATTGACTGAAAAATAAAAGCTTAAAAGTTTTTACTAATTTACATTAATTAATTATTAAAACGAGCTTTTATTAATCATCAAGACAATTTCACAATTAATTATTTGTGCAGCTTTATATAAGAAAAACTTCATTGGTAAACTGAATCTTTTTGAAACTGGTAAATGACCTCAAGATAATTAGTAAAATTTAAATTTATTCTGAGAGCATATTTGCGTTAGATCTAGACGTTCTTTATAATTAAATTTAGAATTATAATTCACGTTAAAGCTTGTGATATCTATTTATTAGAAGAACGTATTTAACATCGAAGCTATAATGGGCTTAACGATTATTTTATTAAATAACGGATTTCAAAAGTCTTCGTTACGAAATTAGATAATAATAATTTTCCTGAGTATGTGAAAAGATTTAGAGAGTATAGTTGGTTACATGAAAAGATTTAGAGAGTTACCAACTACACAAGTCTTCTAGATTTAGTATATAGGTCTACCAAAAAATAGTAAAGCTTAAGGTTTTAAAATCCTTGTCGAATACCAAACTGAAGTATTAAATATTAAGCTTAAAGCTTCTAAAGTATTAAAATAATTTAACCTTTGAGCTCAAAAATACTAAATATTAGGAATTCATAGTAAAAATGGTGTTTTCCAGCTTCAAGTTTTTCAATGAAAAAAGCAAAAATATTATAAAACATTTATATAAATGTTAAAAACAATATACAAGACCGGCTATATTGGTATTAATGTGATTTTCGATTGACCAAAAAAAATTACACTCAGTGTAATTAGTGAAATTTTTTTACCCTCGAAATGTTCGATTGACCACAAAAAATTACACTGACAGCTACACCAGTGCAATTTCGATTACTCCAGTTTTTTAGGTAGTTTTACCCCTCTTTTTCTTGCACCAACAAACAGTACTGTCATTTTGCTGTCATTTCGTATTTTCCAAATGTAAATTGTGGATATCATTCATTTGTGATCTTTTATTTTCATTATTACTAAATGTTTGTGATTAAAATATTTTTGTTATTAAAAGATAAAATGCATTTTTAATTGTTTGCTCGTTATAAATTATTGTTGTTTAATTTCTTTACTCTAAAATAACTAGGCCCTTGTTCACTTCCATATCTCTGGTATCATCAATACAAACAAAGGTTCTATTACATATATTTGCTTTTGTTTTGTTTAAAAACCCATAGTTCATGCAAAAATATAAACATTTTTTATAGTAATGCAAAAATATCCTAATTTTAATACATAAAGTTTCCATCAATACACTATTTTGACAGAAAACAAAAATAAATAATACGCATAAAAGTGTAATTCGGATGTATTGTTCGATTGACGCTGAAATTGAGGTTGCACTTTCAAAGAGGGGTAAAAAATCAATCGAAAACGACATAAGTAAATATTAATTGCAGAAATATTAAAATTAAATAATTTCTATAATATATTTTTCGAACTTTCATTTGGCTCTGACGAATTAAAATAATACTTGCTAAATTTATCTTTAATTTTACTAGTGTACGTCAGATGTCTAAGATGTTTACAAAAAAACACGAAAAAAAGTTATTTAACACAAAATTATGACACATTCTCAATATTTTGTGAATTTATTTTGCTTTTCCTACAATTTTTGAACTTCAAATTTCGCCAAGTGGCAATTTTTGGCATGATTTTAAAAAATTTTTACTGCCATTACTGCCATTACTGCCATCTATGTATGTATATTGACTTAAACCCACACGAATTGTAATAAGTCATGTTTTATGTGTTTTACTATGGAATGTTAGGTTTTTCCTCGTTTCTAATTCCTTTATAAAACCTTCGTTTGTTAGACTATGGCTTTGTATAATCAAGGTTGCTTTGATTTTAATCATTAAAAATAGATTGATTTTAAAGTGAAGCTTTTAATAAAAGTCATGGAAGTTAAAGCTTTATGATAAGAAATTTAAGTATGCAAAAAATATATTTTCTTGTTTTATTAAATATTTTTTAATTTTGTGTTAGAAGTAATAATACATTATTCCTCCCGACAGGAAGTTTATATTTCTTAGTTAACACATTCGCGGTCACACTTTTTTATTGAATGCTCAGAATGCCACATACTGTAACTCTGGTAATTTTGAAGATAATTTAAATCTGATTGAAGTTTTTTGTATTAAATGGTTTGTAGAGAATTTTGCAATAGTATATTTTTGCAAATACCACTGCAGATGCAGTGGTGACCCCCCATTTTATTTTATTTCATCTATAGGACAATACTGCATTAGAAGTGATACTGCAATTGCAGTGGTTGGACGAATAAAACTCTCTGTAACTCTTAAAGCGCTATTACTGCATTAACAGTATAATGAAAAATCGAAATTAAAAAAGGATGATTAATCAGTTTCATTCTTTTATTAAAAAACTTTAAATAATAAATAACAAAAAAAATAATAATTCATCAGAACAAAATGAAATTGTTCTAAATTAAAAAAAAAAGTCATGGTTTTTAGGCTTCAAGAGGCGGGTTATGAATGACCGAGTTATGCCAAGATTCGCAACAATTCAGACACAAAGGTGGATTACCTGGACATTGCTTACATTGAAACGCCGTTTGTTTCCGTTTTTTCGATAGTGTGCAACATCTGCAATCACGAGAGTGTGATTTCCTTTTCCATTCGTTGGGTAGCGGACTTTTTTCAAGAAAATGTTGGCTTGATGAGGAAGTTGATGCTGCTGATGCCTCTGGAAATATTGGAATGTTTACTGTCCTGTTTGGTGGTATTTTCAGATTGCGTCCATTAGGTATGTCTTGGATATTCAAAAATGAGCAAATGAGGGACTCCCTAAATTTTAAAAATGTTATCTTATGAAACTTTCTTTTATAAATAAAGTAAGAATTAAACACAGCGATATCTATAATATGAAAGATAACTTTTTTATATCATCGAACAGTTTTTCGAGGACATAAATAGTAAGATACCAATTGATCTAGTCTATCAACACCGGACATATTTTGGTTGTATTCCTCGACTTCGATGGGTTTGGATCGTTCTTTACCGTAACTGTTTGTGGCTAAAGCCATTGCTGGATGATAGGCTGTATTTATACAGAGGACGTCCCTCTTATCTTTCCATTTCGAAACATAGATATTTCCTTCCCGTAACCAGACATGCTCATTTTTTTAAGTTTTTTCGCAATAAGTTTCTTTGGGTTTTCCTTTCGGTTGCTTCGTAGAGTTCCACAAGTATGGGTTTTATGATATAATAATACGTTACATAAAGACACACTATTATAGTAATTGTCCATAAAAACTGTGTGCCCTTTTCCCAGGTATGGCTCCATTAATCTTAAGACTAAAGAATTAATTTTTGAGCATGTTGGATCTGTATTTTGTTTTCCGCCATATATTTCCAGATTAAAAACATATCCATTTGGATCACACAGCTCAAAAAATTGTATGCCGTACCTAGATTTTTTATTTTTGATGTACATCCTGAAATGTAAGCGACCGCGAAACAACAACAAAGACTCATCCAGTGACAAATGCTTGCTTGGCCTGTTAGATGCTTGGCATCGATCCGTAAATAACTTTACAAATGAACTTATTTTGCTTAGATGTTTTTCACCTATCTGGGAATTAACATTGAAGCATCTCAAAATTTGCTCAAAGCGACGTCCCGACATAGTGCTTGGAAAAACTGGATGATAATACAACGGATGCTTGGAAAATAAATGTCGCATTTTCGGTGGTTTAATTTGACCTTGGTAAAGACAAAGACCGATGAATTTTAGCATTTCGGGTAAATTGATTTGTTTGAAATTCGCAGCGCGTGAATATCTCGTTGAGCGTTGGCCACTGCATAATCTACTTCCGTAAATATTTGTTGAGTCAATTAAAATCTTGAACAGTTCATCACCAAAAAAACCATCAAACACTTCCCTTGGCGAATTTCCGGTAATTTGGCAGCCTGCAGAACACTCATCAAAATTAAAATTTGGTATATCGGCAGTAGTTGATATCCATAATTCTTCAATTTCATCGACACTATCTTCAATATGATCGCCTTCATTTTGACCTTCATATCCGCTATTTTCAATATCGTCGCTGTCTTCACTATCATCATCACTTTGACCACTATTAATATACTCAGGGTCGACTATACTGTCATCAAAATCAGACGAGAGTTCATCTTTTTCAGAACCGCTGTCCATTTCTTCAAAGAGAGCCAGTAGTTTTCTTTGTTTTTGCTACCGTACAACTTTATTCCTATAATTTTAATTGTAAATAAAGTACTGTAATGTAATTTTAAAACAAATCACTATACCACTATAATGCAAACCCCAAATAAGTTAATTAAATTACATAACTACAAAGTACAAACTACAATTTACTTACCAATTTATTTATTTTTTGATAGTAACCACATTCAATAAAAACGTCTGGTTGGTACGACACTTTTTTTGATTCTAATGCATTTTATATGGGAATCACCACTGCATTTTCAGTTGTGTCGTTATTTTGTTAGACTGGGACAAAACTATAAGCAACATTTTAGACTACATCGTTCGCTCCTAAAACAAAAGCGAGACAGTATAGCTGGCATATTTTAATAATCTACAAACAATAAACTAAAAAAATGAGAATAGCTAATTCTCATAATACAAACCAAAACATTAAAAAAAGAGCAAAGCAAATTGCACTGCAATAGCAGTGGTGACCTATTGAAAACCTCTGGAAATACTGCAATTGCAGTGGTTGTCCGCGAATGTGTTAAAGCTTAAACACCAGAAATCTTTTTTTTTTTTTTTTTTTTCGCTGGCGCTACATCCCATAGAGGGATTTGGCCGCTTCATATTGAAGTTTCGTAATCATTGTTTTAACGGATAATGAATGATTAACTCATTGATCCAACCCTTAACCAGCCGTGATTTTTTCATCACCCGCCGGGAATCGAACCCGGGACCTCCGGAGCTTAAAGCAAGCATGCTAACCACTGTGCCATCGGGGCGGCCAGAAATCTATTGATTTTCTTTAAAAGTAGCTGGATGAGCTTTAAAAAATTGATTTGTCTTGGACATTCTTCAAATATGGATTCCACAGGAGGTTACTTTAGCATTACATTATTATTGAGCAGTGGAAGTTATAAAAAGCTCAGAGATTCTAAGACCCCAATAAAATTTAAGGCGAGAGTTTTTAATATTAAATTCAAGTTAACATGATTCCACATAGAAAATTTTGAGCCGTCAGTATTTTTTAAATGTTTAAAAGAATGGGCAGCAGCTTAAATCCATTTTTTTGTTTAAAGTAATTTGCAAAAATAACTAAGGTGCGTTTAGCCAAGATGTTCTGTGGTGCTTGCTTCTCTTCTTGGGAAAGGTATCCAATTGGACATAATTTTTAAAATTAAAAATAAATTCACATGTGAATATATGATTATTTTTTAACGGTGATGGTAATTTGATGGTAATGGTGATGGTAATGGTGATTGTAATGGTGATCGTAATGGGGGATTATGATGGTGATGATGATGGTGGTGGTGAAGGTAATGGTAATGGTAATGGCGATGATAATGGGTATGGTAATGGTGATGGTAATGGTGATGGTGACGGTGATGGTAATGGTGATGGTAATGGCGATGGTGATGGTGATGGTGATGGTAATGGTGATTGTAATGGTGATTGTAATGGGGGATTATGATGGTGATGATGATGGTGGTGGTAATTGTGATTGTAATTATGGTTGTGATGGTGATTTTGATGGTACATATATTGATATGATGGTATGGTAGGATTTGGTGTGATTATATGAAGTTATGATGGTAACATGATACAATGGTGTGATGGAATGATGGTGTGATGGTTTGATGGTATAAAGGAATGATGTTATGATTATATGAAGGTACGATGGTAACACGGTACAATTGTTTGATGGTGTGATGGTAAGCTGTTATGATATTATTATCGTATGGTCGCGTGATAATATAGTGGTGTAATGGAATGATGGTATGTCGTTAAGGCGGTTTGATGGTTTGATGCCACGATGGTGTGGCTGTATTATAATATGATACGGTGGTATGATGGTATGATAGTATGATGGTGTTGTGGTATAATGGTACGATGATATTATGGTATAACGGTATCATTCGCAAAATTTATCTTTGGATGCATGTCAAGCAAGTTTCAATGACAACACACGAGTTCATTTTAAATTTATGCCTCATCGAGGAAAATTTTACGCCAAGGGAAACATTTTTATAAGCGTAGAACTCAATTACCTGAATCATGAGGGTCTTATAGTATGAAAGATCTGTCTCACATGCCCACTTTTAATATTTACTTCCTGGGGACGCAACCTATTTCAATTAGCAATTAACACTGACAACAGAGAGATATCTAGCCAAGAGATTGGCAGAAATCGATCCTTTTCATTGGGTACAGAGAACGCACCTTCATTCTGATAGTAGTAACTTCAACAAATTTATGTGTTTTAGCTCCGGGAGCAAAATCAAAAATGTGGTTTACAAGCAAGCCTTGCGGTGAATCCAACAAATTATTTTTGTTTTGATTTTATACAAATCACTTGAGAAATTGTATTCAAATGCGTCTTGCTGTTTTTCTAATTATATTTAGAATAAAAACACCTGTTGAATTTTAATCCTGCTTTCAATCTGCTGAATTTATGAAACATCTCGCATTACTTATATGAAAATTTCTTCTATCTTATGGATACCGGTTGTCAATGCACGATGAGTTGCAGATTAGTTGTAACTTTAAAATCACCACAAATAATGGGCGCTTCATTTTGTTTCATCGCTATTATGATTGGTACAGCAAATTGAGTTGCGTGCATGCTTCAATTCCGATTTTTACGGCAATGTATTTGTGGAAAACTAATGTTTCGAGACTTAAAATATTTTTTTTTTTGGGTTTTGTTCTTAAATCGAAGTATATCAAATATAAACATATAACTATTCCAGCTGTTAGTATTACACATTATCGACGAGTGTAGCGTTTTCGAAAATTCCGTTTATCCATAGCAGAAACTTGCTAACCAATACGGTGTAATGCGATAAGTTGAATAATATTTGAATCTTAACCATTTCTCAAAAGTTTCTTCGAAAATGAATTAACGCTATGCATTAACCTTAGACCCGTGTGTATGTTTTACAACTTATTTCCGTGTTATGGGAAATAGAATTCCTCAATATTAATTTTCATTAAATGTAGGGATAATGCAATTTTTTAAATGATTTTGAGTTATGTGTAGTTAGTTTATTTATAAAATGATGCAATGAGTAGCAAAGTTAATCTTAAAACCAAGTTTGGGGAACTGTATTCCCCAAAACACGGTATGAAGGTTAATAGAATTGAGCGCGCAAAATCAGCATTGCAGTCATTTATGGGAGTAGGCCCTTTATAGCTAAGGAAATTTGATAATCGATATAGAAGAGCTCTGTGAGACAAAACTGGTCCCGCAAAGGCCTGTTAGGATGCAAATTTACGGTTTGAATCAATTGCAGTGATCTGACGACGTTTTATAACACAATTCCTTCTTTACCTTTTTCGTGTAACCTTATTGCTAAGAAGTTATGAAACGGTTATTTGTCAGCCCGCATTCTCGTCTGTACAAATAGCTAATAAGTTCACGCAGAGAAAAAATATGGTTACTACATGATCACTGCAACTAAATTATGTTCCTCTTAGAGTCCCCGTTTCTTTGGCCCAATTTAACCGTAGCTGACTTGAACTGTAGCTGAAAATAAAAGCAGCAAGTACCGTGGATCTCTTTCAAAAATGATATCGGTTTGTCCTGTATAGAAGTTAGAGAGATCGTTGCATGTGTTTTGTTTCTTCATAGAATAAATTTAACTAGAGCCAGAAAGAAGTCATATGTGAACCGCAAGTTTTTATTTTAACTCTTCTTTGTATATATCAGAATTTAAATTTATTCGATAGGCGCCGTAAACTCAATACAATTCTTTAATTGGAGGACCACTATCAAATTTGAAAATCAATAACTTCAAGTCTTTCAGGATTGGTGATCTACTTGGCTTACTGCGCAAATGCAATCACAATTGTTGCGGTAAGCTGTTAAACAGCGCCTCTTTAGATGACAGATGAAGCACTATTTAATTATGATGAAACCTTTGACTTGTAGAACGTTCGAGGCCATTCGGCCTTCCACGAAGCGTTGAAAGTGAATCCGAAAAGCATTCACCGTACCCTAGCGAACGGCGGTATATTAAACAGCGACAGTTTATCTGAAAGCTTAGTCAAGATTTGCCCATGTTGGAGATTTTGAATTTCTGAAATATTTCTTTGACACCGAAAATCGGATAACGATTTATCACCAAATCTGCACAGATTCGGATATTACCGTAGAGGTTTTTATTATGAATTTAGTGTGATGATCTTACCAGATTAATTTCACACATCATCAAATTTGGCAGTTGTACTTGCGTACGTATTGAGCGTAGTGAAAAAAAACTGAGGTGGAATATTTATTTAGAACATAAATGATGGTAATTTGTGTTGATGCCATTGGTTATAATAAAAAGTTCAATTGTATTACTCGTTAAACACGTTTCGGCGCAATAGTTTCACTTTTTCTGTCAGTTTGTACAAGTTCCGTGAATCTCTTTCAATAATTTTGCCGGTTTGTCCAAGGTATAAGTCTGCGAATCCGTTGCTTGCGTTTTGGTTTCTTGACGTTTAATGGTTGATTTACAATCGGAAGCATAATCCTCCCACCTTTTTTACCCACCATATTTTTGGTACGTCATTTATTTGTACATTGAAATGTTATGCAAAACTATTTATCCGTGTTGTTGTGTTTAAAAAAAAATCGTGAATAAATTTTAATATAGAATATAATTGTGGGTTATAAAGCAAAAAAGGACTGAGATTGTTTTGCTCAGCCAAAGCGTATATAACACCAAGCAAAATCATTCAGCCAATCACAACTGATATGCTAAATGTATACAATGCCTAAATTTGTTTGGGAATTTTTGCTTAGTTGAGCTAAACACTTGCAGTTCTGTATGGAGACACAAAGGCGGGACTAAAAACCCACCTGGGACTAAAAAGGCCGACAAATGATCATTGGAAATGTGATTGCGAAGACCGGGGAAACAGAAAGTGGTATGCGAAGAAGTTGCCAAATTGCAATTGATGGCGGACTTATCAAGAGGAAGATAATTTTGTAAACTTATTTTGCCATTAACCCCAGAAATCATCAAAATAACGGATCTTGAGTAATAACTTCAGCTGCTTCTTACAAGAATCGATTGTATCACTCCAGACTTCTTGATTTTGCAGCAAAATGTTTTCTAAAAACCTTTATGATTAGTCGATGTTGTAGAACCCAAAATATTTATTTTTAACACTTTTACTTAAAAAATATAGATGTAAATTCAGAATTTGGTCAAATTTTAAAACATATCAACAATTTTGTAACAGTACAACTCAAACATTTCGGTCCCAACACGATGCCAAGATAACGCCTTATTTAATGGTTCCTGACGTTTAAATCAGTTTTTAAATTGTTCCACCCATTTTCCATTCGTTCCTTTTTGATTTTTGTGTATTTACCGACGCTCATCATCAAAGACAACTATATTCTCTATTCTTACCCTTTATTTGATTTTTGAATGTCAAATTCATCCTCTTTGGGGTAGAGGCCAGGCACAATCTTATTTTAACTTTGTGTCCTTATGCGATTTTAAGCTGTGGTGGTAAAACAATCCTAGCTCTTAGACCAGCGAGGATCCCGTTCGAATGACTCAATGCTATGCTTAATAGTTGTTTGGCGGGTCACATGTTCTACTATAGAAATAGGTTGGCTTAACTAATAGGAATATCATAGATGAGAGTAAAATCATGGAATCTCACGGTAATTTTGTCACGTCACTTATAGAAATTTTGAGCGATAAATTTTCCTAATCTTCCTTCTTAGAAGTGAGTAAAGTGTGAGATATCTTGTTTTTTAGTGTTTGAAATATCTTTACTTGAAGAAAGAAGGCAGCAAACAAATACTGTAAATTTCTTTCAAAAAGACTACCGGTCTGTCCTATTAGGAGTCAGAAAAATTATTTGCTTGTTTTTTGTTTCCTTTGTCTTCAATAGGATTGTTGTTTGTCGATTTAATCTCTCTTAACTCTACAATACAATCTGTAGTAAAATCGTTTTCTGTTCAAATAAAATCAGCATTTTGCGCTAGCTCTTTAAGAAGCATCGCTTTGTATGAATTGGGCACGAATTAAATATTTATGATTAATGCTTTGATTTGTTAAATGTTTGCGATTTCTCCTCTTGAGCATTGAAAATTGACAGGAATCTCTGTGAATCCGATAGACCTTCGTTGATCCCGAACCTAACGTTTATCGCCAAAAGAGTTAAATTTTTCGAAAACGACTAAACGACTCTTTTACTTCGAAATTTATGTTTCATTTGACCGGCTTAAGTAAACTCAGTGAAAAGAAACAATACGTTTCGGCATGCATATCATAGACCTAGGCCGATGGAAAGTTTCACGGTATGAAGTAACGTGAAAGCACATCTTGTGTATAATGTAAAACGGTTCGAAACTTTCTGGCTGGTGACGATACTTTGACTCGTTTCTAGTCCAACCTTTTACCAAGTTATATACATACATATCTCCAAACTGGTTAAACTCCGGCAAATCCGATTAATGAATGTGACGCCCCGGTATTCATTTAAAACGGTCATTTACATTTTTGTTGAACTTGGAATACGGTACTCGGTACCGTTTTCGAATAACTGAATTGTTGATTTCTGTTTGTTGATAAGTTTTGCAGTTTCAGACAGAAGACGGCTTGCTAAGTGCAGCTTTGTAATAGCTGCCTTCCATTCACGATATTGAAATACTCGCGAGTACTTCTAGCTACTCACAACAACTCATTCTCATACGATGGTGTAGAAAACAGAAATAGTTACGCATACAATTTGCGCTAGGTGGGTTTTAGTTGCGGGTTTATTTTTCGAGAATTTTTTATTATGTTCGAGTTTTTTTGTAATTTGGTAAATTGTTTTAAATATCAATGCGGTAAATATCGAAGTTCCCCCTTAATAATATGTCCAAGTTTTTGTCATATTTTCAATCTAATTTTATTTATCGCCTTTACTGCAATATAAAACTATAAAAGAATCAACTAACCAGATGGCTATGTTTTACCAGTGTGTCTCAATTTCTCGTTCCATTGGGTATCTATACTCACAAGTACTTCCAAGTAGCAAATTTTTTTCATTGGAAGATGGCTATCGATTTCACGAAAATCAACACTTGTTCGCTTCTTGCTCATCTTAATTCATATTTAACTGAAATATTGTCCACAAATATGGATAAATTGAAAGAACTACTAAACAACACTGGTTACCGAAAATTACTTAAAGAATTTGGTTTTCTTGTAATGGTTATTTACTTGCACTTAAATCAAAAAGCGAATTAAATGTAAAGCGACGAGCGGATGAATAATATAAACGAATGAATTTTGCTTTTGTTTTGTTTAAACTGGGTGATACTTTTTTTGATTGATGCGAATTGTTGTGCTTGCGATGACAATTTAGAGATGGCGTAGCGATTGATAAAAATTCAAATTCAAATTAAATTGTTTTTATCGTTGGAAATGTTGTTTGTGTTAAAATGAATGAATGGAAATATGAAATGTATGAATTGAATAAAATGAATAACCCGCTACAAATTTTGAATATCGGCAAACAATTTCTATTTCATAGTATTCCATTTGAAAAAAATCTAACTAATGCTGATGTGGTGGTGGTTTCAAATTCTCCAAAAGCTATTGGATTAAATATAATTTGGAAACGTGCAAACGTTATACGATGTCTTTCTGTAATAGTATAGTGATGTGTGGTAATTGCATACCAAATAAACTGAACTCTCATGTCCATCCAGTCCAGTGTTCATGTCAAACCAACATTTTTATGTTTTAGTTCATTGAGTTCATCCCCTAATTTGTTATAATTTTTCATTTTACCTTGTAAAGCTTTTTTTTTTGTGTTTTAAGTTATTGTCTAGTCGTGGGGTATAATGCTATATTCTTATATTGTGTATCATATTATGTATACATATAGAGAAGAAAATTAAAACATAAAAATAAAATAAGGAAAATGTTGTTGGTTTTTTGATAAAATGTATTTGATAAGGATATACTCGTTTAGTTTGTTGTGAAGGAAATAAAAATTTATTGGATTCGATGGAATTTCAGTTTTTAAAAGTCGAGAATTTAATGGATGTAAGTAATGCACATAAAAGTTGGATAAATTTGCATTTGACATGATCAAACAAGTTTTTGTTTTAATGTTTCGTTTGGGACCAAGAATTTTACTTTCACTTTTAGTTAAATGGTCACATTACCAAGATTAATTAGAGTATAAAAATACACCCAATGGAATTGGATAATCAATTACTTACTACACATTGTGTTTTACCAGTTTAATCGCATACACATTAAATGAGGATTAGAATTGATAATAATCGCCTGTCAATAGCACAATGTGGGTGGAAGGTTATGGATTTAATTAAATATTTTATGTTGTGTATTTGTAGCATGACAAGATCAACGCATAGAATATTGTACGAATTAATAATTATTATTTTCCGATTCAATTATCTGGCGATGTACATAAACACAGAATAATCATAAATGCCATATCATTTTCATATTTAATAATAGCTCTAGCAAACAAGCACAGTATAGAGAAAAGATGAAAAATTCCTTTCCCGTTTTTTTTTTGCCTTTTGAATTTGTTTTTGTTCTTTTCTATTGCGGAAAATACGTGACTAAAAGCCATCAACTGTAAAACTACCACCACCACCAACCATCAACAGCAACAAAACGAAATTAAAATTTATTTTTCTTCAACTGTCTTGTTATCTAATTTCACTTGTCTTATCAAATTGTCAATTGAAATTATTTTGTTCCGCCATTTACATCTTCTTTGTCTTTTTCGCCGTCGTCGGAATCGTTAACGAGCGCTTATAGCTGCCATGTGGAATGTAAAATTTTTTTAAAAATATTAGGACATCCTGTAAATTATTTTCTTTTTGAATTTTTTTTATAACGAAGATCAAAGTGAAAAATTTATCTGAATTTTATTACACAATAATATCTCCGACCCAGTTATGTACGTTATATGTATATTTATATTTTTAATTAAATTAAAAGTTTAATCGAATAAAAGATTATTTTACTGTTATTTTAAAATTTGTATTTTATTGGTATTGATTTTATGAGGAACTTTTAAAAGTTCTTGTACATGGTTAAATTTTCATTTTGCCTGCGATTCCACTGACACATTTTGGTAGATTTCGAAACTTTTTAAACGACCCTGGTAAATTCAGTTTATTGTCGATAAAATTTATATAAAAAATTAATGAGGTTTCAACCAAATTTGGTTAAAAGAAATTTTATTATATAAGGGGAAGTTGAAATCGAAAGAGTCGAGAGATATTAGGGATAATTTGAATTTAATAGAGGACCAATACCATTTCACTGCTCTTTGACGAATTACGATGGAGATTTATTTGTGTATTTTATGTAGATGAGCAGACTGTTGAATAACCTGTCCGAAACTACCGCCTCGAAGTTCGACGTTTTATTTTATTGGCGTATGTTACCTAGAACAGTGAATCAAAAATTCAGTCAAATTTAACCCGTTTTACTTTCTTTTAGGTTAGTAATCAAGACAATATTCGACCTTAAGATTTTTGGGGATTCATTCGTTTTGTGGTCTCCTGAGTCCTCCCTATCCTTTGTCTCTCTATCTGCATATGTTCTCTCTACAACCCAGATGGTTAACGAACTGGAAAGCTTCCGTGGACCAAAACCGTATGTTGTAAAAAAAATAAAATTGTAAGGAATTTGCTTAAATAGATTTCCCAAAATTCCTCAAATTTCCGTTAAATATATTATTTGGTGATCAATGGTTATTTTGAATCTAGATACTTCACAAAACTTGATTTTTGAGTCTTTAGAGGTTACAAGGTTTGTTTCTTTCGTTTCGCAAATTATTACTGGCCTCTTCGCATCAGTTGAAGGTAAGCGCAAATTTTGATGCAATAGTTTTGAGAATAGCGGGGATGTATTTATTAGTGAATAGATTGGCGAATATGTCGAGATTTTCATTAAAATTTGAAATGTGATTGCAGGTTTCAATTAGAGCAGGAAAACATAACTTTGTGAAGTCCAAACGGTTTCTTTTCAAGTTAAATACGTAAGTTTGCACACTTGGAAGATACACTGCGCCAATTAAAAAACGGAACAGAAATTTTCTTTGAAAAAATACCCATATTTGAACGCTTGTATCTTGGTGAAATAACACCTTTCAAAAAAAAATTTTTGTTTCTAGTTGAAGAAAATTTTGTTTCTTGTCGATACTGGAAACCGTTTTATTTTCTTTTGTTTTTTTTATGACTTTTTTGAGTAAAACAAAAGCTGTCTAAAAAAAAAAAATTTGCTGCTGTTTGAAACTGTAGACGAACTTGCTCGATATTTCATTCAAAAATCCAATTCAGCCATTTTATAGAGAATTTAGAAACCTTGCAAAATGATACTAGGAAAATTTCTGTGCGGCCACTCCTTGTAAAGTTATTGAAGTTTTAGAGAAAACGTATCAAAAAGCGTAAAAGTAAATTTTTTTTTCTTGTAAACTTAGCACTCTACGATAAAATGTTAAGTCACTTTAATACTAAAACTTTAACACACTAAAACTTCAATAACTCGATAAGGAGTGGCCGCACAGAAATTTTCCTAGTATCTTTTGTAAGGTTTCTAAATTCTCTATAAAATGGCTGAATTGGATTTTTGAATGAAATATCGAGCAAGTTCGTTTACAGTTTCAAACAGCAGCAAACTTTTTTTTTTTTTAGACAGCTTTTGTTTTACTCAAAAAAGTCATAAAAAAAACAAAAGAAAATAAAACGGTTTCCAGTATCGACAAGAAAACAAAATTTTCTTCAACTAGAAACAACAATTTTTTTCTGAAAGGTGTTATTTCACCAATATACAAGCGTTCAAATCTGGGAATTTTTTCAAAGAAAATTTCTGTTCCGTTTTTTAATTGGCGCAGTGTAGTTAGGAATAAATTCCTTCCGTCCGGATATATAAAGCACTGCCGAGTGGAGTTAAGTGAATAACATCACTCACCCACATATTGGAATTATATTCCAATCTGGTTCTGGCTTTATAGTTTTGATTAGGAAGCTTTACAGATTTTGAACAGTTCGAATGAATTCGGTCATCCAGATCTGTTTTGTTATTGTTTTGCTAAGTTTTACAACAAACAAAATAAAAAATAAAAATTCAAGACACCACCGAGTTGTAATACATTTCAACTGCTCTCAACTTGCATAGTAAACTCAGTAAATCCATTATTGTAAAATAAAACAGAAAGGGATTTAGACAAAAACTGGAAATAATTTTTGAGAATAATTACTGGTAATATGCTGGTGCATTTGCTGTAAAAATTTTAACAACTACTTGAGGAATATGTTTAGTTAAGCGTGAAACAGTGTGACAATTGTTCAAGGTTGTAAGACTGGTGATAGGATTTGCGGCAAATTTTTCGGCCAGAAAATCGGCATTTTATTGGACAGATGTACAAATATTAACTTCCTCGGCAAAAAGTTTGCCCATCTTTAGTAATATCCAAAATTTGACTTACATTCTTCATCTATCGTTATATTCTTTTCTGCGGCATATTATATTAAAAACGCTTGACGAAATACATTAACTACCATTAAGCATACCAAGAATCAGAAACTTCTGCTGTAATTTGTTGATCGTCCGAATTCCCTAAGAGGAATCGACAATACGGAATATTTCTCATACTGAAACAACCCTAACAGATGGTTGGTGTCGGTGACCCGAAATAGCCTTCTCTATCCCTTCTATCGTTATGAACACTACAGTCTTACGTTAGGACATCCACCACAACTATTTCAGCATTGGTTGATTTCTAAACAATTTCTCCAGTGGTGTCTAACAAAAAAAAAATATCTGACCGATTCGGGTTTCGGTAAAGGTAACGGATGAGAGATATCCTCGCAGTTACATAAAACCAACCCTCTGACCAACATTTTGGTCTCACTGAGAAAAAAAAATTATTGCTCACAGTGGTGTTCCGCGACCCCAAAATTGATTAGCAAACCATATAAAAATGCAAACTCTCCCTTCAAAACCTTAAACTCTTCAACCTCTCTTTCGTGTGGTTTCTCAGAAGTAAACAATGTTTTCCGGACCAGATATTTATGAAAACAAAATCCTCTCCTGCGCAAACCAATTCTGATATTTAACCAAATGTGCAGAATATTTTAAACTTTCTGATAATTTGAAATTGATTTAAACTGTATTATCGAGAGTTTGAATTTTTCAACATTTACTTGGCGTTGGAAAGGTTTGAATTGATTGGTGTCTAGCTAGAATATTTTAGAATTTCGAAATTTTTCGTAGCTATTCACGATTTTTTCAGATTATTAGAGATTTTTAATTTTAGAGTTAAGTTGCTTGTCTCCTGTTACACAATACACGAGATTTTTTATATAAGACGAACTTATTAGTTGACTGCAAGCCGTTACAGCCTTAAAGGTATGCCTACAGATGATTTTCAGAGTACACAGAGTTGATTATGGTTACATTTCAGGATTATTCGTTGAATTCTACAAGAAATTTTTAAAATTTTTCAAAATTTTCTAAATTATTCGAGAATATTTCAAATTCAAATGACATTGAGTCGCAAGCAATAGTTTTCCCGGTTTTAAAAAACAATTTTGTACCAAAAGAAAATTTTAGGTGCAATGGAAAGAGCTATTCACTTTAGAAATATCACATTTAACAGTATGAGCTTCAAAGATTATTTGTGCATAGTGAAATATTCTCATTGCCGCAAGAGAAAGTTCTCTACATACTTTAAAGAACTTATAAGCCCGCAACTTTAAAAATTAAGCCTGAAAATTTCCCTCCCCCGAAAACGTCCACGAAAATTCCCCCGAGAAGTCTCCCCAAAATTGGCCAAAGATGACCGAAAAGTCTCTCCGAAAATTACCCTTGAAAATGTCATGTGAACATTTCCCTAAAAATTCCTTTCGTAAATTCACAACGAAAATTATCCTAAAAATGTCTTTATAATGTCACGTTTAAAACCATCAGAAATTCAGAAGTAATATTTGACCAGGAGAGAGGGATCAGGTGCAATTTTCGGAACAAATTTTCAGGGACAATTTCCTACGGGATTTTTTTGAGAAATTTTCAGGAAGAATGTCTAGAATTACGAAAAAAACTGAGAGAGAATATTTGAGGGAATTTTTTTCGGGCGGATTTTTCAGTGGGAATATATAGGGGTAATTTTCAATGAGGATTTCAAGGAGGGTCTTTGTGAATGTTATTTGGGGGGGGGGGGGGGGGGGTTTCAGATGAATTTTTCGGGATAATTTTCGGGTGGAATTTTGGAGGTCAATTTTGGTCGAAAGGGTATAACTACCAAGATTGGCCTATAAAATGAGGGAGAAAGCTCGCGAATTCAGTGTATTCAAGTCAAGTCAGATGATGTCGATGATGGAGAGTAGAAATGACGAACTTATTTTCCGTCAAATACTAAAAGTGGAACACACGTGAGACTACTAAAAATTAGTAGCATATGTTGGAGTAGAAGTAACTTACCTATGCTTTACATCCTATTTGCGTAGCAACGAAGCATTTCCTTAACTTATAAGCTGGATCTGCCCATGGGTTGAGTGTTGAGTTAAGATCGAGATAGGGCGATTGGATTGAATAGAGTTTGAGTTGGGAATTAATTTGGAATCGAGTTGAGGGTTTACTGGGAGGTTAGATTGGAGTTTAGTTCATACTTGCATGTAGCTTTCGAATCGAATTGATTTCGGGATTGAGTGTGGAGTTGAGTAGAGGGTTGAGGGTTGAGAGGTATAGTGATGGGTTGGTTGGGGAATTATTTGGGAGATGATTCATGGATTGAGCTAGGCTTTAAGTTTGGGGTTAGCTTAAGTGTTGATATGAAAGTTGATTTGAGGTTGAATTGATGATTGGGTTGAACGCCGGATTGGCGGACGATTTGGTGATTGCGTTAGAATTGCATTGCAACTGAATTGAAAGTTGAGATGTTGGAGTTTGGGGTAATTTTCAGGACCGAAGTTCTGATCGACTCGTGAGGTTTCAGCCGCATGAGGTTTATATTTTGATGGTTGTGTTTTCTTTTCTTTTTCTGCTTAGTCAAAAATTTTCAACTAAAATCCGAGTAAGTAATTATACTGAATATGGCTTCGAAATGCCGAACAAAATTAAAATTCTATGAGCTGTTTTATTCATTTCAATAAAATATTGAAAATTATATACCACATTTACATTAGTAGAATAAAAGTATGTAGCAAAAAAGTATCGTAATGTGAACTCAAATTTAAATATTTAAATATTTTATCGCATGCGATAAAATATTTATTTAAATATTTAAATTTTAGTTTACATTACGATACTTTTTTGCTACATACTTTTATTCTACTAATGTAAATGTGGTATCAGTGTTTTGATTTCTTTTTCGAACTAGTGTGAAACCTAGCAAGTCGTTTAGATATTTAGCAGCCTTTGCTGAATTTGGTTTGTACCAGAAAAATGAAACTGACGAAGAGTTTCAATAATTTTGATTCATTATGCGGAGGGAGAAAATTATTAAGAATTTTGCAATTATTTCAGTTTCGATCTGTATGAGAATGATGAAAAATTTATTTTCTATGCAGTCAATCTCATCAGGCTATAGCGACTGAATAAATGCTAAATACCTTTTCTGATTATTTCCTATATATAGAAAACAACAAGGTATTAGAGTATTAGCGAATTATACGCAAACACACGCCTGATGAGATTGACTGCATAGAAAATAAATTTTTCATCATTCTCATACAGATCGAAACTGAAATAATTGCAAAATTATTAATAATTTTCTCCCTCCGCATAAAATATAAATTATTTGGCTTGTACCGATAAACCTAATATCTCAATTTTGATTCATGTTTAATGCAATACTTGTGTATGCAATGATGATTTTTGTGTTGCTTTTGCTATCAAATATTTTAAAACTCTTCCGACATACTAACCACAAATTTTAATGTCCTTATGTATAGTATACCTATACCGTTTCAAAAATTGATTACAGACAATTTTGAATATTTTGATGCAAACACGATCAATTTTAAACAAACATCGTCCTTATATAAATAATTCCTGTTATTCAATCCCAATGACTTTTCACCCCATTCGTAATGTTTATCGAATTTTACATAATGAAAAAATTTCCATTTCATATGGTTTTCGTTTAACATTGTTTTTCAATCAGGTAATCATCTTATACTTACATATAAATGACATACATTTTTGAACAATCAACCCCTAAAATATTTACTTAAACACGCGTCGCTAATAAATGGCGTAGGGCGGTGGTGTGCGGTTGTTTCAATTATATTGATGTTATTCCAAAAAAAAAAAAAAAAATGTTGGTGTTTGTTATTTACTAACACGGTGTGTTAGTTTTAGAACCAGGTGAATGTGAAGGTTACTGTTTAAATTTTCATCAAAGGGGAATCATTTAGAAAACAAAAAAATTGTAACACGACATAATCGGATAAATATGCAAATTATGTTTATTAAATGTACTATGTATGTACTGTTTTAGCAAAAACTAAATTGGCTCAAGGTTTAATCAATTAGGTGCGCCGGTCGTAATACTAGGCGATTGAAGTCCTGTTTTTAATTTATCAATGTATTATTAAGGTATGTAAAATTAAATTCGAGGCTTGAAAATATTTTTTTATTAAATATTTCACTTCGTCTGTCATTTATCCCTTTTTTTGATGCGATTGGGAAATAATATGAAAATGAATATTTAATTGGTTTAATTAAATTTATAGTAATCCCATTTTGATGCGGAATTTCAATTAAACTTTTGTTGACGGTGCGATGTACATTTAATGGAAACAAGATGGTTAATAAAACAACCTTCTTCGTCATTTCATGAAAATTCCGAAAATATTTTTCCGTTTTTCCAGTTAGGGCAAATGTTTAATTTGACGATATAAAATACTGTAGAAGCACAAATGATGATGGGTTGTGAAAATTTGATACAACATTCCAATGATTCAAGAGTAATTTCAAAATGTAAGGAGCACAATAGTTTTATGTATGTTGTGTGAACCACTGTAATATGTCGTTATGTTTTCGAAAGTCGTTCCGGAAAATCTATTCCAAACAATACAACTCGAAGGTAAAAACAAGTATTTCGATTGATAAACGAATGAGTTTGAGAAACCGTAGTTTACTTAATATTCTTGTTTATGAAAATGGAAACTCTCTCTTAATATGTCAATCGAAGGGTACGCTGTTGCAACAACCAGTATGGAGCCAAAGTAATAAAAATAGTTATTCGGTTAGCCGAGGTAAGATTTTTAAAAGGCAGTTGAAAATCAAATTATTGTTGACTCTGAGCCTGGAAGCAGTGGTTTCGTCCAGCAAATAGGTTCATCTGAAAGTGCTAATATGAATGCGAATATCGAACGATTTTTGTGAATTCAATTTCCAACTGCCCGATCGGATATTATTAATTCATCGTATATACTGCACATTTTTTCAGTTACCGCCGTATCACTATTGCCTTGTTTAAATTCCCAAAGTATCACATGACGAATATGCACTCTTTTGACTCTCCATTTTAGAGGTTAGAAACAACACTTTAATGTAACGTACACCACACAAAACAGTTGTCAGATGACTAACAGAACCCTTATCTATTTAGTATGCAACGCAAAAAATCGTTTGTAAAGGTGACCCTTAGTGGGCAGATACAAACAATAGATTTTATCTACCTTCATCAGAATTTATTTATGGCTAAACTTACAATTTTTTTATTTTTGTCCACCAAAACTATTATATTTTAATATTTTGGAATCTGACAAACTTTTGGTACTTAACCACTTTTGGCATAGATAAATCTTGTATAACATATTATAAGGAATATGACGTATACAATCCATCTACTAAACCTGCACTCCATAACTATTAAGATATTCTTGACTTGCAGGGTTTACGCTAACATACATATGTACAACAATATCTACTGTACAGAAGCAGAATTCTTATAATGTGGTCTTCTTTTATTTAATGCGAAATACAATGAAACCTCATTTCAACGGACACTTACTTCAAGGGACCCCTCACTACAACGGACTCACATTTAAGTATCTTACAAAACTGTAGCTTTCCATGAAAACCTCCCTTTGTTAAGCAGATACTTTATTAGAGCGGACACGGACAGACATTTCTGCGATGAATGATGATAGGAGCATTGGTTAGTTGTGGAATATGACCAATTAGGAAAAAATTTGATCATTTTTTATATGATTTTGACGAAATTCTGCATGTACGATGGAAACGGGATTCTAAAATGATTTTTAGAGAAAGTTCGTTTCCCTTCGGAAGTTCGAATCCCTTTTCCATCGGAAATGCTGAATTTCATCAAAATCTGATATAAAATGTCCAAGTTCCTTTCTAATAGGCCATATTCCATAACTTTATCTAAACATTTTTTTAGAATCCCATTTCCATCGTACGTGCTCAATTTCATCAAAATCGGATAATAAATGGCCAAGTTCCTTCTGTTATATACATCTCATTTTAACGGACTCTCATTTCAAGGGATACCTTACAATAACGATCGTACGTTCATTTATAAAAAAATATAGTCGTGTGCCATTTACCTATTACAGCACATGTAATTATTCAAAACAGGTAACTGAAACTAAACCGTTTGCTATTAGAACATGTCTTGTCCCGGTCCCTTATTTCCGATTTTCCCTTAAATCCGAATGTATAGAATACTTGAACACTGGTAATGTCGTAGTCGTATAGAAATGGGATTTCAAAAAGATTGTTAGATGAAGCACGGGAATATGACTAATTAACCAGCAAATTCTCAACAAATTAAGTTGAAATGCATGTACGATGGAAATAGGATTCTAAAATGATTTTTAAATGACCTTCTGGATTACCATTCTTCCAATTTGGATGAAATTCAGCATGTACGATAGAAATTAAATTTTAAATGGTTACTTGCTATTTTTAAGGACTTGTTCTATAAATCATTTTAGAATCGGTTAAGAAATAACCAAGTACTTACCTCCTCCACATTAGAACATCTTCCAAACATCATTTTAGAATCCTGTTTCCGTACATGTCGAATTTCATCTTAAGTGGATAAGAAATAGCCAAGTTCTTTTCTAATTTACCAGACGATTCTTAACTTTAAAAGAAAAATTAAGTGTGGGCAACTGGCTTAAAGATTCAATGTCAGTAAGAGTCAGATTTTCAACCATTTTAAATAAATCTGATGACATTACCAAACAGTGGGAATTGAATATTAATAAAAATGTTAAGAGAAAGATTGAATTATTTCCATCAAAAAAATATTTATGAGGCAGTATTTCGCTGGTTTTATCGTGTGCTAAGATCAAATTTGAAAATAACTGGCCCGATCGTCCAGGAAAAAGCCAAAGAAATTGCGAAATTGTGCAAAATTACAAACTTCCATGCTTCGAATGGTAGGTTTCAGAGGTTTAAAGAGCGCCATAATATCGTTTATAGGAACACAAGAGGGATAAGGTGCAAACGTTGACCAAACTACTACAAACCATTGGAAATCGCGACTGGCAACAACGCCGAATAAAATTTTGGCATTTGAAGGACAAACTTGCCAAGGTGGCAAGACATCAAAAGAACGAGTCACACTTTTGTTATGAGTGTTAGTATGGCCGGAGAAAAAATAAAGCCTTTGGTGATCGGCAAGGCGTCAAAGCCAAGGTGTTTCAAAGGCTTAAAGTTGGAAAATCTTCCAGTAGAATGGAAATCTAATAGAAAGGCATGGATGACACGAGATATCAATGACGCATTACTTAAATAACCTAAATCGAAATTTTCATACAAAAAATAAATTTGTTTTACTTTTCTTTGACAACGCAACTTCACACAATAAAATGCCAGAATTTTCCAACATTAAATTAATATATTTTCATCACCTAACCTAACACTACCAGTTCGTGTCAACCGTTGGACCAAGGAATAATTCAAAATTTCAAACGTTTTTACAGAGAGAAAATGCTAAAATATTTGAGTGCTTGTACTGAAATAACCACACCGAGTAAAAATATGGCCTTTCTTGTTAAAAATTATGAATTTGAAATTGTAAGTCCAGAAGCTACCTGTCTACAATCACTATATTAAATGTATGCAACTACAGTGATATAATTTCTACCGAATTTGTTAATATGGACGCTAAAGTCATAAATGAAAATGATTCCCCAGACCTCCGTTCCACAAAACGAAAATTTCAATTTATTTGATGATACAATTTTTTTTTATATTTTATTTATGATTTCCTTGACTGGGTAAGACAAGATAATTTTATGTTGCTTTTGGTTAAAAAACAAAATGAATTTCTGGATTGCGAACAATTAGAAAAGGATTTGCCATTTCTCAACCACTTGTGATGAAATTTGATATGTACAATGGAAACGGTACTCTAGAATGATTTTTGGAAGAAGTTCTGAAATATTGCCAACTCGAAAAGAACTCGGTTATTTGTAAACCAATTGATATGATATAATATGATATAGATCTACAGGCCAACCATAATGGTGATCCTAGGTAGTAAGTATGTATAGCACATTCCTGGAGACCCATTATCAAGAAAACATACCTGGGAGCAGCATATTCCAAAATTATGCGGGCCCAGGCCCTGCCTGCATCCTCAACACAAAAGGTTTGTAAGGATTTGGGATGTTAGTCACAGATATAACTAGGGCAGTAATCGCAGCAAAGTTATTTTCTAACTACATAGTTAATTTATTAAAAAAAAATTGTTAAATAAAACCATTCTCACACTGTAGAATTGGATTTTGTTAATTGTTAGTATATGTTAGTAGTGAATAGGTTTAATATCCAGGGGTCTTCTCTTCTCGTGCTGTATGATGTGTCCCTATCTCCCACCATCACCAATTCTCGCGGTGGGTGTATTTGTCCGTTAAGACTCGACAGCATAATCGTTTGCACATAATGATGACCTAATGGTTGTTTAAGTCAGTTAAGTAAGAGTTCACAGTAGAGTCATATATAGTTATCCTTATCATTCATTCAGTCTATCTAGGATTTATTTATCATTAAGTTTATCTGTTAGTACTTTTGAAAAAAAATAACATTCAAACAACATGCAACCTATCTTTATATAGACCGTTCACTTCGAAAAGTGGTACAAGTCAACCATCTAAAAAAAAACAATCTTTGTCAATGATATCAATAGAGATATACCGGCAAACAACTTATCCCTAATTTTAATTTATGCAATAACAAGAAAATTCAAAGTCCCATATATCTCATTTATTGATTCTCAATTCTCAATTTCTTCATTTCCTCGTTTCATCAAGTTATGGACCCACACTACCTCCAAAAGCAAACCGTCCATTTTATTCAGTAATATTTTATTCAGGAAAAGAAATCACAAGATAAATATCCGGTCTTTTTTCAATGTTCCTTTCAACTGGAAAGATTTTATAAATATAAATATTCGTAAAGGAGAAAATATAAAAGCAAAAAACAAAAGAAAAAACCAAAACGAGTTGAACTCAACTTATCAATAACTGAAAAAAACCAAAAAGACATATAGATCGTTTCACTTTGGCAATCAAAACAGCAACTTGTACAAAACAAATGCCAATTCTGTTCAAAATAAAACCGAGAACAATTATCCGTCAAAAGTTAATCAAAACATCAAAAAAAAATCTCCAAAAATATCCAAAAATGTCTACACCAACAAAGCCTGGTTGAAACCACTCCAAACAGAACGGAAAAATTACACGGCACTATTTTTACCAGGTCAGCACGAAAAGTGCAAAACAAGAGAAAAGTTAGGGCTCCAAACTATTTTATTGTCTCTCTCCCTCGCACCGAACTTCTTACACCCGACGCCCGTCTACTTCTCCTCCACAGCCTTTAGCTCTATATTAAAATCACACACCAAACTACAATAAAGACACTTGTGTCGATTATACATAAAACTAAAATACAAAACATTAGAGTATGGGTAAAAAATGAAAAATAAAAATTAAAACCATGCGTGAACAGAAAAAAACTGCGTATGTCAAGATGACTCAATTCAATATCAATTTAAATTAAATATGGGATGTTTTGTATTTTAAAATCTTATGCACAACCACACAAACCTAAAATCATGCATTATTTGTGAGAAATCAAGAAATTTGACTTCCCTAATTACAAATTTAAGATATTCAACAAAGATATTGCCTGATAAATGCATCCCGGTGGATTACATTTTTTCATATTTAATTATTTAATTTTAATTTAACCCTTTAATGCATACTGTAGCATATCTGCATCATGTTATTCTAATTTGTGCTGATGATCAGCTAGGCTGGGGGCCCATTTAACAAAGCCCAGTCGTTAACGGAGCCCTCTGGATACCTGGCTACCTCCAGTTGTATTTAGCCTTACCTGCGTATACGGATCTCTGCGCAGGTGGACCAGTATTTCTCCGACACTCGTGGGAATATATGGATCATCTAAATAATAAAAATAAGGGAGCCGGTACCCTTGAAAAACCGGAAACAATGAAGGAAGAAAGTGGCTCTTACCTTAAAGGTGGAGCTACCTCATCAGTGGCAGGGGTAAGTGGCACCATGGCATCAAAGCCAGGAGTCAGCGATACCAATGCCAGGCAAGAGAGCGGGGGATCGGGAAGGATCCCTCCTGCAAAGCGACGATACAGGGAGAAACGGTCGGCGCATAAAATTCTGGATAAACTGGCTGCAACCCCTGAGGGGCAGCTTACAGTAGAACAGAAGCAATCTGTGGCTTGGGCGAGGGAGATTGTCGGCCGCGACAGCTCGGATAGGGTTCTTGTGCCTAAAAGGCCGAGGTCTCAGGATGAGCTCGAAGAGGGCGACAGCAAACGAGCCAAGACCGTCACTGGAGCGATATCGGGAGATCCAAAGGAAAAACCGAAATTGTTCAGTGAAATAGTAAAGGAGAACGTACTGGTGCTAGCGGTAATTGACAGAAGTCAAGAAGATGGGAGCATCACGGCAGGAAAGTGGAGGGAAGTGTATAATGCACTAAACTCCATTTTCATCAAGGTCCTGAGAGAAAATCCAGGACCCCCTCCGTTCTGTAGAGATGCGGGATGGCATCAAGGGCGCGTAAAGTTAACTGCGTGGTCGGATCAAAGATCGGTGGATCTTTATAAAAAGGCAATAGCCGAAGTAGGTGAGGTATGGGAAGGCGCGAGGCTTGAGGCAGTTCGAAAGGAAGAAATTCCGAGTAGACCAAGGGCCCGCGTCTGGTTACCAACCAAACCAGAAAAGCCAGAAGAGATCCTTGAGATTATTCAGGCAAGTAATCCAAATCTTCCAACGAAAGATTGGAAGATTGTCAAACAGGAGGAGGCTAAAGGGGGCTTCAGAATGGCAATCATGCTGCTCAATAAGGAGTCCCTTACTCCCCTGGCAGAGACAAAGGGGGTGATCAGCTTCGGTTTCGGGTCGATCACTCTCAACGTTTTTAAAAAAGATGAGGTAGGCATGCGCTCGGAGGACGGGCCGGAGGTGGACGTCGGACGGACCCAGCGGCAGACAGTCGAGCAAGCGCATGGGGTTATAACAGACGATGACGTGGAGCTGCTATTGGAGAGAGGCGGCCTTCTCTCGCTTGGATCCGATGGGGACACCCTGTCGGAATCTGAACGAAGAGAGGCTGGGGATTCTCAAGGCAGCGAAGCATCAATTATGGGGGGTGACACGGCGGATACTAGCGGCCCCCCGGAGGAAGGTAGCATTAGCCTGAAACAGGGAATGCATGAAGAGGTAAGTGAGATAATGCATGGTGATTAATATTGTGCAGATTAATCTTCACCATACGAAGGCTGCTTCGGCGGCTCTCGTTCTCAGACTGACTAGATCAGGAGAGGAGCTAGTGTTAATCCAGGAACCTTGGATTAACAAAAACAGGATCTGTGGCCTTAAGGTGAAAGGGTATACAACTTTGTACTCAAGTAACTCTGAGAAGATAAGATCTTGCATTTTAGTGAAAAATACTTTAAAAATTTTTCTACTTTCTCAATACAGTAGTGGTGACGTTACTGCGATCAGTATGGAGGTTGGCAGAGACAAGTTTTGGCTGGTCTCTGCGTATATGGATCGGGAGAAGGAGATCCCGCCGGATAACCTGGGGGACCTGATCCGAGAAGCAAGGAAAAATAGGATTGGTGTGATACTCGGATGTGATGCAAACGCGCATCACACAATTTGGGGGAGCACTGATATTAATGAGAGGGGTGAGTTATTTTTTGATTACTTATTAAATACTAACCTTTCAGTCTGCAATGTTGGGCAGGAACCGACATTTATCATTAGCAATCGGCAGGAGGTTCTAGATGTGACCCTCGCCTCGGATACTATTTTTCAGTTGATTAGGGGATGGAGAGTGGCGAAGGAGCACTCATTCTCTGATCATCAATATATAACTTATAACCTTAACATTCACCCGGGTACCCAGAAGCCTTTCAGGAATCCTAGAAGGACAAACTGGGAGAAATATGGGGAGGTGTTGGAGGAACTATTGCCGGAGGTCCCCGGACCTCCGGAGACAGTGGAAGAATTGAATTGCATTGTGGATGTTGTCACAAGAGCATGCAATCTTTCCTTTAATGCTTCTTGCCCCCTGATAAAGCCAAGGGGCAGGCAGAAACCGGCATGGTGGTCCATGGAGTTGGAGACCTTTCGGAAGGCGTGTAGGACAGCCTTTAATAAGGCAAAGAGCACGAGGCATGTACGGGACTGGGACTCCTATAAGGAGGACCTAAGAAAGTACAAAAAAGAATTGAGGAAGGCACAGAGGGGATCTTGGAGACTCTTTTGTGGTAGAATGGAAGAAGTCTCTGAGACTTCCCGCCTTAGGAAGATTCTATCTACTAACCCAACTAGTCCTAGTTACTTAATTAGACCAGACGGGTCATGGACAGCTTCAAGTGCGGAATCGTTGGAGCTTCTCATCGATACCCACTTTCCGGGAAGCTTTGATGACTCGATGGAGCCTGGAGCTTATCGAGGAACACCTCCAATAGATATGGAGGGCATATTGGATAGAGAGCGGATCAGGTGGGCGCTGCAGGGTTTTAAGCCTTATAAGTCGGCGGGCCCGGATCGGATTATACCAGCAGAGATTCAAAAGAACTCGGCAGCCATCATCCCCTGGCTAGAGGTTATCTTCAGGGGATGTTTGAAACTAGTCTATATTCCTAGGAATTGGACAGAGGTCAAAGTAGTCTTTATTCCGAAATCGGGAAAGAGCTCACATGCTCGTCCAAAGGACTTGAGGCCTATAACTCTATCATCCTTTCTGCTGAAAACCCTAGAAAGGTTGATAGATGTGTTTATTCGATCAAGAATTGAACCCAGGAAGTGGGCAATATCGCAGCATGCGTACTGTAAGGGAAAGTCGGTGGACACAGCTCTGCACGATCTAGTACGCACAATTGAGAAATCAATTTACTTGCAAGAGTTTTGCATGGTAGCATTTCTCGATATTGAGGGTGCTTTTAATAATGTAAAAACGGAGGCGATCATGGAAGGATTGTCTTTTTTGGAAGTGGACTGCTCTATAAGTAGGTTAATAAATCAGATGCTGGTAAGCAGGACTATTACCTCGGAGCTGGGAGAGTCCAAGATTAGAAGACGGGTGGTTAGAGGAACCCCACAAGGAGGTGTAATGTCCCCCATTCTCTGGAGTGCAGTGATTAATGGATTGCTGCTGGAACTAGAGAGAGAGGGGATAGGGGTTGTAGCATATGCTGATGATGTAGCGATAGCTGTCTCAGGCAAATATCTAGATACGATTAGGGATGTTATGCAGAATGCACTCCTGATCGTTACGAAATGGGCCAGCAAGTGTGGATTGGGGATTAACCCGTCCAAAACAGAGCTGGTACTATTTACTAGGAAATATAAAATTCCGGTGGTTAGCCCTCCTATCATAAACGGCAGCGGACTAGTTTTTGCTGACCGAGCGAGATTTCTGGGCATAATCTTTGATAGTAAGCTCAGCTGGAAGCCTAACACTTTGGAAAGAGTGAATAAGGCTATTGTAGCCTTATACTCGTGTAGAAACGCTATAGGTAAGAGATGGGGCTTGAAACCGGAGCTGGTATACTGGCTCTATACCGCCGTGGTAAGACCTGTGCTAATGTACGGGGTTGGCGTTTGGTGGCCAGCTCTAGATAAGGTAACTTATAGAGGTATGATGGAGAAGGTGCAAAGAACGGCCTGTATGCTTATAAGCGGGGCGCTTAGGACAACACCTACACGCGCTTTAGAGGTTATGTTCCACCTTATTCCAATCGACCTTTATGGTAAACAGATGGCAGCCAACGTGGCTACGAGGCTCTTGGCTGTCTCTCAATGGAAGTGTCTTCAGGTGGGACACTCGACGATAGGTAGATTCGCTGGCGAAGAACTGGCGAATCTGGATTATATTACACCAACGTTGTGCTTCGATAAGGGTTTCCGTACCATCTTTCCCTCAAGGGAATCCTGGAGAAACGGATCAATCTTGGAAAACGAGGCAGTGCAATTTTTCACGGACGGCTCGAGGCTAGACGATCAGGTAGGAGCCGGAGCCTTCTGTGATAAACTTAATGTTAATATTTCTGTTCGTCTCCCTGACTACTGCAGCGTGTACCAGGCTGAAGTGGTGGCGATCGGGCAAGTCATGACATGGTTGAAGCATAATGTGGTATCCGGGAGGGATATCGCAATTTATGTGGACAGTCAGGCAGCGATCAAGTCACTTGGGGCAGTTTGTCTGAAGTCGCGGGTGGCGCTGGATTGCCGATCATCTCTTAACGAGATGAGCGAGTATTTCAGCATCCAGATAATCTGGGTCCCGGGTCACTCGGACGTCACGGGGAACTGCAGGGCGGACGAACTAGCTAGGTACGGTACGACTCTCCAGATGCAGCCGGAAATGGTAGGTCTGGGGAGGCCTATGGCAGTGCTAAAATGGGCGCTCAGTAAAAAGGCAATCGCCTTGACAAATGAGAGGTGGATCAACACTCTCACGTGCAGGGTAGCAAAGCAAGTTTGGCCAAAACTGGACTTGCGGCGCTCCAAGGTACTAATATCCCTGGGAAGACAAGAAATAGGATTGGTCGTAGGGATAATGACAGGTCACTGCCTTTTTGGGGAGCATGCGAGAAGGCTGGGGATACAGACGAATGACTTTTGTAGAAGTTGCATGGACGAAGAGGAGGAGGAGACTTTGGAACACTTCCTATGCTCATGTCCGGCGCTATCATACAGAAGGCATAAGTATTTGGGTGTGTACGGTATGGACAGCCTTTCGGAACTCGCGGACTGTGGAGTGCGAGATTTATTACGCTATATAAATAGCTCTGGTTGGTTTCAACGGGAGTAATGGGGAGATGGGATCCTGTGGTATCACAACGGGCCATTGCTGGCCTAAGTGTGCGATAGCAGCCACTTCAACCTAACCTAACCTAACCTATTCTAATTTGAACTGCATCTACATTTGAGCATATTTTTTCTGTTTTGTTTCGTATATTTGTTGTTCATTTGTTTTTCTATCTCGTTTCACACATTTTTTTGTTTTTTTTCTGCGTTTTGAAAATAAAATCGCCATTTATAATTAGTTAGTCGATGTTTTGCATACAGTTAGTAGTAAACATACATTTACATAATTAATTTTTTATAAATTTGAATATTGTTTTTGAATATTTATTTTAATGTTGAATGAATTGTCTTTTTATAAAGAAGCGTTATAAATGGAAAAATATTTAAATTTTATACCACAACTGCATAATGATGCAAATAGGCATCATGTCATAAAATCAATTTTCCGGGAAAACTAGCTGCTTCCAACCATTTTTACTTTGAAATTCGTTTCATCCAAATACATCTTTATAAGAAAAAAACTATTACAATTAAAAAGAAAAAATCATGCATTAAAGGGTTAAAACATTTCACACACTGAGTTTTTAAATTCGGCTATAACACTTTAGACCACTACATTTTCGATCAGTCAACTCAAAAATAAAAATACAAAAATCTATCATTTTTTTACCTTTACTTTCAATTCTCTCGTGTAATTTTTTTAGGTTAGAAAACAATCAAAAAATTAAAATTGCAAAAAAAATCGGAACAATTAACCTCACGTTGAAATTTTTATTGCAACGGGTACAAAACCCAGCAATACAACAAATGCAACGACGCGTCAAAAAGAAAAATTCGCTTGCCGTTCCAAGTGACAAGAGTTTAACTCCCCTGACTTGTCTGTTGTTGCATAAACACACTGACCAACTAAAAAGCGCGGGAAAATTACCTGTTGTTTGTAGGTGGAGAAACTGTTTAGATTATGCGTTTATGTGGTAGGGTGGGGTGATCTTTGTTTCATTGGCTATATATAAGAGACGAAAAGAGAAACAGGGATGATAATTGTTAATAAAGTTTTTGGCTGAACGTGGATCAGTTTTAGCTTGTGATTTTAAAACATAAGAAATGTTTAATAAAGTTTTTGGGGTGAACGCTTCTCAGTTCACTTGTAATTTAATAAAAAAAAATAAAACGATAAATTGTAAAAATAACGCAATTTATAATACAGAAAATATGTAAAAAAAAAACTCTGTCAATTGTTATTGAGTTCGATCGAGAAAAATCGAATAATTAAGTTCATTGTGGTGTAATTTGACCATTGATAAATAACACAACAAAAACAATACAAGAACAAGTATAAATCGGTAAATGGCAAGTGGTTCGATACAGAACAAAAACAAAAACTGTGCTTTTGATATACCATATTTGTACTGATTAAAAGGAAAAAATGTTAAAATCTGATAATTTGTATTCCCTATAATGACAATCAGTAATCCTTAGTGTTAAGAACTTTGCATAGTTTAAAATATCTAACATAAGAAAAAAAAATTCATTTAATATAAAAGTAATGATAAGACACAAAAGTTTTAACAAACAAAAAAAAAAGTGTAAGTGAATTCATATTATAATAATTAAAAGTAAAGAAGGACAATATAAAAAAAAAAATTAATTCGGTTAAGAAGACCGCTGATTTAATACAAATTAACATATTTAATAGACAAAGGATACGAGATAATTTAATGTGAGTGTGCGATTAACCAAACATGGTGGTTGCCAGTGAATGTGACGTCAAAGTGTCACACAGTTAATATTAGCAAGTAAAGCAATTAAATATTCATGCTAACTGTTCTAAACCAGAAACATATCTACATAACATTCATTAGTGTTAAACGTGCTTCTTTCTCGGACTGATAGTGTAACAGGGAGAATATCCTTAAAAAGTTAGTGAATCTGTTGAAATGGTGCACCTAAAACACAAATAGTTAAACATAAATTTAAACATAACTTTAAACATAAAATTAAACAACAAATTGAATGGGTCGATGGCCACGACCATTCTTCAAGATAAGAATTTTTATTATATTATTTTTATTATATTTTATATAACTATATTATATTTTTATTATTAATTTATACCGTTAGAAATTACATTGATCAATTCAAATTAAGTAAACGTAATATCTTAAGCGCACAGTAATCATGGCTGATACTAGGAATCATTAATGGTTCATTTCTTTTTGTTTTGCTCTTTCGCTTGAAATTTATTATCACTAATAATTAATTATTGCTAGTATCAGTTTATGACGTCAGGTTTAGTTTTTAAGGCATTTTCAAAAAGCACAATTTTTTCTTTTGTTCTTTTCATGTATTATTTGATCGGTTATTGTTAAACTAAATAAATTATACTTACTTATGAATTTAAATTACGTTGAATTTCATATATTTATTTGAATGTTGGTTTTCAAGTTCGTTCGGTTCGTAAATTTTGTCGCTTTTCAGTCATGAGAAAGTAGGCCCGTTATTACAAAGGATGAATTGGTAAGTGTGCGGCCATGAGCTTCCGCGGTAAGTTGATCCTAATAATTCCTTCCTCTTCCCTAAATTCCTGCGTTTTCCGCAAAATGGTCTATCATGCATACGTTTAACCTCGGAAATCCCCACGACCCCACTGAGCTCTAGCCGGCCTAGTATGACCATACCGAGGCTCTGAACGTATGGACAAATTTTTCAGTAACGGTTGGCATTCCTTGTGAACGATGTTAGTCGGGAACCACTCATGCCGCCCCAAGTCGTTACACAAACTATCAACTTTTTTAAATTAAATTAAAGCAAAAACAGGAGAAAATTGATAAAAATTAAGGAGCGAATGAAAAACACGACTTCACACACTTACTATTCTACTACTTTTTCTCGGTTATTTGTAAACCAATTATGATAAAATTCAGCAAGTACGATGAACATTGAATTAAAAAAAGATTTTTAGATGCAGTACGAGAATATAGCCAATTAGTAAGGAACGCGGCCAATTATCAACAGATTAAGTTGAAATTCAGCATATGCAATGGAAATGTGATTCTAAAATGATCTATAGAACAAGTCATTAAATACATCAAATAACCATTTTAGTATTCCATTTCCATCGAGAAAGCTGAACTTCATTATAATCGATAAGGAAATGTTTGTTCCTAATTGGCCATGTTCCAGAACTTGGTCTAAAAATCATTTGAGAATCCCATTTCCATTGAAAATGCTAAATTTCATCAAAATCGGATAAGAAATAGAATCCAAAAACAAATTTTATAAAAAAAAAATCACAAAACCTCACAGTTGGGTTAAGGGACACCTCACTACAACGGTCAACTTTTTTGGTCCCGTCGATGTCCGTTGTATTGAGGTTTCTCTGTATTTCGTTTATTCACATTTCAATCGATATTTGAAAATTACTGATTTTAATCCTCCCCTTTAGTATTTATTCAGTATTCATATTAACCCTTAACTGGTATTGATGGGTCAATTGACCCAAACCGGATTTTATTTTTAAAATAACACCGTTATTTTGGTTTTGTTTTATTTTATCATTTGTGACTTTTCTATTTAGTGCATTCAGCATTGTGAACCTGCGTAGCATTCGATTGTGTATTTTATTAGTTCGGTATTAGTTAAATTGTACATGCATGGGTCAATTGACCCATGAATACCAGTTATAAGTATTTTTTTACTATGAAACTCTCCTGAATATTCGTACTTTTGTTTTGAATTTGTATGTGATAATATTTTTTTAATAAAATAATGGAGTACCTTATACGTAACCTTATTAGTTTTTAGAAAAAAAAAACAAATGACTAATAATGTGTTTTCATTTAAAAAATTGGAAAACTAAAATGCGGGCCAATTGACCCATGTATACCAGTTATGATACAAAAGAAGTCGATACCAGCTAAGGGTTAAATAGAAAAATGAATCAATTTCATCTGCACAAGATAACGTTCCCTTTCACCCAGACAGAAAAACGACTAAACAACCGCTTTACCAAAAGATTCAAATTAAAAAAAAAACTAAAATGAAAATCTGCATAATCATCACCTCACAATATAAACATCATTTGCATGCAGTAAACTTACCCAGTAAATCCCGTACACAAAACATGAGCAATTTATATTTAATTTAATTAAAAAAGTATTTTCATATTACAAACTTCATAATAAATTAAAAAAACAAAAATGTAGTAACAACACAAAAAATATCCTGAAGGATAAAAACTTGGATTCTTTAAATGGTCAAACAATATGCATGCATAATGTTGATTTCATAACACATAGCTAGTACCTATACGTATTATTAATTTATAAACTGCTTTATTTTCACACAAATAAGAGAAGAAGCAAACAGAAGAGCATAAATACATATAAAAAGCATATACATATGTACATTTTAATTATACATAAAGCATTTTAATTTTAAATGCTTGTTGTTTAATTAATTACCAAGCAAAATTTATTTTGTTTTGTTCTATATACAGCAGACTGCAAAATTACATTTGAACTTCAAAAGTAATCATGTCTCAAGGATTGTGTGTAAAGTCTGATGTCTATTGAGTGCATATTATGCGGTAAGTAGGAATCAAATAGATTTAAATACCGTTTTCAATTTTGACACGTTCGTAAAGTAACGTATGGCATTTGTAAAATACATAAAAAAATGTCATAAATGGTAGAGTACTATCCTAATAGGTACGACAATATCGTATCCCTTTTATATGTATGAACAATCCAATTAGAGGACTATTATCCGTATTTATGAGACAAGATCACGTATTAAAAATATAATTAATGAGAGAGGCTAATAAAAATTTTGTTACCTTGTATTTCTATGTAATTATTATGTTAATGATTCTAATTATACATAAATTTCATCCCTTTCATATTGCTATTGGTAGTTATAATTATAGGAATACGCCTAGAGCCTATAAAAAAGGTCACGTAATATTAAATTTAATTAGTTAGTTTGTCAGCATTTCAAAAGTCCTCAATTTATAGAATATTTAAACAATAATCACGGTAGATTGTTTGTTGATATATTTGTGCATACATTTAAGCCATAGATTAAATATGAGGCGGAGAGTGTCATCTGAATTGAATTAACATTACATACTAAAAGTTGTAATGCACTCCTTAAACCAATAAAAGAGTTTCATTGGTTTTGATAATGTCTTGGTTATTGTCTTACTCGTACATATAAATTCTGCATTTGCACCTAATGAAACCAAATAAACATAATGTACATTATATTGAATGTTAAAAATGTGTCCCGCACCTTTATAATACAATAAATAGAATATGCACACCTAGTCACATAGCACTCATCACATGTTTACATAATATGTTCAACGATATTTTCAAATACTTTTATATACAAGCTTCTGCAGGCAGTGTTCTAAGAAAATGTCAAACTTTTTTTTGTTTGGATGGTAGGTTATATTTATAGCCGAAATATTTTGTACAAATTCTTCGAATTATAATGTGGTATTGTTAAATCTACCCACTGTATATTTCCCAAGTGAATTGAATAAAGCGACATACCAGTTAATTCTATGTAGCGATTTCACGAATATCTATTACTAAACAACACAGTAATTATTATGCTGTTTTGTTGGAAAATTATTGCATGTTACATAACGTTTTGATTAAGTCCTAATTAATTTTGTAAAACTATTCTTCATTATTAATTTTAAATCGAAATACGAAAAAATTTTGTATTTTTTTATTTCTCATTTGACGCTTCTTGTGTAGCTACATTTTTTAACGTTAGTAAATTTTTTTAACACTTTTTCTACCACTTATTTCTTACCGTTTTTTGAGTGTCAAACTACACTTTAAACAACGTTAAAAACTTCAATCCGATCATATGGCATTATGCGACCAAGTTTTATTCAACTGACTCATTTTTCAACGCAGATTCCAAAGCAATAGGCTATTAGTACCAGCATTCAGGGACACCAGTTAAGTACCTTTGGCCATAATGATAATACACCGATGACCATTACAAAACTGGCCATTAAGCTGATTATAAACAAACTAAATTACTAATTTAATACTATTTAGGTGTACCTACACACATAATATTCAAAAACAACGAAAATATCATAAATTTTTATGATAGCATCGATGATGACGACATATCCTACTATTTAGTATACTAATTACTAAAAAATTATACAAAACCACCATCAAATTTATATGAACACACAATAATAACTATATTAAAACAAAAAACTATCATTATGATAATGTTGTGTTTGCCTCAAAAAATGTTTATTTTTTATCTTATGGGATTAAGAGCCGCACAGACGGAGGATATATTACACAAAAAAAAATTGGGTTTGGTCAATTTATGTCCTGTTTTTTTCAAAACTAAACTAGTAAACAATATTAGTTCATAATTTTTTTATTAAATTTATTAATTTCTCTTTACGTACAGTTGTATAGTTCTAGAATCTGGTACATTACAGTTTTTAATTTAAAATAAATTTCCGCAGCTATATATGAACATGTACGTCTTTATTAAAAAAATATCACGATCATGATAAAATTTTTATCTAACATCGTCGTATCCTAGTTCGAGGGGGGTGTAGTAAATTTATAGTAATATTGCATTTTATATCCACCCGGATAGCGATTAATGAATTTGTTGATATAGGTCAGGATATTCTTATAGTCGTCGTGTACATATATTTCTTATCAACTCGAGAATGGAAAATGTAATGGTTTGAAACTTTTTTTTTTTATTATTAATATAATAGTTTCGTATTTGCTTGGGTCATAAAAGGGTGATGAATGTATGTATAAAATTTGGTTTGTTAACTGACGATGAATATTTTATTTATGTACTCCTATAAAAAACGTATATGTTTACGATGGGAACCGTTCATAATGCCGCGTTTTAAAATGTCGCGTTTTAAAATACCGCGTTTCAAAATGCCGCGTGGTACAAAATGTCGCGTTTTAAAATGTCGCGTTTCAAAATGCCGCGAGGTACAAAATGTCGCGTGGTACAAAATGTCGCGTTTTAAAATGTCGCGTTTCAAAATGCAGCGAGGTAAAAAATGTCGCGTGGTACAAAATGTCGCGTTTTAAAATGTCGCGTTTCAAAATGCAGCGAGGTAAAAAATGTCGCGTGGTACATAATGTCGCGTGATATATCATAGTAAAATTTTCCTTCACTGAATGGAAATTATTTATAAATGTAATTTTATGTAATTATAAAGTGGGTCTAAGAAAAAGAACGCAAATGTTGAAATTTATTAGAATATTCCTTCACTAAAATGTTAAAGTTAAGTCCTTATATATCGGAAGTTGATATCAGATACACAATTTAATCCAAATTGAACATTTTGTACGTCGCGGCATTGTGAAACGCGACATTTTAAAACGCGTCTTTTTGTACCACGCGACATTTTGTACCTCGCGGCATTTTGAAACGCGACATTTTAGGACGCGACATTTTGTACCACGCGAAATTTTGTACCTCGCGGCATTTTGAAACGCGACATTTTAAGACGCGACATTTTGTACCACGCGACATTTTGTACCTCGCGGCATTTTGAAACGCGACATTTTAAGACGCGATATTTTAAAACGCGACATTTTAAAACGCGGCATTTTGACCCGGACCCGTTTACGATGTATACGTACATAACAATTTGATTTATTGCTAATACTTTGGAAATTTTGCATTTTTCAATTATTTAGTTGGAAAACTCTTTTGCTGCAAGACTATATCTTCTCTACCCCTGCTTATACTTTATGGAAGTGATGCACGCTGGACTGGCATTGCATTTCAACAAACCTGCTGAATTTGAATCCATAATGATTCTCTGTTTGTCGGTTTCCTTAATGAGACTTCTCGTTTGACATTTCTTCATTCACGAGAGGCGTGCACAAAGAGATGGAACTTCAAGTGACTCAGTTATGAAGACTGTAGCAAAGGATGGTGTTTCTTTTTTCTGCAAGAAACCCAATCATCAAAAGAAAAATTGCCTAAAGAACAAGGAATGGAACATAAGCTGAATAAGATGTAAGATTCGGTTTTTTTGTTTTTGGTTTGTAACAAATAAAAGAAGGGGTGGCTCATCGACTCAGTCGCAACGAAACATGTTGTCAGCAATAAAGTTTTTTTCACTGAAATTGATGAATCATATAAAACTTCAGTCAAATGAGCGAGTGAGTCAACGGTGGTATTGGATATAATACATACGGCATTTGTGGACCTATGCGTACAGCGACTCCCAGTGGAAAACGTTATTTGGTCACCTTCATTGACGGTTACTCACGTTTTACATTCGTTATTTTGTTGATACACAAATCGGAGGTTGAAGATACTGTGAAACAGTTTGTCGCATTGTGTGAAAACAAGTTCGATCGAAAAGAAAAAATAATGCGATCGGATCGGTGAGTACACTTCAAAAGTATACACAAACTATTCAAAGTCAAAGTGTATTCAGATTCAGTTAACGGTAGTTGACTGTCCACAACAAAGCTGAATGGAAGAATCGCACTTTAATCGAAATGGCTCGTTGCATACTCATTGACGCGAAGTTACCATACCAAACAGTTTTTGGGGTTAAGCCATTGCAATGGCAAATTTCATTCAGAATCGTATGATAACAAGAACAACGAACATGACACCATATGAACGATGATGAGCATTCGAAAGCTTATCGTTGCTACAATCATTCAGCATAGAAAGTAGTAGTCAGTCGAGATGTTTGTTTTGGTACACCAAATATGAAAGACAGTGAAAATTCAATTTATTTGGCTAAAAGACTAAAACATGACAGTATCGGTGAATATGTAATCGCTGAGGAGGAGGTGGTTTAAACAGAAATACAAGTAAATGAGCGACAAAATGATTAAGTTCAACCAGCGGTACCTGTTTCACAAAGAATAACAAAGAGCATGCCACCGAAGCATTTGATCGATGAAATAAATATGGTTAGAGAGATGAATGAACCAAAGAATTACGATGAACTCATCAAAAGGGACAAAAGGTGCAATGGCTTACTGCGATGGAGGAAGAAATTGAGGCACACGAACACAAGGGTACATGAGAACTTGTAGATTTGCTGCCATGTAAAACAGCAATTGGAAGTAAATAGGTGTTCAAGGTAAAAACCAGTGAAGATGGTGCAACGACACAAAGCCAGATTCGTGCCACAAGGATTTTTCCAGAAGTACGGCGAGGATTATAACGAGGTGTTTGCGCTAGTGATGCTTCATACAATATTCAGAAATTTTGTAATCAGTAAGTGCGAAAAGGAAAATGTTCGTGCATCACTTCGACGCTAAGACGGCATTTCTTAATGGAAATTTAAAGGAAACCATCTACATGAAGTAGCCATGACGATGATAGTTCGAAGATATACTTGCTTAAGAGAAGCATTTATGATCTGAAACAGGCTACCAGATCTTGGAATTCCGAACTTCACAAAGTGCTCATCGGAGCCGGATTTCAACAGAGCTATAACGATCCATGCTTGTATTAGAAGAAATTTGACAATGAATTTTGCTATGTAATTGTCTATGTGGATGACTTAATTGTGGCAGGTTCGACAAAAAAGCAAATTGCGGATATTGAAAGCATTTGCAAACCATATTTTGTGATGCAAGATTTGGGACCGATCAATTACTATTTGGGCATGGAGGTTACCAAAGATATTGATGGGAATTTTGAATTGAATCAATCAGAATACATCATGAAAATTACATCAAATTTCGGATTAACTGACGCAAAACCGGCGAAAACACCAATGGATACTGTTTAAAATGAATAGGGCTATTCAAATAAAAATCGGCGATCAAACACTTGCTTGGAATAATTGGGAATTAATAAACCGTAAATGCAAGCACAACAACTTTTAACTTTTAATTAATTTATTTTTAAGGTTAGGATTTTCAAAGGTTACAGCACAAAATTTACTCTTACAATGATGTTTATAAAAAACAGTATCTGTCTGTACACAGAAAAAATGTACACTCTCGAAATTTATGGTTTACGGTTTTGTTAATGATTAGGACAGATGGCGTGTCGATCATAATTTTCGAGAGTGTATTACAAATTAAATACACACTGGAATTCATTTACATATTACATTTTACATCTGACATTTGGAATGTCAAGCTGAAAATTATTTATAAAAGTATTATGTATTGGTATATATATTTAATAATAAGAACAGTCACTGAATCAAACACTTGTATTATTTTGTATTTTATAATGATGATTATAATTTTATTTTATTAATTGTTAACCAGGGAAGAACGTGTATATCTTCATTATTCCATGACCGGAAACACACACTATATTCTTCTCTTTCTGACGGAATTCATATTTCTAAGGGTTGAACCAACAACTTAAGGTTGAACTAACGAATTAAGGTTGAACTAACAATTTGGTCCAATGAACATATACATATAACAAAAAGCTAAGTATTTTAAATTAATATTAATTACATAATTTAATTTCAGATTTGGTAATAAAAAATTAGGCAATACGGATAAATTATTAGGTACAACAAATTTGGATTTTATTAAAAGTTAAGTACACAAATTATTTTGCTTATTACTCAAGTGACATTTCTAACATGAATTAAGTTTGGTTTTCCGATTGCGCTGAATGGGCTCTGATGGAACCGGATAACTAAATGTGTAAGTAAATTATGTATATAAATTAAAGTAATTAATGTTTAGGCTTGATGTTGTATTTCAGGTGGACTGGTGATTGCCCGATGATTTTTTTTTTTTTGGTTTTATTTCAGGGAGAGAATTTGAATTTACAGATAAGTTAAATATTTGGATTGGATCAGCTGGATATGATCCGACTAATTTAAACAGATATCAATTACGAAAAGTCAGACTTGACACAACCTTTGAAAAATAACAAGAAATATCGATCACTGACTGGACGTTTGATTCGTTGGGTTATGACCAATCAGCGAATCAGTAACAACTTAACGTAATTATGCGATATACAGAAAATACATGTTACTGACCAGCGAATCTTTTAGAACTTTACGTTCAGTTCAGCTGTCACTTAACAGAGCGAAAATTAACGCGCAAACTGAAGGAAATGTCAGAATACATCAAAATTTTCACGGTACACTTTTCTTAAAAATAATAATTTTGCTATTCACATTGCAATTTTAATACTGTATTTGTCAGTTATTACCGATTCGGTGGCTGCTTTGTCAAATATTCTGTAAGGAAATACTTTCATCGAATTCTGTAAGGATTCTTACTGATTCGGTGGTTACTCCTTTAGAATGGCATCGACGAATGTATTGGAGCGAATTGCAGATTTAATGCTTCGTAAATGCTTCGTCAACCTTGCAGACACAGATTAAAGGAATTGTATCGCTCGTATCCTTCTACTGATAGATGTATCACAAATGTGTGTCGACCTTTTGACCCATTCGGTTTTTCGACATTCGGTCTTTCGACACATTCGGCCTTTCGACACATTCAGCCTTTCGACATTCAGTCTTCCCACATTTGGCCTTTCGACATTCGGCCTTCCGACTCATTCGGCCTTTAGGCGTTCGGCCTTCCAACATTCGGCCTTTCAACATCGTATGATACGGTATATGTGTATGATATTAAAACAAATCCACACGCCTTGCCCGATTTGAACCAAACTTTACATAAATATTGTTTAAGACTTAAGAAAGGTCACTGTTAATATCTCAAACCTCAATCTCCTTCTTGAGAGATGATAATCAAGTACAAAGTTACTTTGAAGGAATTTTTAAAACTTCACCAATTGATTTTTTTTGGATTATAATCACATTGACGGTGATGGTAATAGTGACGGTGATATTTGTGGTGATGGTGATGATGGTATGATGGCATGATGGTTTGATGGTTTGATGGTATGATGGTATGATCGTGGAAGGATATAGTTTGTGACGTTTTTTCACCAAAATTCAAACACATTTTGATTATATGTTAAATGAACTTTATTAAACCAAATAAGTGGCGTTTTGATCGATAACCTTTTGCCATTTTTCTGGTAATACCATTATTCCATCATTGTAGAACTGCTGGGATTTCTGGGCGAAAAACTGAACTAAGTGATTGTCACATGTCTCTTTTGAAGTTAGCTTTACACTATTAAGAGAGTTTTGCAGAGAGCAAAACAAATTAGTAGTCAGACGGGGCAAGATCAGGCTATTCGATGGATGCAACAAAACTTCCCAGCTAGGATCTCCCAAATTTTATCGAGTCGTTAAAGATATGTGTAGTCTGGCATGGCATTGTCGTAATGGAAGACGACCCCTTTAATATTGATCAATTCTGGCCGTTTTAAGTTGTTGACGGTAGAGTGTGAAATCAATCGTCTGTACAGGTTGGAGCAGCTCATGATGCATGATTCATGAAAAAAAAAAAAAAAATAACAGTAACCATTTGCGTGCTGCTGATTTTTATAAAGCATCTTCACCATAAACGCAACACCACACTACACAAGCCTTCGAAGTGTTACCGCCTTGAACGAAGAAATATTGTAAAATGTAGCAATTTTTTCAGAATTTTGGCTCATTTTCAAAACGCAATTATGTACTTTCGACTGAATTGACAGTTGTCACAATGTTTATTTTTTAATAATCTTTTTACTGCCACCTTTCAAACGCTCGAATAGTATTACCAAAGGCATGCAAGTCTAAAGACATCTATTGGAAAAAAAGCCATAAATTTTATATTTCATCCTAAGTGATGGTATGATATGATGGTATGATGGGATGATGATATGATGGTGTGATGGTATCGTTTTGATGGTACGAAGGCATCATGGTAAGATGGTATATATGATGGTGTGATGTTGTGATGGCTTCATGGTATGATGGAATGGCATAATGGTATGATGGTGTGATTGTACATATAAATTAAAAATTAAATTTGAAGTGCTATTTGTTGGTAAATTAAATTTGTTTAACGCCAAACTATAATTTTTAACTCAATTCCTCATTGAAAACTTGATACAAAAATTATTTAGCTCTATCTATTTATATAAAGCTGTAATCGGGAACCACTTTTATATATCAGCGTCTGATAGAGAATAAAAAATCTCGCTATAATATGGCCTGGAAATTGATAGAGTTATTCAGTTTAATGATTTAGTTGTTTTGTTTAGATCTACATAATCTTAGTTTTACAAAACACATAGACATGAAGTTTCTTAAGGCCGCCTCGATTATTGGTTTGGTAAATAGACCCACCAACCCATCAGTTTTGGAATACGCTGGTTAGTTATCTCAAGGTTCTTGGTTTTTGCGCACCATAGATTTTCGAGGTCAATTTTCTGATTGAGAATTTGTTCACTACAAAATTATTCATAATTCAAACTATGGCATCACTGATCGTTAATAAACCCGCTTTTAAATTACCAAATCAAGCACATAATCTCTTATATTAAACATCGCTTCCTTCTTCATATCTCGAGAAAAATTATTCAACAAATCTGCATTAAAATGAACTTCCTGTTACATAATCGCTGTCAATGTAAAAAAAAATAACTGAATCTACATATCTCCATAATTGTATTTTCATGCCATAGGATAGCGTACATAATCTTTATGTAAATATGTGAAAATTGTACATTATGTATGCATCAGTGGTATGTGTTTGGTATATAAAGTACTCTCTTCTCATGCAAATCCTACCAAAATATAATTTTTAGGTTTTCAAATGCCTTGTGGTGTAATAAAACTTGGTATATGTACGTACATGTGATGTCATAGTTAAAATTCTTGCGTTTGTTTCGTTCTTCATAATTTTGGTGGTTACAAAAGCGTAAAGTACTATAAACACGAAATATGGAATACAATTATTTTCAATTAAATTTAAGGATATCCTTCAAACGTACATATAAAAGCGTTTTATTACGTTAAAAATTTCATTTTCCTCATAAAATTCCGACTCATCCTGACTGACACAAACCAGCAATATACATGTACGTTATGGTATTTTTATTAACATTGCTTGCTGATTGATGATGAATTCTTATCTGTTTTATAATTTTATTATACGAGTATCTTATGTCCGTCTCGTAAGTTGACGGGTATATCGACTATATAAATAAGACATTTGTAAAAAATCCCGCGCGTAAATCAAAATTAAGAATAGATTTTTTTGGTCAAAACACTACAACACGCCTAATTATAATGATTATGACATACCTTTTTGTATGCTTGCTAAAGTAGAAAAATAATTCTGGGTATAGAAGGAGAGTCCATCAACAGTATAGAATCTACGTATTCTATGAATACGTATAAAGTAGAAAAAATTAGTTTTCCATAATTTTATATGCTCGTATTTACATTCTTGGTATTGTATAATAGTCCATCCATCTATCTATTTATTATTCGCATTCTAAATGGTAAATTTGTCTAGTGCGTGTCTAACAACGATCGATATTTTATTTCTCCGTACACATAATGTCATTAACCCCCGCATATAAAAATATCTTTCCAAAATCCGACTGCATCCTATATCTCTAACAAGTAAATCTGTAAACTGTCCACTATAAGTAAATTTTGCTATTTATGATTAATCCTAAAGAAATGAATGTTTTTTAGAACAATTCTATTTAGACATGATGCAGCTTTTTCTGCATGTCGATATATGTACATAACATTATTCGTTCATGCACTTTTCTTTTAATTTAGATGATGGAAGTTTATTTTTTATTTTTAATATGCTAATGAATCCTATCTTGCATTTATTATTTTATAAACATGTCAAGTTTTATAGGGCTTTAATACGATTTAGTTGGAAACGTTGGTAATGGTATAAAAAGCTTGAAGGTAGGGTAATATAAAATGAAATTAAATTTGCTGCAAGCTTTTCATACAATTATACAATTTTATCGTTTGACTGAAATGATTTAAACATTTAACAATAGAAATTATTTTAAATATGTAATAAACGGTAGCTTATAAAACAGAGTCTGTCTGATTCAAACTGTTGAATGGTTGTGCACGAGCAACAAAGGCCGGCTAAAAGTTATCCGGTTACATCAACAAAATGTTGGAGACCCCCAATGAAACAGAAGCTATAGATTAGCGATATTGGGCGCTATCTAGGATGATCAAACTGAAATTTTTTGTTGATAATCGGGACAAGTAACAATTATTCTTCTATGCTTGGAAAGTTATTTATGATCCCTACGACCACGATCCAAATATTTGACAAATCAAGTTTTTTTGTCAAGACACAATTCTGCTGGAGTTTCTGTTCCTCTTTCCGAAACTTGTGTCCAAGACCTACCGCTAATAACACCAATAAAGCTTTCTCTTGAAGAGTTCTATGCAAACTCTCAGAAATTTAATTAATTTCCGGATTGTATCGTGTTGTATACGATATCTGAATTCTTTTTGACTTGCACAACGATTAAATTCTTTCGATGCGTGCCCACCACCATTATCTGCACATATTACAGACTCTTGAACAAATTCCTTGAACTTATCCAGCACTTCACTTTAATTTTTCAAGCTAATATTATATGCTGATACTGACATCGGTCCACATATGTCAGTGTGAATGAACTCTAGTATGCATTTTGATCGAATGTTGTTTCGTTTTGAAACGGTTTACGTGTGTGTTTTCCTAATTCACACAAAATGTATCGTCCGTATTCAGATCAATATCTTCCATGCCGTTGACCATTTCCGAATGCGTGACGAGTCCTAACCGAAAATGACATAAACTTTGATTTATTGACTTAAAACATGTTCATTTGCGAATCCAGAAAAAATGTTGCGCTCAACTGTGAATTCCACTTCATATAAGTTGTGAGGAATAGTAGGTCATGACAAAATACTGTGAGGAATAGTAGGTCAAGAATAATAAAAGGGTCAAGAGGAGTTGATATCTAGAAAAGGACACGTATGCCTTATTCCTGATCGATATAATAAACCATTAAATTATATTAAAAGATACTTATTATTTCCGTACCCGTACCCTAACACCAGGAGTATCCACAGTGGCGACGAGGAAGGAAACGAGCCGTCACATAATTTGATACAAAATAATTGAACAAATTTGTATTTTAAGAAACACCAAAAAAAAAAAAAAGAAAAGATGGATACTAACCAACGTGCCCAAGCAGATCGTGATATGGCCCAAGCAGATCGCGATTCGCTACTAAAATCAATGAAAGCCGAACGCGAAGCAACCGGAAAACGTTTTGAGTTGCTTCTGTTAATGTCGAAACAGCATCAGAACTCGAAACAGCCTCAGAGCCACCACAACTCCGCCGATCCGAGCGCGCAACAGCTGGAAAGAGGCCGTCGCGGTTTGCAGATTATGAGTTGACGCTGGCGTCCACTCTAAATGGGGAGAACTGTGAGGAATAGTCAACTCATAATCTGCAAACCGCGACGGCCTCTTTCCAGCTGTTGCGCGGTCGGATCGGCGGAGTTGTGGTGGCTCTGAGGCTGTTTCGAGTTCTGGTGCTAGTTCGGGTACTTTTCGCTATATTGCTGGATTGTGTCTGGTACTGTTTCGATGTGTAAATTCCGATGTACATATGTCTGTGTTACATAATACCATGACTGTATTTGTTGCAATTTTATTATATTGAGAGAACAAGCGGATCCCGGACTAGGTTCTCTAGGCTTAAATTGGAAAGTTTTCCATTTAACGAGTTCATTTTAACACACGTTAACTTGATTGCGAATGTAATGAGCTCAAACCAGAGAATGTTTTCGAGGTGCACACGCTGTATGGTTCCAGTAGTGATTGACAAGTTGAAGAAATAAAGGAATAATTTTTAAAAATAATGTTACAATTAAAAACGTCACGTAATCTAAAATTCAGTTAGATCGCATAACATTTTATCACATATCATTTGTTTTGAAACTATCCCACTTGTATTTGTTAGGTTGAACATCCTGTAGGTCAATTGGTAAACTGTATAATTCACTTTTTAATAATTTATTTTAAACCGGTTTTATAATACACTTAATTTCTATATATCCCTTTTTATTTTATTGTTTGTCTTCGCTGCTGTTCTTATTCGCATTTAAAGCACCGCAAGAGGTGTCACGATCGCCACTTGTTAAAGGTGAACAGCAATTCAGCGTTTATTTTTTAAGTGTGTTTTGAATTATTTTGCCGCTGAATAAAGAATATATATCTTTCATGTGCAATAAAAGATTGTTTTGAACCGAAATCAACAACAAAATTGTCCAAATATATATTTTTTTGATTGCTGTTCACCTTTAACTCTAGTTTCAATATCGTCCACCAGATGTCAGTCACTTTGCATTACAAAACGGATATTTAATAATGGTTATTTATTTATTTATTTAGCTTTAGAAGCTATTTAGTTTTCAATATTTGCTTTACATAATTATAATAAATTTAACAATTAATATTTAACTAAGAAAATTTAATCTACATTTTCTTTTATAAATTTGGTTCTTCACCCATTTTTCTCTTCACGGTATTCTTACAATACCAACCACCGACAAAGTGGTGGCAGCACAAATCAAGAGTGAAGATAGAAATGATTAGATTTGAATTTAAAATGAACGATAACTATTTCAACTGTGATTTCTTCTTTGTCCGGTGGTTGATCGATTTATAACTATGTGTTTCTAGTTAATTCTCGCCAAAACAATAATTGAAAAAGAGAAAATTGCTGTTGCTTGGTCAGGTAGCAATTGTACTTTAAATCGCTTTTGTACAGTGCATCATGAAGCATAAGGAATTGGTCGTTCATATTATGAGAGTAGTCTACATTTCAGACTATTTCACTTGCATAATGCACCCTCTTGACTTTTTTATGAAAATTAATGACGATTGGAATAGCATGATTTTGATGCGGGCTATCTGCACTTTTTTATTTCCGATAGTCAAATTTTCTTTCATATCAGATTAACCTGTGTCAGATCAGCTCTAGATAAATCTAGAAGGCTCTGTTTATATGGGCTTCGCGATGATTTATGTATTATGGTTTGTTTTATTTCCGATAGGTATTTTTCTAAATAAGCCACTCCACAGGCAAACGTGAATAGAAATTCAGTTTGATTTATAACTGATATAATTTAATTTTTGGTAGCCATTTTGAGGAGGTAATCAACGGATCGTTGATTTCGGGACTGTCTACATTTATTTCCTCTTGGTTAAATTTTCTTACTCTTTTACTTGTCCTTACGTGCATATCCAAATCATTGAACGGAATACCTCTACAATTTGGTTGGCAACTCCTATACTTGCAAGTACGGGTCATACACAAACTACGTCATGCTCTTATCGACATAAAAAGTATGTATTAGCTGATTTGGTCGAAATGAGGAGGTTGGGAGTAGTTTTATAATGGATATAAAGCTAAGATGTATTTAAAGAAAAAACAAACTTAAACCAATACAAATAAAATTGAAAATAAATTCTGGAATATAATAATCAAAACCACTGAATATCTTAATAAAATTTAAAATCTTTGTTTCGTCTTTATTTTTTTTTTAATTTAATATAATTTAAGCAATTTACAAAATGTAAATAATAAACGACTAGGTACTGTTTAAATTGTAATATTAAATATCATATTTTCCATGAAAATTTTGTTTAAGAAAATTCATTAATTTTAGTAATTTAACTTTGATTGGAATTATTCATCCAAATTTGAGTTTCATAAACATCCTTCGTAA